>CM066584.1:14920000-15272500 GCA_033816785.1 Picus viridis | reverse complement strand
GCCTATTGGAAAATGTGGTGTGGATTTAGCATGATTATTCTGAAATTTGGATGAAATTTATGAGAACACTCATACCCTGATATTTATATTTAAGTTACTGGAGGTCAGTCTTTGATGGTGGATCAGTTTGTTGCCAGTTGTTCTACAGCAGCTCCAGGGCAGTGTTTGGCAGCTCTTTTCCAATTGTCTGGTAGCATAAGCTATTAGGGCTCCTCCACATAAAAATGTCATAAAGATGCAGACATTAATATTTCCATCTCCTGCAAATCTTACCCAGAAATTGGTACCCAGTTGTGCATGCAATACACAAATGCTGAATGCAGCTGATGGAATGAGGCATTAACAATAACTGCATTTAAACTGGATAGGAAATATCAAAGGACATTTTTTACCCATTAGATTTTTTTAGTGTGGTTGGGCTTTTTTGGCTGAAAGAGTAAATCACATCAAATAATTGCAGATCATATTATCCATTGTGTGTTCCTCAATGGAACACAATGACATAGCTGTAAAAACCATTAGTGCAATGGATATTAAAACTGTTATTTGTCCCTCAGTTCTAGTGAACTTTACTACGCCCTTGAAGTAATAAAGTTTTTGTCTATAAAGTTATATAGCAGCACAAGTCCTTGCCAAACAAATCCAGCAAAATATGGAACTTCAAATTCATGCTCCTCTTTTTCCTCCAACAATCTTCCAGATTGTGTCTTGGAAGTAAGACAATTTCAGCATCTGAATTTGACCGGTGTTTGATTCTGAGTCTCCAGCAGCCCTGGAAGCAGCCTTTTCTAAGTAGATTGATTCAATAAGTTGAACGGCAACATGGTGACTGCACCCTGTGGGTATGACACGTGTGGTGACACCACTTTGTACAGACAGGGCTGGAACACCTTGAGTCCTGTGTCCAGTTCTGGGCCCCTCAATTCAAGAAGGACATTGGGGAGATGCCTCGAGCACAAGCCCTGCGAGGAGAGGCTGAGGGAGCTGGGGTTGTTTAGCCTGGAGAAGAGGAGGCTCAGGGGAGACCTTCTTGCTCTCTACAACTACCTGAAGGCAGGCTGTAGCCAGGAGGGGATCGGTCTCTTCTCCCAGGCAACCAGCACCAGAACAAGAGGACACAGTCTCAAGCTGCACCAGAGGAAGTTTAGGCTTAAGGTGAGGAGAAAGTTCTTCACAGAGAGAGTTGTTAACCATTGGAATGTGCTGCCCAGGGAGGTGGTAGTAGTCACCATCCCTGGAGGTGTTCAAGAGGGGATCGGACATGGCACTTGGTGCCATGGTTTAGTAGTCATGAGATGTTGGGTGACAGGTTGGACTTAATGATCTCTGAGGTCTTTTCCAACCTCATTGATTCTATGATTTTATGATAGGCTGAGGGAGCTTCAGTTGTTCATCCTAGAGAAGACTCCAGGGGGATCTTGGAGCTGCTTTCCAATACCTGAAGGGATTCTACAGCAAGGATAGAGAAGTACTTTTTATAAAGCAATTGAACAAGGGGGAATGGTTGAAAGCTAAGGGAGAGTAGCTTTAGACCGTATCTTAGGAAGAAGTTCTTCAGTATGAGAGTAGTAAGACATTGGAATGGGTTGCCCAGGGAGGTTGTGGATGCCTCCTCCCTGAGGATGTTCAAGACCAGGTTGGGTGAGACCTCGAGAAATCAAATTTAGTAGAGAGAGGTCCTTGCCCATGGCAGTGGGGTTGGAGTAGGTGATCTCTAGGGTGCCTTCCAATCTAAGCCATTCTGTGATCCTATGACCCTGCAGTGTCATGAGTTTTGATTTTGTGGCAGAAGTAGAAGTCAGTTCTGGAGTGCTATTTACTGCCATGCTGCAAAATACCTGACTTGCTGCTGATAACCAGTTTCCTCTTCCTTAATGACAGCTCTGTTCTTCTATTAACACTTCATGTAGTCGGTGCTGGATACTCCACTGCTAATGAATTTGATTGCACTATAAGATAGTGAAAAAAAATAATCACATGGTATCTGTTCTGTGAAAAAATGTAAACAGCTTTTATGTTCTAGCAGCTTGCTGCTTTCTTTGTGGCACAGTATTTATTCTACCTTGATTTCTAGCTCTGAGCATGATGAATGCACATACACTTAATTTCTCATCGGGAGGGTGGCAAGCACTGTAATAGATAACTTCAAAGCATAATGGAAAGAAAAATGTAATGGGCCATATTTAGGAGTCTAACCATTTCTTTTCTCATCATTGTGACTGATGAAAATGGGGCAGTATGATCTGTGTGAATGTGTAATCCTTTTCTTACTTGGGAAGCTTCAAATACTGCCTTGCTGGGCTTTTGAAATGCATGATGCTGCCTGAATTGCACATTGTCAAGAATTCCATTTTTCTAATACCATCCTAAAGTAAAATCATCAGGGTTATGAAGAGGTTGTGGTTATTCCAGCCAGCTACAAACTGACCATTTTATCAGCTTTTTTTCCCCCATCACTACGTGCAGTTTAACATTTTCACACTCCTATTAACTTTCCAATTTGTTTCTGAAGATGGCATTATGCATGGTCTAGTAGAAATAAGTTTGATTTTTCCAGGCATGCTGATAGAGAAAAATTGATAGACATCAGCTAGTGTTGTGAATGCTTTAGATGAGTACTTTCAGTTAGGCAGCAGGGAAAATTTAATTCAAACCTTGTTTATAGCTCTGGACCCTCCAAAAGAACTTGTCTTAAAGAGGCTGCAAGTCTTGCAGGTGAACTGTATTAACCCCACTAAAAGCAGAAATAAAATGCTTTGCAAAGAAGAGTGTTAAGCTGACATATTACTTTGCATGCTTTATTATTCATAAATCATCAGAAGTAACCTTTTCAACAACCAGCTTACTCAGTTAAGGTTTCAGGACACATGAGCAGTGGAGCTGAATTTCTGTTTTTCTTTCAACATGAACTCAGTGAATAATAAACTACCCCAAAGCCTTTGCTTACCGGAGCAATAACGTTAAGTTTTGAACCCAGTCATGGAATCATGGAATGGTTTGAGCTGCAGAACAGAGATCCCCAATGGTCATCTAGTTCAACACCCAAAAAGAGATCCCCAAAGGTCATCTAGTTCAACACCCCTGCAGTCAGCAGGGGCATCCTCCACTAGATCAGGCTGCTCAGAGGCTTGTTGAGCCTGACCTTGAATATCTCCAAGGATGAGCCTTCAAGCACCTCCATGAGCAGACTCCTGCAGTGTTCCAACATCCTCATGGTGCAGAACTTGTTGCTAACATCCAATCTAAATCTACTCTAATTTCAAACCATTGCCCCTTGTCCTATCACCACAGGCCTTTGTAAACAGTCCCTCTGCAGCCTTCTTGTAGGCCCCTTTCAGGTGCTGGAAGGCTGCTACTAGGTCTACCTGGAGCCTTCTCCTTTAAACAGGGTGATGTTCATAGGTGTCCATGACAATTATATTACAGCAAAAATAAGTGTATTCACTAGAAAAAATAAGGAGCATACTTCCAGGATCAATAACTTACCTATTCATTGCCTAATACTCTTAACTGCAGTGCACCAGTGGTATCTGGGATATGAATCAACACATCAGTATTAAATTGTATTTGGGGTGAATTTTCTTCATCCCTGGCAGTATAGCTAGTGTGTATTGCATATGATTGCATCTATATGATGTTGATTGTTTTCTAAAGGTGGAAACATTTCAGAAAGCAATGATGGAGGAGAGCTGAGCATATAATCCTACAGGGACATTTGTAATTGGATAGTATCTGTAGTTCACCACCACGGTTCCTATTGCAATCCTGCAGTAGCAGAGGTTTCTCTCAGCACCTATTTTTTCCACTGTTCCCTCGATGAATACCAGTTTGCTACCACAGAACTGACAAAGAAACTAATTGAAATGAGAAGCTACCACAAACACACTGAATAAACAGAGTTTTTCCTGGGGTGGTTTTGTTTGTTTCTTTCTTTCTTTCTTTTTGTTTCATTTAAATCTCCTGAGCTGTCAGGGAAAACTATTTTAATTTAGTAAGTCAATAAGCCCTCTGTTTTACAGTGAATTGTTATTTGTGGGCTTTGTGATTATTTTTTCTTGTTTGGTTGCCTTTTTTCCCCCTTTTCTAGGCTAAAAGCTGCTATTCTGTGGTGACTGATAACTCATTTTGCTCCTTTGATTTCTTGCCTTGCATACTCGAGGAGCGTCATCTAACTTACTCGGAGCTCCTTTGCCTTTCTGCTTCTGCCTGGCTTTGCTGCATGTTTATTTTGTTACCTGTGCCTAAAGGCTGTTTTCTTAGGTGGGAACAGCCTGTGCATTGTCTGATTGTTGCCATATGGTAGGTTTTACTTCTCTGCGTGGCATTCTCTGGATTACATTCTGCAGCACATTCTCTAAAAGGCAATTTTGACAGAGTTCTTTTCATATGCAGAAATCAGCTTTTACACTTTCCTGTTGGAAGCTCCCTGAGTAGATCTGCTCCATGGCAGCATAACTTCTCCCTTTTCACTTCCTTGGATGGATGCAGGACCGCTTGTTTTGCAGGTGAATGCTGTTAGAACTTTGTCAGGTAGGAACTGGTGTCATCTGTGTGTTAAATGCAGTGCTGTGAAGTGACAATAAGGGAGATCAAGCTCCCAACGAATTAAGGAGCTGGAATCATGGGAAGGGAGATTTGTTAGACTATAAACTCCTTATCCCTTTCCAAAAATGGAACACTGTAATTGCCTCTCCTCATGAAACCATTCCTGTAAAGAAAGCTTATTCAAACCTGAACTGTATTTAGCCAATGAGGTAAACTAGTACAGTACCCCATGTATTGCTTTGTTAGGCTGGTTTGAGATAAATTATCTAGAAATCCAGAAAATCAGGATGTGCATTGCTTCTTCCTCCAAGCTGATCACAAGAACTCACATCCATTCTCACTTGGGAAAAGACAACATATAATTTCTTGTTAATCACCATGTGGGTCAAAGCCTCGTCAGGAAACTCTGTTGAAATCTGTCTCTCTTTTTTCCACTATGAAAAGAGAGTTCAGACCTCACAGCTGAAGGGAATTGCCAACAAAAGCAGCTAATGCTCAGGTGAACTCAATGTGTCAAGAGCTTATAGAGACTGGAAAAGCTGTGTGGAGGTTCCTGTGCTGCTAACGCTCCTCGAGTAAGAATATAGGCAAAAGATTAGTCTTAATAATCTCTTTTCTGGGCCTCTAATGCAAGAGATAACAAATGCACAGACGGTACTCCGATGATACAGTACTACTAATGATGAGATGCTCACCAATGTAAGTCAACTGTTTTTACTTTATGTGACTTTATGAAACAGGAAAATGAGATCTGTGAGTTTGTGCTGGGATGAATCTGCAGTTGGTGGTTACTGTAATCAGAGTTGTATCTCTTTTGGGCCGGCAGAAAATGAGCTCCTAAGCTGCAGCCCTAGTTTTGCTGCCAGCAGAATGACCTCTTAGGTTGGTGTGTTGAGCTAATTGGCACTGAGATATCTCAGCTGGTTGGTTAATGAATAGCAGTGGCTGAGAAGCTGTTCTGGTTGTGATACTGTGAATGGTTGGTGGAGAGAATGCTACAGAAGCAGGAGTGAGCCATTACAGGTCATGCAAAATTAAGGTAGCTCACTTTGTCATCTACAGTTCCTTGTGTAAAGCTCTAAGCACATAGCTGTGTTGTTTCTTGGTACATTAGAAGGTTAAAATACCTGCATGACAATGTTCCTCAGGTAAAACCAATTCTGCTCCTATGCCTTTGTGGATTTGTAAACTGAATCCTCTGGGTGTTTCCTTAGATACAGTGAAATGTTTTAAGGATGCAGCTCAGCTCTGTGTTGCTTTGTTATTCTATTTCAGAAGACTTCATCAGCTGGGTTTTTTGGGACCACTTGCTAAATATAACCCCTGTAATGAGAGATACTCTGTTTTCTAGGAAAAATCTACGAGGAATTAAGTTAGCTGTGTTCCCTCTCATACAGGAGCGTTACAGAGATGGTGGCAGTGAAAGGCACACAAAGAACAGGTGCCAAGATCCATGTTGTTTTAAGAGGTTGGAACAAATCAGAAGGTGGAAATGAATTTCAGTTTCATTGTTTTTTTAAAGCCTGTATGCAGCAGAACATTATTTTGAGTGTTCCAGTTAAAGTGAGAATAGCTTGAGCAGGTATAAGCAAGTGGAGGGGCATGATGCTGTCTTTGGTCTGCTTTATTTTTGCTGTTACCCAGTCCTCAACAAGCTGCTTTGAAAGAGTAGGTCCTTCTGAGGCCAATGTACAGAAGCATTTTCTGTGAACAGGGTAGATGTTCCTAAAGAGCACATGTATTTACCTTTGATAAATGCCTGATTTCAACAAATGTTGACATTTTCAAATAATTTCCCTGGTGGTCTAATACTTAAGCTTCTCCACTGTAGTGCTATTCTCCATTGGCCAATTCCTCCACTCTTTAATTTTTCCAGTTTTTATCAAGCCACCCAGACTGTTTGCACCTGCCAAACAAAGGATGACAATTTCTTCACTGCCTTAGGTAACCTTGGAAATTTGGTGGTATTGAACAGATCTGTGATGGGTTTGGATAGCTTGTTTTCCCACCTTTCTTCCTGCCTTAATAGTTACACGAAGTTTCAAGCCCCTTCAAAGTAGTTGCTTCACCAAAAACCAGCAATAGAACTCATGGGACAATAAAGTTAAACTTCCCTAATTACTGTATCTTCAATTTACCACATTAATACACCCCCCCCCCCCCCAAACCTCCAATTATAAATAAAAGCTTTTAGGCAGGAGAGAATTAAATCCACTAAATTCCATTAGTGACATCCGATATAGAAACACATTAAGAAGGCTAAACACCACCCTGGTTGCTTAGTTAGTTAAATCCATTAGTATTAAATACATTCATTTCATCAACTGCTCAGTTCAAGGCATCAGCCTTGAAATCTGTTGGGCTTGTTTTGAACGAACAAGGTGGTCGCTTTTAGGGGAAAGAGGCAAACAATGTTTGGTGCCTCACAGATTTTTGCATGTCATGTGCATACCTTGTCATCACAGAAGAAATAATAACCAGTTTTGACTTAACAGCCATGAAAGTCTATAAGAGCCGAGAAGAATGCGTGCAGCAGTGTGAGCTCAAAAATGACACAGTCACAACAGCAGCCCTTCAAAGATAAAGCCACCAAAAGGAGGCTCAGAAAGAGACTAACATTAGCTTTGGGGAGCTCACTCTAAAGCACGGAGAGGCAAATGGAAATTTCCTTTGGGTTTAATCAGGCTTGGATTTCTGTTTGCTTTTAATGAAGCCACACAGTTAAAGAGGAAATTAAAGTAAACAGACCTACAGCATTGTGCAGTCTTGCACATCAGGATGCTCACAAACCTGAACAGGAGAAGATTTTCTCAAACAGCTGAGAAGATGATGTGGGAGATGTCATAAAAGTCTCTCCTAGGAGAAAACACTTGAGGCACCAGGCATAGAGAAGAATCTGCAAAGACACGGGTGGTCTGTTGGGAGCATTCAGCACTGGCCAGGGACTGAGGGTTTCCCCATGAGAACGCCAAACAGCAGACAAGAAGGATCACAGAAGAGATTCAAAGACATTCTGTTCTGGGAACTGCAAATACTGTTTTCCATGTGTTGATTTGCACGTGGATATTGATGAGGGCCTCTTGCTTTGCATTAAATAATAGACTAGAATAAACCAGGTTGGAAGAGACCTTCGAGATCATCGCATCCAACCCATCATCCAACACCACTTAATCAACTAAACCATGCAACCAAGTACTCTATAAGGATACATATTACCCTATGAGGTTATATGTTACTTTTAAATTAGGAAGTGCATATGTGTGCAAGCTGGTGTGTAGGGATATACCACTTAAACTGGCTCTTTGAAGGCAATACATATATGGGAATGCTGCCATGCACTTCTAAATTTTCTTGGCATGTAATGTAATTTCTACCTGGTCCTTTGCCACTTGTGGTTCCACTTTCTGCAAACTGAGAAGACAGAATATTATCCTAATGATGAATTTTTGGCTTTGGAGTGTGTTTAGGCTTTCTGTATTTAGGTAACACAAACCAAGCCAAGTTGCCTTAGTCCATAACAGAATCACCTGGGAAGGATGATGGATGGGGCATGAAAATGTTCAGCTGTTGTCAGTTTTATTCAGTTTCCTGGGACAGAACTCAACAAGAAGAGGAGGCTCCAGGGAGATCTTATTGCTCTCTACAACTACCTGAAGGGAGGTTGTAGCCAGGTGGGGGTTGGTCTCTTCTCCCAGGCAAGAAGCACCAGAACAAGAAGACACAGTCTCAAGCTGCGCCAGAGGAGGTTTAGGCTGGATGTTAGGAAGAAGTTCTTCCCAGAAAGAGAGATTGGTCATTGGAATGTGCTGCCCAGGGAGGTGGTGGAGTCACCATCACTGGAGGTGTTTAGGAAGAGACTGGATGGGGCACTTGGTGCCATGGTCTAATTGGTTAGATGGTGTTGGGTGATAGGTTGGACTCGATGATCTCAATGGTCTTTTGCAACCTGGTTTATTCTGTTCTATTCTGTTCCCTGCTTAAGTTTGGTTTTTCTTGTTTTGTCTATGTTCTTTTTTCCTGCTCTGAATTGCATATAGTTAGCAATTACTTTTACAGACTCTCTGCAGACCACACTCGGGATATTTTTTGCACAACCAATAAAAATGCCACATGTCCCAAGTACTGAAAGACCAATGCCTGTAAACCAGCTCCTGTACTCAGACAAAAACAATTAATCTGTCATTAGCTTGCAATGTCTATTATGTTCTATGTCATTGGTAATTGATTGATTAAAGTCTTAGGGCAGTATATTAACAGTAAATATGATTTTATTGCATTTATTTATGCTTTGGAGTCTCTCAATTAGAGAGGTGTCCTCTAAGATGATTAAAGTCTAGTGGAGTCTGAGCATGATGTGGAAAAGTAATTAAAATGGGAACAGAGAACAGTCATCATTGAGGCTAAGCAGGAAGGAGAAAAGCAGTGTAGAACAGATTACTGGGAAGGCAGCTGCTGAGCATTCAAAGACAGTGGTGCTCAGGACATCTTAAAAATTCTCCTGTAGGATCATCAATAATCATACATGTCTGGACACTTAAAAACATTTCTTTCCAGCTGTGTTGGGTGACTGTTTGGGACTCAGATTGACAATTATTATGCTGTCAAGATCAGATTTCATTTTTTTTGGGTTGGATTTAGAGGGTAATTACACTTAATGCTGTGATTAATTCCATTATTATGTGTACACAGTTGATGCTTTGTTTTTATGTGCTTAGTTTAGTTGATAGTTTGACAAGTGGTGTGTTAACTCTTATGTTTTTAGCTGCAATCCAGCTTTCCAATTAGTGCACTGATGTCTAATGAATCTAATGCAGGGGGTCCTTCTAAAATTAACTCTTAAAGTTCCTGACTATTGCCACATCCTTACACAACAATTTTCATTCTTATATATTAAGAGGATACACTCTCAAGCTGCTAGAGGGGAGGTTTAGGCTGGATGTTAGGAAGAAGTTCCTCACAGAAAGAGTGATTTGTCATTGGAATGTGCTGTTTAGGGAGGTGTTGGAGTCACTGTCACTGGAGGTGGTTAAGAGGAGACTGCATGAGGCACTTGGTGCCATGGTTTAGTTGATTAGATGGGGTTGGATGATAGGTTGGACTTGATGATCTCAAAGGTCTTTTCCAACCTGGTCTGGGCCAGGCCATGCCATGCCATGCCATTACAAATTTAGCTTTTTATTTAGTTTCTGAGGAAGTTTGTTGTTTTGTTGCCTTTTTTTAACCATTCCATTCAACATTTGCCTGAGTCCAGATTTCTAGTTTCAGGTGGAAATGGAAGCACTAAAGCACAATGAAAATGGAGATGCATCCAGCTGTTCTTATCACCCTGCTGCACAACTGCTTTGCCAAGTCTTCAGTACATGAGGAAGAAATTCTGTTTCTTTCTCTTTTTTCTCTTGCACTAGTTCCATGTTCACTTGTATTTGTTTATGAAGAGGCTTTAGATAGTAAAATTGCACGTGAAGACAGCAAAAAAAAAAAAGGGAAGAAAAATATGATACCCTGAGGTCTTGAGTTGACCTGTCAGGACAGTAATTGTTTTGCCAAAGGACTCTAAACTGATGGAAAGGGAATCTCTAAAAGCCTCTTTACAATTATAAGCCACATTGATGTCTAAATACTGCTTTGGCAGAAATCTTCCTGCGTGTTTCTCAGAGCAGTTCTAAATCTGCCCCTTTCCCACCTTGAGGCCATCTGCGTTGGTCTCTTTCAAAGGAAGAGTCCTTGGATTTTTCTTTATTCCACCAACCAGGAACAGGCAAAACTTCCTGAGAAACAGACTTAAAATTAGATGCTCCAAAAGTTTTCATTTACTCTAAAAGCCTTCATAAACCTTCACTTTAATTTTCCTAGCACAAGATGAACTTGGGTCGTTTGATCACTTTAGAAGTCCAGTGCTTCCCAACTTGCTTAGATGCTTCTTGACAGTTTTGAGAAGTGCAAGCTATATCTCATGATGCATAAAGTATTGCACATTTATTGCCTGAGAGAATCTAGGCACTGCCATTGCATCCAGTTCTGCAAAAAACCCTGAATGTAGCTTCTTTGCTAGTTATAGTAGACCAGCAGTTATTATTTTTAACTCATTCTTGCTCTGTCTCTCCCCTTCTTCCTCGGTAACGTGATAATTAGCATGGCAGAATCAAAACTGCATTGATTCAGAAATTTTGGCTTCAATCTTAAATATATTTATGTTGGATGTTGCTGGAACCTGTCCAGGGAAGGGCAACAAAGCTGGGAAGGGGTTTGGAGCACAAGCCCTGTGAGGGGAGGCTGAGGGAGCTGGGGTTGCTTAGCCTGGAGAAGAGGAGGCTCAGGGGAGACCTTCTTGCTCTCTCCAACTCCCTGAAGGGAGGTTGTAGCCAGGTGGGGGTTGGTCTCTTCTCCCAGGCAATCGGCACCAGAACAAGAGGATACAGTCTCAAGCTGCATCCTCTTGCATCAAGCTGCCATGGAATGGGTTATCCAGGGAGGTGGTTGAAGTCCTGTCCCTGGAGGTGTTTAAGACCAGGCTGGATGAGGCTCTGGCCAGCCTGATCTAGTGTGGGGTGTCCCTGCCCATGGCAGGGGTTGGAACTAGCTGATCCTTGTGGTCCCTTCCAACCCTGACTGATTCTATGATTCTAAGATATGCCAGGGGAGGTCTAGGCTGGATGTTAGGAAGAAGTTCTTCATAGAAAGATTGGTTATTGGAATGTGCTGCTGGGGGAGGTGGTGGAGTCACCATCACTGGAGGTGTTTAGGAAGAGACTGGATGGGGCGCTTGGTGCCATAGTTTAGCTGATTAGATAGTGTTGGGTGATAGGTTGGACTTGATGATCTCAAAGGTTTTTTCCATCCCGGTCTGGTCTGTTCTGTTTTCTGCTCTGCTCTGCTCCGCTCCATTCCATTCCGCTCCATTCCATTCCGCTCCATTCCATTCCGCTCCATTCTATATTTCCCTAACTATCAGTGTGAGGACTTGCTAAGGAACATAGAGAATCTGGGGTCAGGTCAGTCTGGGATTTGTCAACATTTGCCTAGGACAGCCTAGATATGTTTACAAAAGGCAGACACAAGCAGGATCATGGATAGTCACCTTTCATATTTCTGCATCTATTTCTCTGCTCCTCCTCCTTGCTCTGGAGCTCTTTCTCAGTTTGCCTTTTAGACAGCTGACCTTATGTGGAAGTCGTCAGAAATGCAGGCACAGGAGCACTGATGTAATGACAAAGAAATTGAGATTTCTTTTTACATATGTGGTTTTTTTTTTCCTTTTGATCAGAAATGGTTGTTGGTTTAATTCCTAAATTGCTGGCAAGCCTACAGATGCTTTGTAAAAGATCTGACAGAGCAGGCGTAGGGCTAAAATGGAGCATAGGCAGCAGATCAGGTAAGAAGAACAAACCATATGTTATTGCTACTTCCAGAATCAAAACCTCTTTGGGTTGATAAATTATTTCTCTGTGTGATATGACTTAAGAAGAACATTTCCTCTTTGCTGTACTTTGAATAGAAGTAGGCTTATTTCTAATTCTCTGAGGTTTCCCAATGATTCTGTGAACAACAGGAGGCAAATCTGCAAGCTTTCCCGATTAAATTCATGCTGGTATGTACTTGTCTCTATATTTTATCTTGGATAATGATAGCTTCCCAGGTGCAAAAGGCAGTCTTTTGATTTAAAATGTACATGAGAGAGGTATTATGGCCAGGAATCCATAGGTCTGTTGCTATGATGAGTGTCAGGTGTGATACTCTTAGATATATTTTTTTTTTCCTTTTGAGCATTTAAATAACTTTCAGGTATTATATAGATATGACCAGGGGATGGCGTCTTCCACAGGCATGCCAATGTCACATCATCACAAGCATGTCCCTTTCACTAAGGAAAAGTTTGAAGACTTGGCCTGAAAAAGGCAAGTTCTAGGGCATTCGAAACAATGTCTCAGGCCATGCAGTGGGTTGCTCAGGTCGTTTACCTGGACCTGAGCAAAGCCTTTGGCACTGTCCTGCACCACATCCTGGTCTCCAACCTGGTGAAGCATGGGTTTGATGGGTGCACCACTAGATGGATAAAGAACTGGCTTGATGGCCACACCCAAAGAGTGGCTGTCAATGGGTCCATGTCCCAGGGGAGGCCAGTGACAAGCAGAGTCCCTCAGGGATCAGTCCTGGGACCAGGCTTGTTCAACATCTTTGTGGGTGCCATGGACAGTGGCATTGAGTGCACCCTCAGCAAGTTTGCTGATGATACCAAGCTGTGTGGTGCAGCAGACACACTGGAGGGAAGGGATGCCATCCAGAGGGACCTTGACAGGCTGGAGAGGTGGGCACAAGCCTATCTCATGAGGTTCAACAAGACCAAGTGCAGGGTCCTGCATTTGGGTCAAGGCAATCCCAGGCACAAATCCAGGCTGGGCAGTGTCTGGCTGGAGAGCAGCCCTGAGGAGAGAGACTTGGGGGTGCTGGTGGACGAGAAGCTCAGCATGAGCTCTCAATGTGCACTTGCAGCCCAGAAAGCCAATCAGATCCTGGGCTGCATCGAGAGAAGTGTGGCCAGCAGGTCAAGGGAGGTGCTTCTTCCCCTCTACTCAGCTCTGGGGAGACCCCACCTGGAGTACTGCCTCCAGTTCTGGAGCCCCTATTGCAAGAGGGATCTGGAGGTGCTGGAAGGTGTCCAGAGAAGGGCCACGAGGATGATCAGAGGGCTGGAGCACCTCTCCTATGAGGACAGACTGAAAGAGTTGGGGCTGTTCAGTCTGGAGAAGAGAAGGCTCCGAGGTGACCTCATTGTGGCCTTCCAGTATCTGAAGGGGGCCTACAGGAAGGCTGGGGAGGGACTTCTCAGGCTCTCAGGTAGTGATAGGACTATGGGGAATGGAATGAAGCTGGAGGTGGGGAGATTCAGGCTGGATGTGAGGAGGAGGTTCTTCACCATGAGAGTGGTGAAGCTCTAGAATGGGTTATCCAGGGAGGTGGTTGAGGCCCCATCCCTGGAGGTGTTTAAGCCCAGGCTGGATGAGGCTCTGACTAGCCTGATGTAGTGTGGGGTGTCCCTGCCCATGGCAGGGGGGTTGGAACTAGATGATCCTTGTGGTCCCTTCCAACCCTGAGTGATACTATGATGATACTGAAAGTCTTTGTTCAAGAACATTTCAAAGAGCCCCAGTGGATAATGATGACTGAGGTGTAACAGCAGCATAAGGTCATTGGAAGGGAAAAAGAAACAGCAGAAATCTAACAGCAGTTGCTTCACTGCTGCATTTTTTTGGGGGTTGGGTTGGTGGGGAAGTACTTCTTACCAGTTCCCACACTTAATGCACTAAAAGGAAGGCAAGACACTTTGTCATGTGAGAGCTGCCTGGAGTTTATTTTGTTTAATTTCCCTTACTGAATAGGGTGAGGTAAGAAGCAACCTTTCAGTAAAACCAAATCTGTATCCTGAAGCAGTGATTTGTTTCCTGCTGCAAGCATTTTGGAAGAGGAGAGGATTTGAGGAGTAAGGGTGATAAATAGCAGCAAAGGGTAGGAAAGGGGAGGAATCAGAGCATTTATCCATTTCACATGTTCTTAGACTCTGATTTGTCCAGTGGGTAATGAGTAAGAAAACACAGATATTTAGAGATCTACTGCTTTTCTGCCATCTTTTTATGAACCTGCCAGTGGCAGGTTTAAGTGTTGGATCAATCAAGACTTAAACCAGAGACACATGACAAAACAAACATATTCGTTCTGTCCTGTATAAAGTGAATGGATCAACTGACTATCTGGCTGAAGGGAAAAAGATTGATTGATTTAACTTGGACCCAAACTCAAGGAGACCATTAATGCCTCAATTTTTGGAGAACATTTATATTCTTTCTCTTCATGTGCTTTTTTCACATGAAGTTCTAGCTTTACTCTAACAGATCACTCTAAGTTCCCTTGTGGGGTTTGTTCGTAGGACTGGGCATAATACTCTAGTCCTGATATTTTTTACAGTCTCTGGTGCAAGAAGTGTATTAAGTTTGGCTGAAGGGCAGATCTGTCTCTCTAGTTTCGTAGTTCATCTGGACAGACTTCAAACTTTGACTTCTGAGGGTTGTTTAGCCTGGAAAAGAGGAGGCTCAGGGGAGACCTTATGGCCATCTACAACTACCTGAAGGGAGGTTGCAGCTGGGTGGGGGTTGGTCTCTTCTCCCAGGCAACCAGCACCAGAACAAGAGGACACAGTCTCAAGCTGTGAAAGGGGAAGTTTAGGCTTGATCTGAGAAAGAAGTTCTTCACAGAAAGAGAGATTGACCATTGGAATGGGCTGCCCAGGCAGGTGGTGGGGTCGACATCCCTGGAGGTGTTTAAGAAAAGACTGGGTGAGGCACTTAGTACCATGGTCTAGTTGGGGTTGAGTGATCAGTTGGACTTGATGATCTCAAAGGCCTCTTCCAGACTGGCTGATTCTGTGATTCTGTTTTTTCTTCATCACTCCATGCCAAGACTTATAGTGAGTACAAGCAACCAGTGATGGGAAATTTCTCTCTCAATCTAAGAGGCCAAAAAGCAAAGAGATATGTGAAAGGCATACTTGTTACTGCTACTAGCTGTTCAGCCATACTACAAAAAGCTGCTTTCATTGCCCTGTAAATCAAGGAGGAAGTTTAATTGTTGGTTCTGAGCAACTTTAGAACGAAATTTGAGAGTCATGGTGGGCACTCTGCGGTCTTCAGTCAGGGTAAGGGTGGGAAATAATAATGGAAATCAGGAATATTTTCCAGGCCACACAGAGAAAGAGATATGCCAGGACTTGGAGAGATATCCTCCAACTGAACAATAGGCTGAAAAGTGGGGAAAGAAGTGAAAGTATTCAGGAGGAGTTGTTGTGCACCCAAAGGCTGTGTTTGAGTGAAATGGGGGTGGGGGAAAATTTAGCATTATCAGAAAAAGGACAAGGAAACTGGTTTCAGAAGTGTCAAAAGCAATCAGAATTAAGGGAGACTGTATAGTGTTTTGTCCTGGGAAGAATGGGAAAACTAACAATGTGAAAATTGGAAGCTTTGGGGAAAATCGCTGTGAAATTGGAAGGAAATCAGGAGTTGTGTGAAAGTATAGGCAATTAAGAAGCCATTCTGAAGTGTATATGTATGTTTATACATGTGTATATACACAGAGAGAAATAAGGGCAGTCAGATTTCTGAGAGACAGCTATGGTGGAGACAAGCATTTCCTTGCTCTGTAACCTAATTATATTTCTCAGTGCTTTCAGCAAGGCTGCTGGCAGAACACAGTAGAAGAAATATGCCTTTCAAGCTGCAGAAAGAGAAACATTGCTACACTCAAAAGCTCACCAGAAATCTTTAATCAGATGTTGAGTTGAATTTGCAAAGTGTTAAATGTGCTGAGGTTTTATTTCAGACCCCTGAAGCTGCATACTAAGTACCCAAATGGTCGCTAGAAGGTAAAGCAAAGCATTTGAAGAAACCTGTAATCTCATGTTAAGGTCAGGGTTTGTTTTGCATTAGAGACAAGAGAAAAGGGAATGGATCTTCTTTTGTGGTTTCCAAGGGATCACACTTTTAGGTGATCTGGGGCCATACGGTTTCAAGTCAAGAGAATCATGGAATCATAGAATCAATAAGGTTGGAAAAGACAATAGAATACAATAGAATAAACCAGGTTGGAAGAGACCTTCAAGACCACTGCATCCAACCCATCAACCAATCCAACCCACCTAAACAACTAAACCATGGCACCAAGCATCCCATCAAGTCTCCTCCTGAACACCTCCAATGATGGTGACTCCACCACCTCCCCGGGCAGTCCATTCCAATGGACAGTCACTCTCACTGTATAGAACTTCTTCCTAAGATCCAGCCTAAGCCTCTCCTCAAAGATCATCAAGTCCAACCTGTCACCCAACGCCTCATGACTACTAAACCATGGCACCAAGTGCCATGTCCAATCCCCTTTTGAACACCTCCAGGGACGGTGACTCCACCACCTCCCTGGGCAGCACATTCCAACAGCCAGCAACTCTTTCTGTGAAGAGTTATTGTTTCTCAAAACAATGACATAGTAGAAAGAGTTGCTGTTTTATATCACTTTAAAATCCTTTGATGACACAGAAACTGACCTTCATTTGGCACAGCAGATCCTGCTTTTCTCCCCCACCATTACCTTCATTGAGAACCCTTTTGGACTAAGAAACAGCTCAACGGGAACAAGAATCTTGAAAACAAACTTTACAACAAATATAAACCACCTGAAGGAAGGTTGTAGCCAGGAGGGGGTTGGTCTCTTCTCCCAGGCATCCAGCACCAGAACAAGAGGGCATAGTCTCAGGCTGTGTGAGGGGAAATTTAGGCTGGAGGTGAGGAGAAAGTTCTTCACTGAGAGAGTCGTTAGCCATTGGAATGTGCTGCCCAGGGAGGTGGTGGAATCACCATCCATGAAGGCATTGAAGAAGGCATTGGACGTGGCACTTGGTGCCATGGTTTAGTCATGAAGTCTGTGGTGACAGATTGGACTCGATGATCTTTGAGGTCTCTTCCAGCCTTGGTGATTCTGTGAAATCCTCCAGCAAGTCAAATTGTAACACTTGCTTTTATCCTGAGCCATAATTTTTTTTTTTTTAAACCACTGAAAATTCCTTATTTCAACAGAGGAAATTTACAGTGCAAGTCAGGACATAAGCAGAGACAAATCGTTCTGAGCGAGTCTCCAAAGGATGAGTTACCACTGGAAATTCGCTTGCAACTTTATGCCAAAGTATTACTTTAGAATCTGTCAACTGTTTAGCCATAATTACAGCTTCTCTGTTTTGTCCCTATATGGGGAATTTGTTTCTTTTATGATTTTTAATTTCCCAGGAGCTCTCATTACCGGTTGAAACCATTTTGCTTGATTTCCCTCTATTAAACATACTGAAAAGTCAGCTGCCTTGGGAATAAAATACAATTTCTTAATTAGGACTGTGTGCTTATTCCCTGTGCTGCCTTTCTGCTTTATTCTTATTATTCAGAGTCTTCTCTGGATGTAAACATTTAGGATACAAGGAGTGAAGTTGGAAAGAAATAAAACTTCTGTCAGATTTTTCTCCCAGCTTCTACTTTCTTGTCCGGGAATCACTCAGATTTGGCATGAGAAATTTTAGTCCTGTGATGAGGGCTCTGCATGATGACAAAAGTATCTTTTTCTTTGCTTTTCATGGTCTACTCTTTCTTTTTTTTTTTAATAACAGTCAAGTTCTAGAGGTAACTTTTCTTGATCTAGTAGAGTACAGAAGAAGTTAGGGAGAAATTCTTCATAGAGAGAGTGATTGCCTATTGGAATGGGCTGCCCAGGGAGGTGGTGGAGTCATAATCACTGGAGGTGTTTAGGAGGAGACTTGATGGGGTGCTTTGTGTCATGGTTTAGTTGATTAGATAGTGTTGGATGATAGGTTGGACACAATGATCTCGAAGGTCTCTTCCAACCTGGTGTGGTCTTTCCATTCCTTTCCATTCCTTTCCATTCCTTTCCATTCCTTTCCATTCCTTTCCATTCCTTTCCATTCCTTTCCATTCCTTTCCATTCCTTTCCATTCCTTTCCATTCCTTTCCATTCCTTTCCATTCCTTTCCATTCCTTTCCATTCCTTTCCATTCCTTTCCATTCCTTTCCATTCCTTTCCATTCCTTTCCATTCCTTTCCATTCCTTTCCATTCTTTCCATTCCTTTCCATTCCTTTCCATTCCTTTCCATTCCTTTCCATTCCTTTCCATTCCTTTCCATTCCTTTCCATTCCTTTCCATTCCTTTCCATTCCTTTCCATTCCTTTCCATTCCTTTCCATTCCTTTCCATTCCTTTCCATTCCTTTCCATTCCTTTCCATTCCTTTCCATTCCTTTCCATCCCATCCCATGAAACATCCATCTGAACTGAATACTCTTGCAGTGTATCTTTACTCTTTCTACCAATACTCTTGTGGAGTTTGAATACTCTTTCTTCACCCATTCATCATTGCCACCTATTATTTATATTCTGTGTGTCATCCCCAAACCTCACTCCAGCCTGTCTGCCCTGCTGTGTGAACTCTGTGTATGGACAGTGGTCAACATGTGGAAATTGGCGTACTGAGAGCTGGGGGTCACTCGCCTGGGATTGTAAATATAGGTTAAAAATTGATCTTGCTTAATGACATCTTCAATATGCAGGCCCCCAGACTGTGTTGCCTCCATTGCTAAACATGCTGCTCTTGGTCAAGGAATCATAGAATTATTGTTTCAGCTGTAAAAGCCTTCTAAGATTATCAAGTTCAACCATTGACCTAACACCCCCACGGCCATTAAACCATGTGGCAGAGTGCCAAGTCCACAGGGGTTTTTTTACACCTCAAGAGATGGTGACTTCACTACCTCCCTGGGCAGCCTGTTCCAATGCCTCACCACATTTTTAGTAAATTTATCATAGAATCAATAAGATTGGAAAAGACCTCAGAGATGATCAAATCTAACCTCTCACCCAACACCTCATGACAACTAAACTATGGCTTTAAGTGCCACATCCAATCCCCTCTTGAACACCTCCAGGGATGGTGACTCCACCACTTCCTTGGGCTGCCCATTCCAATGGCCAATCACTCTTTCTGTGAAGAACTTTCTCCTCACCTCGAGCCTAAACCTCCACTGGCACAGCTTGAGACTGTGTCCTCTCATTCTGGTGCTGATTGCCTGGGAGAAGAGACCAACCCCCACCTGCCTGCAACCTCCCTTCAGGCAGTTGTAGAGAGCAGTAAGGTTTCCCCTGAGCCTCCTCTTTTCCAGGCTAAACAATCCAAGCTCCCTTAGCTTTTCCTCATAGGACTTGTGCTTGAGGTCTCGCCCCAGCCTCATTGCCCTTATCTTTCCATAAATCCAATCTAAACCTTCCCTTGTGCAATTTCAGGCCACTTCCTCTTGTTTTATCAGTTAAGTATTATGAAGTCTACTTTTGCTCCCTAATATGTTGCCTTTAACTCTAGACTCAAGGTTCAAACATTTTCTCTCCTGACAGTTCATTCTTTCCCCTGTCACTGTTTTGTGACTTCTCTTATGCAGCTCTCTCCTTTCTCGGCAGGTAAATATATCTATTTGTTTATTCATCCACTGATTCAGTAATACAAAGCTGGACTTAGAGTTATGGAGACTTGTGATGTGAAAATGAATAAGAAAAGAGAAGACCTGATGTCTTAAGGACAGAATCTTTGTTTTCTTTGCTTTATTCTTTGCACTGAACAGGCTTGGACAGTCATGAATCAAAAGGGTATTGAATGGCCAAAGCCACATGTGTGTTAGCCCGGGGGCTAATAGTTCTGTGAGGTGGGTGCTTGCTTGTTTGTTGTGCTTTTTTGCTTTTAATAGCAACCTATAGCAGGCTAGTTAGGGAGGCCTCCATCAATAATCTCTTCTGCTTGGTGAAATTCCCAGCACAAGCTTCTACATCAGAGGAGATACTTTTGTATTTAAAGCACTGAATCCTTTGGTCCAGGAGAAGTCAGCATGCAGCAGACAGTTAAATCAAGCACTTCAGCTGCCATAAGTTCTCCAAGGATAAAACCTGGCATGGGGGATGTGCTATACCACTATCTGCGCTGTAGTATCTATGTGGAAACGATTTCCTTGTGCTGGGAGCCTGAAGAAAAGGTTGCATCCTTCAGGAGCATTTTCTTTTTGTTGCCCCCTCCAAAAAAGCTGAATTAATTTTCTGTTTCTCTTTAGAGCTTCCCATCTGGTGTGTGGCTGGGAATAACGTTGATGGGGAGAACCAGAGAAATGCTTTGCTAGCCAGCTGAGAGGGAGTGCTGTTATTAAGAGAGAGGTTGTACAGCCAGAGCCTTTTCTGCTGTCTCTGCCTCGAGCTTAGACAGCTGGAGTAGGGAGCTCTGATGGATCTACTGGAGGCAGTTTGAGGAAGTTCTTGAGAATTAATTACTCTTTCTTTGCTTTCCCTTGGGTCTGGCTTGCAGCATAGCTTTTTTTCTTGCTGGTGACATGTGTGGATAGGCTGGAAATAAAGGATATGTCAGTAGAAAGGATTGCTGACACTTCTATAGAGTCAGTGGATAGTCTCTAGGAATCTTTCTTACCCCCTCCTTTACATCACAGGAAGTCTTTCTAAATGCATGTACAAATACCAGTTCCAGAGAAGGCACTTTATCCCTTCCTTTAACACTCTCCATATCCACATGATATTCTTTGCATCTGAGATTTAATGTGGCTTTCTTTTGCTGAAGCAATTTAAAGCCCTGGATATAAATTCCACACACCCCCCCCCCCTTCATGTGCAACTGTTCGCTGGTGGAGCTCAGAGCACCCTGCCAACATCTAAGATTTTTATTGTATTTATTATACCTGTGATTTAGGTGGGGTAGATACTGCATCAAATTTACATGTGCTTAAATGAAGGTCAAGAGAGGCTGTAAATGATTCAGATTGGTTGGGAAAGAATCAAAAGCTGTTGTCAATCAAACTGAGACAAGTAAGCGTTGTCTGCCACAATGCCTGCATTGGAGATCCATAACTGGAATGCCTGAATCCCTTTACAGAGCAAAATCAGGGGCAAAAAAAAAAGGGAATAACTTAGAAAATATGTTATGAGACTCTGCTGTTCCCAGGCACTCTTCTGAGGGGTCAAGAATCAGTACCTCTAGGTTTTCTGCTCCTTTAAATTTGGATACTGTGTCCAGTTCTGGGCCCCTCAGTTTAGGAAGGATGTTGTCTTGCCGGAGTGTGTCCAGAGAAGGGCAACAAAGCTGGTGAGGGGTTTGGAACACAAGCCCTGTGAGGAGAGGCTGAGGGAGCTGGGGTTGCTTAGCCTGGAGAAGAGGAGACTTGGGGTGACCTTCTTGCTCTCTACAACTACCTGAAGGGAGGTTGTGGACAGGCAGAGGTTGGTCTCTTCTCCCAGGCAGCCAGCACCAGAACAAGAGGACACAGTCTCAGGCTGTGCCAGGGCAGGTTTAGGCTGGATGTTAGGAAGAAGTTCTATACAGAGAGGGTGATTGCCCATTGGAATGGACTGCCCATGGAGGTGGTGGAGTCACCTTCATTGGAAGTGTTCAGGAAGAGGCTTGATGAGGTGCTTGGTGCCATGGGTTAGTTGTTTAGGTGGGTTGGATTGGTTGATGGGTTGGACGCAATGATCTTGAAGGTCTCTTTCAACCTGGTGTATTGTATTGTATTGTATTGTATTGTATTGTAGTCCTTCAATGAGGCTTGGTGCCCATGAGCTTTCTTCTAAATAACCAAGCAAAGGAAACTCTTCCCTTTTGTTCCTCTTCTTGTATTTTGAAACCAAATTACCATTCTCTCACTCCATGCCTGCCTACTGCCTCTTGGTATTTGGAGTGGAAGATGAGGCTTTGCAGTCACAGAGATTACCTACAGGATTGCAGGTCTCTACTGCCTGTTTCTGTTACAGGGCACCTTATGCTGCACTCAGATTTGCCTGAAATCTCCTCATAAAGCAGCTCCTGGAGGTCAGTGGCATGTTTTCCCTTCCTCTCACAAGGTCAGGGTAAATTAGGCAGGTTTGTGACTGCCTAGTACATCTCAGAAGTTGCAGCCCTGAGTTTCAAAATACAGTGGCCACTGTCCCTGGGTCATAGGTAACTTGGTTTTGCTCATTTGTTAAGATCTCTGGAGATCCTGATTCCCACAGTCTGTATCCTGGCTTTTTGTAGCTCCTATTGCAGAGCTATCTTGTGTGGCACTTGCAGAGCTGAATTTCAGTCAAGTGAGTTTGCAGTCACTCACTTGGGCAGTTTGCCTTAGGAGAGCTAAAAATGATCAGTGTTAGTCACTCACTGTCTCTAACCCTTCAGTGCTACTGCTCAAATGTTGCTTTTTATCAGCACCATAACACTTCCAGTTAAACCTATAAAATTAACTTCCTGGGTGGCTAGGAAAAGTGCAGAATTCATTGCATCTGTATCCCTGCTGTGAGCATCTATTTACTACCCCAAGGGGAAAATGAAATCAAAATAAAGCACATCATTTGCTTAAAATGGTAGGAAAGAAACTGGTGTAGTGATGATCAGTAAATTCTCCTTATTACAAATGAAAAATGGCAAAAAGAATAAAAATGGAAGTGACTTTAACAGATTTTTGGATTGATCTGGAAATTGGATTCTGAAGTGCAGAAACAGACATGTATGGATCACTGCAGAGACCAGCCAAACCAGAAAGAATTCTCAGGCAGTGTTCTGAATAACCCTTGTGATGCCAGGTGTAGTCACCAACAGCTTACCACCCCCATTATTAATGAGGACAGTGTAATTTGCTTTGTAAATTATATATTAGAGGATGCATCTGCATTCTGCCACCCTTTGCCAAGTAATAAAGCTGTTGCTGAATTGAGTTTTTAGACATCATTATTAATAAACAGTAGTTGAACTAGGGGAGCTAAGCTGCCAAACTCAGCGCTGGTGAGACTGGTGAGAGGTCTTGAGCACAAGCCCTGTGAGGAGAGGCTGAGGGAGCTGGGGTTGCTTAGCCTGGAGAAGAGGAAGCTCAGGGGAGACCTTCTTGCTCTCTACAACTACCTGAAGGGAGGTTTTATCCAGGTGAGGGTTGGTCTCTTCTCCCAGGCAACCAGCAACAGAACAAGAGGACACAGTCTCAAGCTGCATCAGGGGAAGTTTAGGCTGGAGGTGAGGAGAAAGTTCTTCACAGGAAGAGTTGTTAGGCATTAGTATGTGCTGCCCAGGGAGGTGGTGGAGTCCCCATCCCTGGAGGTGTTCAAGAGGGGATTGGACGTGGCACTTGGTGCCATGGTTTAGTAGACATGAGGTGTTGGGTGACAGGTTGGACTTGATGATCTTTGAGGTATTTTCCGACCTTATTGATTCTATAAGCTCAGATTAATTTTTACATGTGTGTGTCTGAGACACTTGGTGCCATGGTCTAGTCATGGGGTCTGTGGTGACAGGTTGGACTCGATGATCTTTGATGTCTCTTCCAACCTTGGTGATACCGTGACAGAAAGAGTTGGCAATCTGTAAGGTCCTGCTCTCACAATCAGTCTGTTCTGTAAAGCTAAAATGAAATCGCTTGGGGGTGTGAGAGAAGGACCTGTTTGAGCCTTGTTCTGCTAACAACTTGCTTCAAGCAGCACTACATTGTATGAGCAACCATATTAAAATGGTGCTAAACCCAGGGAAATTGTAGGGGTTTTCCATTGCTTTCTACAGGATCATGAAGAATAGCTTATTTGTGATGGAGCACAGTGAATGCCTGTATTGGAGTCAACATCAAAATCATTGGTATCCTCCTGTTACTCTCATTTTGACACATTGGATATACGTGCCTGTAACCCTTGCCCTTCAAATATTCCTATGTGGAACTGAAAAGAACAGTCTGTCAGGTACATGGCATGACAGAGCCACTGAGAACTCAAAACATAATTTGTCAATAGTAACTTATGCTAATGGTTGTCTGGAAACATCTTACAAAGCAGAGATATTTATGAACACTCTGAATTGGAAGGGAATGGGCTCTGTGGTCCTGAGTACACAAAGCATTAAGGCATTATCTGTGGGTTAAGTGCTGGAGCGGAGCAGAGATATCTGATAACTGGAAACCTGTTTACTGCTAGACAGGTTCCAGTGCAATGAACATTACTCTGGAAAAGATAAAACAATACAGTAGACTATAACATTAAGTAGAAAGAATGTGGTGCTTTTTTACCTCCCATGAGAGTTAGCAAGTGCTGTATTTCTATTTTCTTAGGCTATCCAGTGACTTAATTTAGTGGAATAAAAAAGATGAATGATGTTGGATCTCTATACCCTCTGCACAAAAACATCCAGCACAAGAATCTCTTTTAGATGAACTACAGTGTTGAGCTCTGTATAGAGACCTAGAGCATATGTTTCAGGAAAACTGAATCCAGACAAATGAACACCCTCTGGGACTTCTGCATAGATCACTTCCACTGCTTAAAATGAGGAGGAAAGGAATTTTGAGAGGGAAGGTACCAAGGACGTAGCTCATGGGGGTGAGGGGTTTGGAGCACAAGCCCTGTGAGGAGAGGCTGAGGGAGCTGGGGTTGCTTAGCCGCGAGAAGAGGAGGCTCAGGGGAGACCTTATTGCTGTCCACAGCTACCTGAAGGGAGCTTGTAGCCAGGAGGGGAGCTTGTAGCCAGGAGGGGTTGGTCTCTTCTCCCAGGCAAGCAGCACCAGAACAAGAGGACACAGTCTCAAGCTGTGCCAGTGGAGGTTTAGGCTGGATGTGAGGAAGAAGTTCTTCCCAGAAAGAGAGATTGGCCACTGGAATGTGCTGCCCAGGTGGGTGGTGGAGTCACCATCACTGGCGGTATTTAGGAAGAGACTGGATGAGGCGCTTGGTGCCATAGTTTAGTTGATTAGATGGTGTTGGATGATAGGTTGATCTCAAAGGTCTTTTCCAACCTGGTCTGGCCTATTCTACTCTATTCTATTCTGTTCTACTCTATTCTATGGCATTATGGCATCATGACTAGCAGAGAAGCATTCTGAAGAACATCTCTTCTCAGATCTGTAACTGTTTCAGACTGGCTGGTTGATGGTTGCTCCATTCCCAGTGAAGGCAGTGCTGCATTTAAGGCAGCTTAGGCACGTTCTCATGATTGGCTTCCAGCAGCAAATTCACAAATGTGGGTTCTTCAGTTAAATAACCTCTCCCTTTTAATTTTGTTTTCTCCCCCTGTCTATGTTAGCATTGCCTGATTCATTCTCCCAGAGAACCAATGTCAAGTGATGATTACTGAGACTCTTTTTGGTGTTGGGAATTTGTGTCGGTTTTTTCTTCCTTGTGTACTTAAGAACCTGGGTTAAGCACTCTTCATTCCCCATTAAGTGAAATATTTGGGTAGTCTGTGATCTCAGACACTTACAGCTCAGTCATAAGATCTCCAAAATGATCTTTTGCACTTTTGTATTGCTCAGTTCTGACTTCAATTAGTTGGAATTTTCACCATATAGTGTGAGAGAACCATATGCAAAGACCTTTAAGCAATTTACATTAGACTTTTGCCTTTGTCTCTGTACCTCATGGGTGCACTTTGACCCATTCTGATTGCGAGCAAGGCAAAAATGGCCTAACAACTTCACAGTGCTTGTTGAAGCAGGTTTCATGCTATAGATTATGCTCATTATTCATCATTATCTCTTCATGATCAGTCACCTGAGTGACATCGTTTTACTCCTTCAGTTTGTATGGTTAGAGCTGTAAAATACAGAGTGAGAAGTATGAACCACTGGAATTTCAAGCCTCCCAAAGACAGGAACATAAAAAGTTATGGGAGTGGACTCTGCTCATCACAGCAAGGCTTAGGAGCTAGGCATTACTATTTCTCCTTTTGAATAGGGCCTCAGGCAAAAAAAAAAAAAAAAAACACCAAAAAACAATAATTACAATCCACTATCTTAAATAAATAGAGGGAGGTAATTAGAATTCAAACTTAATTGTCTCTATGCTCCTGTATGAGCCAAATGTAATTTATCTGAGCAGTAACATAAAGCAAAAGGAGGGAGAGGACATACCAATGTGATAAATCTGGTTTTCCAATTAATCTAAATGTTGGGAAATACATTTCTGCACTATAGACCTCCCTTCTGTTAATAGCACCGAATAATGATGTTTCAGGCACTGAAGAATCATTTTCCCTCATTTAAAAGGCAGCAAGTCTTTTCAGGGACAAAAATCAAAGAAATTGAACATGAGGAAATCTGGGGGAACTAGGAAATGTAAGTACTGATACAATCTTTTCCATCACAGAAATATTTTCCATCTGGGAGTTCTTTTACATACTCTCCTGCTACTTTCCTCCAGCCTAAAATTCTAATTTCTTGTGCTGTGGCAGTGAACAGATAAATCTGGGAGGACAAGTAGGAACAGGGAATTCAGAGAAGCTGTAGCAGCAGCTCTTAATTCTGAAATTAGAGCTAATATTTGGGGGCATTTCCTTTAACCCAAATACGTTGACCTTAATTTACAGAACAGTATTTCTATTGGCCCAAATGTGCTGCATCATCTGAGTGCAGAGGTATCATAGTATCAGTCAGGGTTGGAAGGGACCACAAGGATCAGCTAGTTCCAACCCCCTGCCATGGGCAGGGACACCCTACACTAGATCAGGCTGGCCAGAGCCTCATCCAGCCTGGGCTTAAACACCTCCAGGGACGGGGCCTCAACCACCTCCCTGGACAACCCATTCCAGGGCTTCACCACTCTCAGGGTGAAGAACTTCCTCCTCACATCTAGCCTGAATCTCCCCACCTCCAGCTTCATTCCATTCCCCCTAGTCCTATCACTACCTGAGAGCCTGAGAAGTCCCTCCCCAGCCTTGTAGGCCCCCTTCAGATACTGGAAGGCCACAATGAGGTCACCTCAGAGCCTTCTCTTCTCCAGACTGAACAGCCCCAACTCCTTCAGTCTGTCCCCATAGGAGAGGTGCTCCAGCCCTCTGATCACCCTTGTGGCCCTTCTCTGGACGTTCAGATCCCTCTTGTAATAGGGGCTCCAGAACTGGAGCTGGTTATGACAGCCTCACTGCCTGCACAAATGGTTGTGGCAGGTTCAGCTACTGGGAGTTGTGCCCTTGTGGCCAAGAAGGCCAATGGTGTTCTGGGGTGCATTGAGAAGAGTGTGGCCAGAAGGCTAAGGAAGGTTCTCCTTCCCCTTTACTCTGCCCTGGTGAGGCCATATCTGGAGTACTGTGTCCACTTCTGGGCTCTCCAGTTCAAGAGGGACAGGGAACTACTGTAGAGAGTACAAAGGTGGGTGGCAAAGATACTGAAGGGACTGGAGCATCTCTTTTACAAGGAGAGGCTGAGAGACCTGGGGATCTTTAGCCTGGAAAAGAGAAGATTGAGAGGGGATCTTATCAATGCATAGTATCTAAAGGGTGGAGGTCATGAGGATAGGGCTGGGCTCTTCTCAGTGGTGACCAGTGAAATGGCAAAGGGCAACAGGTACGCACTAGAACACAAGGTGTTGCACTTGAGCTTGAGGAGAAACTTCTTTACTTTGCAGGTGAGAGTGCACTGGAACAGGCTGCCCAGAGCTTGTGGAGTCTCTATATCTGAGTCATTCAAAAACCACCAGGATGCATTCCTGTGCAACATGATCTAGGTGATCCTGATTTCACAGTGGGGGTTGGACTAGACCAGAACAAGAGGACACAGTCTCAAGCTGTTCAAGGGGAGGTTTAGGCTGGATGTTAGGAAGAAGTTTTTCTCAGAAAGAGTGATTGGCCATTGGAATGTGCTGCCCAGGGAGGTGGTGGAGTCACCATCACTGGAGGTGTTTAGCAAGAGCCTGGATGGGGTGCTTGGTGCCATGGTTTAGTTGATTGGATAGTGTTGGACGATAGGTAGGACTCAATGATCTCAAAGGTCTTTTCCGGTCTGGCCTGGTCTATTCTATTCTATTCTATTCTATTCTATTCTATTCTATTCTATTCTATTCTATTCTATTCTATTCTATTCATTTCCAGAGGTCCCTTCCAACTTCCACTGCTGAATTGGGAAGTGAGGGCAGAATATATTTGGCCAGTTTCAATTAACCACCCTGTATGCAGAGACAGAGACAATTAGAGTGAAACAACAAATTGAATGAAAACTGAGAAGCACTTAGAGAAGCTGTTGCTCATCTGTGCAGAAACAGTCAGTAGGTTTGCCTCTTCCCATTCCAATAGAGCTATTACAGCTTTGTCATTATACAAAGCGAACCCCTCACACAGCTTTTTATTCTTCACAGCTTCATTAGCATTTCCAAATATGTGAAGTGATGCTATTGTATTGTGTCTGTTCATAGCAGTCTCCATTTTTGGACTGTTTGCCTAGTTTTTTTGTCTTGATTCTTTGCCTTCACAATGAATACTGCCCAACATTATTACCTTCGTCACGTCTTTCTCTGTTAGATCACGGTGACTGTCGCCTCTCTTTAATTTAAAGAGCCGTTTCTGGACAGTGGAAGAAAGTGGCTATTATGTTTCACAGAGAAGCAATTTGGAATTTGCTTGTGAAAAGATATTTTAGTGGAACAGCATCGTCATGCAGGAAGGAGATGAGGTAGAATGGAAGACTCAAGGAAGGAAAATAGAATCTAGGCACAAGAATCAACCTTCTGAGGAGAATGTGTAATGGCAGTTACATGTGGCGTGCAATGTAGCCCAGAAAAATGAGCAAATAATTTGCAATGAATAATTCAGGTTACTAATTTGGCTGTTTATCATGCTGGGGAATATTTGCAAGCAGGCTGCAGTATCCTCGAATCTTAGCAGCATGGAAATAAGGTTTCCCAGGGGGGAAAAAAAAATACATATTATCAGGTTCAGCATTCGTTGTCTACTCAATGGAACATATGTTTCTGTGGGCTCCTTCAGTGAGGACAACACAGGCTGTCATTGAGATAGTTTGGTTTATGCTTCAATAAGGAGAGGCTGAGGTAGAGGACACAGTCTCAAGCTGCACCAGAGGAAGTTTAGGCTCGAGGTGAGGAGAAAGTTCTTCACAGAGAGAGTCGTTCGCCATTGGAATGAGCTGCCTGGGGAGGTGGTGGAGTCACCGTCCCTGGAGGTGTTCAAGAGGGGATTGGACGTGGCACCTGGTGCCATGGTCTAGTCATGGGGTCTGTGGCGACAGGCTGGACTCGATGATCTTCGAGGTCTCTTCCAACCTTCGCGATACTGTGATACCGTGATTCTGTGATACTGTCACTTCAGCTATTGGAAGTCAGCTACAAGGTGCCCCCTGGAGTCTTCTCCAGGCTCAACAACCCCAGCTCCCTCAGCCTATCCTCACAGTAGAGGTGTTTCAGCCTTTGGATCATCTTTGTGGCCCTCCTCTGGACTCACTCCAATGGTCTGTGCCCTCATTATGCTGGGGCGCCAGAACTGGACGCAGTACTTGAGGTGGGGGTCTTACATGAGCAGAGTCATACATTGTGAGAGCTGGAACTGCTGCTTAGAGGCAGTAAAAATAACTTCCTGTCTTTCCAAAGTAATTGTATGCAAAAACATAATTTGTATACCAAGGGGTAATTAACATAGAAAATGCACAATTACATTACTTAGAGATAATTAAATCTCATGTCTTTAATGTCTTATGCATGACTTCTACAAGAGACGACTACATTTTTGCTGCCAGTAGGAACAATAAGTTTTGCCATGATCTAGTCAAGCCCATTTGTAATTGGTAGTTTTCCTCTTGACACAGCCCCCCACCTCCCCCCCCAAATTACCTAAACGAAACAGAACTATCTAAATAAATAATAATAAACCAAACCTGGGAACACTGGGGAAGGGGGGAAACAACAGCAATAAAACCCAAATAAAAACAAATCCCACAAAGAAACCATAATAAACACTCAATTCCCCCAACAACAACAAAATACCAACCGACTGAAAGCATCCAAAACAACCTGAAGAAAGACATTTCCTGCAGGAAGGGATGGAGGCACTTCAGCAATGTAACAGGTGCTGCCTGCAGCTTGAGCTCTCCTACCTGGTGCTGTTTGCCTTCACCTGTGTTGGTAGTACAGTCATGTTCAAACGAAAAGTCAATGTCTGCAGAGCCTATCATGAGGTGTCCCATTCTCATGTTGCTGTCCAAACTCCTCATCTTTGTGGAACTGGAGCTAGGGTCAGAGTGGCTGGAGAGTGGCCAAGTAGAGAGGGGCCTGGGGGTACTGGTTGATTGTAGGCTGAACATGAGTCTGCAGTGTGCCCAGGCAGCCAAGAAGGCCAATGACATCCTGGCCTGCATCAGGAACAATGTGGCCAGCAGGAGCAGGGAGGTCCTTCTGCCCCTGTACACTGCACTGGTTAGGCCACACCTTGAGTCCTGTGTCCAGTTCTGGGCCCCTCAGTTTAGGAAGGATGTTGTCTTGCTGGAACGTGTCCAGAGAAGGGCAATGAAGTTGGTGAGGGGTTTGGAGCACAAGCCCTATGAGGAGAGGCTGAGGGAGCTGGGGTTGCTTAGCCTGGAGAAGAGGAGACTCAGGGGAGATGTCATTGCTCTCCACAACTACCTGAAGGGAGGTTGTAGACAGGTGGAGGTTGGTCTCTTCTCCCAGGCAGCCAGCACCAGAACAAGAGGACGCAGTCTCAGGTTGCACCAGGGCAGGTTTAGGCTGGATGTTAGGAAGAAGTTCTATACAGAGAGAGTGATTGCCCATTGGATTGGACTGCCTGGGGAGGTGGTGGAGTCACCATCACTGGAGGTGTTCAGGAGGAGACTTGATGGGGTGCTTGGTGCCATGGTTTAGTTGTTTAGGTGGGTTGGATTGGTTGATGGGTTGGACACGATGATCTTGAAGGTCTCTTCCAACCTGGTTTATTGTATTGTATTGTATTATATCTTTGCCAGGTAAAATCTGATGGGTTATGGGGAAACATAGTCTCCAGCCCTGCACAGGGCTCTGCATCACTGCTTCTGTAACCAGACTGCAGGATCTACTGGGGGTCAGACCTGCACAGCCTAAGAAACGGCCAAAACCTTCAGTGGGTACTTCAGTTGGGGATTCTGTCTAGAAACACGCTGAACTTTATGCCTGTTTCTGTGGACTGGAGCCTGGATGGTCAGCATCTTGCATGATGGATCCCTGCAGGGGAACCTTTCAGTTGAGCTGTGGCAGTGAATCGAAACAATCCCAGACAACTTGTAGATGGAACTTTCGTATGTTAGGTTTCACCCATTTGCAAGAAGTGACTCTGCAGTGTGCTTTACAAAGTGCTTTGTTTTGGATCGATCCATGGCATCGTTTGCAGCTTTTAATGGGCAAAGAATGCTTAATCCCTTCATGAATGGCAAAAAAATTACCCTGATAAAAACCAAACTACTTTCCAGCTAAGATTGTGAAGGTTCAGCTCAACTGCTCCTGGAGAATATTGACAGAGATTAAGAATATTGACAGATCAGAATGTCAGAAGGTTAAAAATCAGTGGGACTAGTCATAAAATGGATGCTAGTGGGAGGTTTTACCTTATTCAGTCAGAATACTAAGCTTCGATCCGTTAGATATTTAGGTACCCAATTTCAGCTGGATTAATGAGAATTAGAAGCATGAAGCTGACTTAGACATCTTGCAGGACTGAGATGTTTGTGAACTTTTGATTTAGTAATCTTTGGATATCCCTGGGCAATTTAGTTCAATAGATTTCTTTTTCCTTTTTTTTTTTAATGCCTGAATATATTTGAGTCCTAAAGACATTACTCTCTCTTGAAATCCTTCTTCACCTAAGCCTCTGATAGAAAAATAAATGAAATTGTCCCTTCTGATACTCTCCTTAAATCTGTACTATAAGCATGAGTTATTACACAATGTAAAAGGCTACTTTACTGTCTAAATTATGGGATCGAGTGGTATCTGTTTGTAACAGGTTCTGTTCTCTGCTTGGTAAACACTATGGGAAAGTAATGAGGAGCTGCAGGAAAGTGATAGTTCAAGCTAAGACAGGCAAATGGATCAAATGGAGAATGCCTCAGATTGCTGTAATCATATGTGATCATGCAGCCAATCTTTTGAAGACAGTTATGTTGTTGTAGGTAAACAAGCTACATATGAAGTGGAGCTGTAGGCAAAGCACAAAGTTTCTTCTTTTACTCCTACCTACCATGGATGCCTCTCATTAAACACTGATGAGAAGCAGGCTATGTAAAGCAGAATACCCCCCATTAAAGCTTCTCTTATGGCTTAAAACCTGACACACTAACCAGGGTTCCTTCCTCATTACTGTAACTGTCATCATAAGCTCTTCACCTTTATCTTCAAGCTTCCATGAATGATCTACATGTTCTACTTGTTCAAGTTCTATCTGAATGATTATGTTGTGTTGGCCTGGGACATCAATTCAAACTGAAAAACTGCTGCACTGCATCCAGATGTAGACTTGCTGGAACGTGTCCAGAGAAGGACAACAAAGCTGGTGAGGTCCTTCTGCCCCTGTACACTGCACTGGTTAGGCCACACCTTGAGTCCTGTGTCCAGTTCTGGGCCTCTCAGTTTAGGAAGGATGTTGGCTTGCTGGAACATGTCCAGAGAAGGGCAACAAAGCTGGTGAGGGGTTTGGAACACAAGCCCTATGAGGAGAGGCTGAGGGAGTTGGGGTTGCTTAGCCTGGAGAAGAGGAGACTTGGGGTGACCTTATTGCTCTCTACAACTACCTGAAGGGAGGTTGTGGACAGGCAGAGGTTGGTCTCTTCTCCCAGGCAGCCAGCACCAGAACAAGAGGACACAGTCTCAGGCTGTGCCAGGGCAGGTTTAGGCTGGATGTTAGGAAGAAGTTCTATACAGAGAGAGTGATTGCCCATTGGATTGGACTGCCTGGGGAGGTGGTGGAGTCACCATCAGTAGAGGTGTTTAGGAAGAGACTTGATGGGGTGCTTGGTGCCATGGTTTAGTTGATTAGATAGTGTTGGATGGTAAGTTGGACTTGATGATCTCAAAGGTCTGGTCTATTCTATTCTATTCTACTCTATTCTATTCTATTCTACCGTGATGCCTTCACTGGTCACAATTCCTGCTAGTATCAACGGTGCTGGATCTAGCCCTAAAATCTCTATAAATTGGATGAAAAAATATTAAGCCACCATCCTGTCACATTATTTCTCAGTGCTTTTGCAGGAAGCAAAATATGTGTTGTTTTTTTTTTTTAACTAGCTAATTAATGCTTCAGACTTGAGTTTGCAATTGTGTATGAGGAATGATGCCACAGTATTGATGCTGCTTAAGTAAGCTCCTAATCCAAATGTTAAACCCTTCAAATTACAGCTAGAATCTGGAAACCTTCAGATAGCTACAACAATATGGCTATTATGAACCAGTGATGGTTCCCACAAACACTTAATTTGGATGCAATGTTTGTGCAAAAAGATTTAGTAGAAGGTCAATCTAATTTCATCCAAAACCTTAACGTTTGCTCTTCAGCTCCATAGCTTGTATATCATTTTAATAGAGTTCAGCTTCTACAATAAATAAAAGATGAACAGGCTTCTGGGGAATAAATGTGTTTGAGAGACTGACAAAGGGAAGTGAAGAAACACAGCAAAACTTTTCCCAGGGGCAGGGGAAGTGGCTAAATTGTTCTTTATTAAAAACAAAGTGAAAGTACCAGCAACTGAGGGAGCTGTGAGGGATCTTTCTGTTACTTTAGTGTACATCTGGACATTAAAACAACTGTGAACAGAGTCTAGACACTTCATTCCAGATACATTACAGATGATATCCAGATATTCAATGCAAAATTGCAGCACTGAATGAAATGGTGTGGCATGAAATCTTGCTAATCTTAAATTGATAGCTTGTTCTTGGCACAATCTTGTTTTCCAGGAAGGCTAGTTTGATCTCTGATTGACCTAATTTTCTTGCTCTGGCCTCGCACGCAGCTTTGCCTTTGTAATGACATGTGAAAATACAGAGCTCTGCACTGCTGTGACTGAGCTCAGAATGGGCTAAAAGATTAATGTGTACATAGCTTTATTTTGATATGAAGCATGAAGTTTTGGGATGACCTTTAATAACACTTCTGCCAAGGATCTCCTCTAGAAAACTGAATTACCAAAACCCCCCAACACTGTTGCACACTGTGACAAGCTAAGCTTAACTAGAAAAGAATTGTCAGATGGACAGGATCCTTAGCAGAAATCCTAAAGTTTTATTGCCAAAAGGAGTTCTGCTTCCCTGTAGCAATCAAAGCTGATTCCTAGTGCTTAGATCACATGATTAACAGGGAAAAGTGACTTTTCTTATCTGCCTGCCTTTCAAAATAGCAGAACAGCTCCATTCCAGCTGTCTGAGTACCAAGTTTGTTTACATGGTCAATTTACTTCTCTAATAGTTCAGGTGGTTTATGAAACCTTTGTTGAGGGAAGGACTAAATATGTGTAAGTTTAAGCATCTGAGTAGTCCTGATTCCTCAGAACTATTGCATGTGTTAAGTGGCATAAATAATAAATACATCATTTCTTAATAAACTGATGTACACATCACTCATTTAACACTGAAACAGAGTACAATCAAAGCTTTAGTTGTTCTTAGTCTGAACCAAAGCCCTGACTGATCTCACTGGTGCAGAATGATGACCTGATATCCTGCCATACTAACAGCATGTTGGACAGATTGGTTTTGTTTTCATCTTAAATGTTTCATGTTCCAAGCTGAGTGGTGACAGCACATGATTAGTACATTCCTCCTACTGCCTTTTTCGTGTTGTCTTTTGCTTTCCAATATTTTCTGTTAGTTTCAGGGTATCATCCTGAAGCTCTCTTCCACCTTTCCTTCTTGGCTAGGGCAGGGATCTTGTGCAGTCACTTAGCCTTCCTTGAATCCTCTTCCATTATACAATACAATACAATACACCAGGTTGAAAGAGACCTTCAAGATCATCGCGTCCAACCCATCAACCAATCCAACCCACCTAAACAACTAAACCACGCAACCAAGCACCCCATCAAGCCTCTTTCTGAACACCTCCAATGAAGGTGACTCCACCATCTCCACGGGCAGCCCATTCCAATGGGCAATCACTCTCTCTGTATAGAACTTCTTCCTAACACCCAGCCTAAAATATTTGTGTCAAAGCCCTTTAAAATCAAAGCAAAACTACTTACTTCAGTGGATGAAGTTTGTGTGAAGTTCCTGCTATTCCCATAAAAATGGGTGACATAATTTTTGGAATGAAGGGTGTCTGTGCTGCTTCTGGCCTCCTTTACAATAAACAGTCTGGGATGATACCTGGGTGATAGATGGCTTGCTCAGGGAAGTGCTTATATCCACAAGGACTTGAACTTAAATGATTGAGCTTGAGGTTTGGAGTTAAATATCTTGAATATGTGTACAAACTTTCACTGGAGGAGGAGGCTCTAGCAGAATAGCAAATGAGGCTGTGATGTCACCAGCCTGATTCTGCTCCCCTTCTGTTTCCACTTTAAAATGCTACTGGACTTGCCAGCTGTCTTTTCAAAAGGGGAGAGATTAAATATTCACAAAATACTCTTAGAAGAGATTTTGTTAATTGTTTTTCCTCTGTTGTTACAGAGTTCACTTCCAAGTGGTGTGAAATGGACATTTTCCAGCACCTTTGCTTCCCTGTCATTGAGCTCAGGGTGCAGAGAGACAGGTCAGGGGTGTAACCTGGTGCCCAGCCAAAGCAGAGTCATATGATAAGTTTTTGTTCTTCAAACTCAAGAAAGTTTCATTTCAATCCTTATCTTGCTCTAACTGTGCAGTTTCTAAAACTAGATGATATGTCTTCCCTCAGCTGTAGCAGGATGGAGCTTTAAGGTCTTTGCTACCTCGGTGTTTCAGGTTATTTCTAGGTGTTTTGGAAGAGCTTTAGCCCAGCTGGAGATGCTTGCTTTCTCTCCCATTTAAGCAAGAAGGCAACAACTGGTAAAACACTGGTGGATTAATCACAGCCTTCTTGCAATAGCTGTGAATATTCTTTCAGTCCTATGAATCTGTCACCATTTCATATATATTTCATATTTTCTTCTGCTGTGTTCATTATAGCACAGTGCTGGTAGCTCTTTTCAAATAGAAGAGATGAAGTAAAGTAAAAGCAGAGAAAAAGGTAGTTTCCTAAATGTACCCTAACTCATGAGAATTCATATGCCTGGCAAGCAGCTCCCTGAAGCCTTAGTAAATAGAATGAGGAGAGAGGGGAGAAAATAGAGCCAGCCACAATGTGAGATAAATCAGTCATAGCTAAGGATCATACAAGTCATAGCCTTGTAGAAGCTAACATAAACCCTAACTGAAGACATTTAGCTACAGAGTGGGTTCATTATCACTCTGCTGTTATTTGTGTCAACAAATCTATGTGTAGAAGCTCTTGGAAAGTTCTGAAGTTTTGTTTGGGTTTTTGGGATACATACTCAAAAGCTTTAAACTGCACAGGTTCCTAAGTAAATTAAGCTTTGAGCCATCCTGATCTTATATTGTTGTTTTTCTTTTCTTTTCTTTTCCTTTTAACCTTAGCACATAGCAGTTGCTTTCACCAAGACAGAGCAATCTATCCTTACCACAGGCATCTCCTCTGATTTTCTGCTCCTTTGGCTCTTTTCCCAAACTCCTGTTTGATAGTGGTACTGTCCCAAGGAAGAAAACAGACTCTGTGATCCAAAACCTTGATATTTGTGGGACTGCCAAAAAAATCAGCCACATCAGGAATGATGGCCTCCTTCCTTTCTGAAGGATTATACTGTTTTAAAACAATTAGGAAATATTCTCAGAATAGGATTTAAACATTCACTTTTGGATGTGTCTCACTGGGGATCTCTTTGCAATGTAAACATGAAGTTTAGGTTGGAGGTGAGGAGAAAGTTCTTCACAGAGAGAGTTGGTAGCTATTGGAATGTGCTGCCCGGGGAGGTGGTGAAGTCACTGTCCCTGGAGGTGTTCAGGAGGGGATTGGACGTGGCACTTGGTGCCATGGTGTAGTAGTCATGAGGTGTTGGGTGACAGGTTGGACTTGATGATTGTTGAGGTCTCTTCCAATCTTATTGATTCTATGATCATAGAATCGGTCAGGGTTGGAAGGGACCACAAGGATCATCTAGTTCCAACCCCCTGCCATGGGCAGGGACACCCCACACTAGATCAGGCTGGCCAGAGCCTCATCCAGCCTGGGCTTAAACACCTCCAGGGACGGGGCCTCAACCACCTCCCTGGACAACCCATTCCAGGGCTTCACCACTCTCATGGTGGAGAACTTCTTCCTCACATCTAGCCTGAATGATTACTGAAAGCATTTCACATCTCTATGGAAACAATTAGCATTTGATAACAAAATCTCCTGCCTGTATAGCTTTCAATTATTGCTTCTCACTACCCTGTTACTTGAGAAAAGACTAGAAATGAAAGATTGGAACTTTTTAGTAGCAACTTAACATTGAGCTTTCTCTAAAGGAAATTTGTCCTACAGTTCCTTGTTTTCTTAAACTGTCAGTCAAGCTTAAATCACACAAGTACATGTCTGAATCAGTATAATCTTTAGAAACTGAAATAAAAACATCCATTATAAGTGATGACCAGGACTGGTTGAATATTGTTCTTTTATACTAATAGCTCACAAGAGTAGCTGAACTTCAAGATCTTGGATAATTTGCATATATAAATGATTAAGAAGGACAAAGCACTGTCAACATAAAATGAGCTTGTACAGAGTAGTCCTGGCTCCTAGGCCTGGTTTGGTCTTTCAGATGTGAGAATTCAGCCAGGGAAGGGCATTCACACTATGTTTTTAAATGCAGCAAATGATAGAGGCTGAAAGAGGTTACTGTAATTCTGGGTGATGAATTAGATTCTGATAGAGACTAATAAAACCAGCTCTATGGCTATTTAAAGCTGAGGAATTTGCTAAGAATCCAGATGGGAATTATCTAAAGGCAGGCTTCAGTGTCTAATAAATTGTGGTCCAGGGGACCTTGGAAAGTGTGCAAAAGCTACCTGCAAATGGCTGGCCTGTGAGTTCAGTGGCCTGATGCAGTGGACCATTTCAGCTTGGTACCAATCACTTGGAGGCCTGTTCTGCATGAACCTACCCAACCAGGCATTTCCATTCTGCAGTTCGAGCTGAAGGGGTGATGAGCTTTTCTGTCAAAAGCCTAATCCTGTAAAGCTGCTGCTGTGGACATCTGATGTAAATCCACTCAAGTGGATGAAAGACTTTAGTGCTGAAGTCTGAGAGGAGGGTTCAGAATGCTGTGCAGCATTCCCGTTTTACGAAGCTTATTTCGTTTAGTTGCCCAGTTTTACTAAAGCATTGATCTGAGCACCAGACAGGTTTATCACTGAGCAAACCACACCAGTAAGGTGAATGTCCTCTCTAATTCAGTGTACACTGATGTTGGCATTTCAGAGAAAATGAAGGGGGAGATCTAGGGTTCTGACATTCTGCAGGGAAACTTGTCAATTATTTCATGCTAAGAGCTGGTTGCTGAGGTTAGTGAGTGAAGATTTTATCTTTTTCATGTAGCAGCATAACATGTCTACATTTACAAAAGAGTATAGCACTCAGTACTAAGGATGAAAAATACACGTGCTTCAAACTAATCCTTTCCCTTTGGCAGATTTTCTTCCTGAAATTGATGAGACCTTCCACACAAATATTTATATTTCAGTATAGAGTTCCTCTCTCTCTGAACAGGGGTTGCTGATCTGTTTTCTGTGTGGCCAGCAGGAGCAGGGAGGTCATTCTGCCCTGTATTCAGCACTGGTTAGGTCACACCTTGAGTACCGTGTTCAGTTCTGGACTCCTCGGTTTAAGAAGGACATTGAGACACCTGATCATGTCCAGAGAAGGGCAACGAGGCTGGGGAGAAGTCTTGAGCACAAGCCCTATGAGGAGAGGCTGAGGGAGCTGGGGTTGTTTAGCCTGGAGAAGAGGAGGCTCAGGGGAGACTTTATTGCTCTCCACAGCTACCTGAAAGGAGGTTGTAGCCAGGTGGGGATTGGTCTTTTCTCCCAGGCAACCAGCAACAGAACGAGGGGACACAGTCTCAAGCTGTGCCAAGGGAGGTTTAGGCTGGAGGTGATGAGAAATTTCTTCACAGAAAGAGTAATTGGCCATTGGAATGTGCTGCCCAGGGAGGTGGTAGAGTCACCATCCTTGGAGGTTATCAAAAAGGATTGGATGTGGCATTTGAAGCCATGGGTTAGTTGTCATGATGTGTTAGGTATTAGGTAATAGGTTGGACTTGATGATCTCTGAGGTCTTTTCCAAGCTGGCTGATTCTATGATTTTTCTTAATCTTCTTTGTCCTTCCTCTAATGCAACCAATATATCTGCAGAGATTCTCCCTAAATTCTCTTTAAGATAACACAGAACTCGAACTCAGGTCATAGCAAGTCTGAAACTTCTTTTTCTTGCCAGCATTTCCCCGCACAGCTTGAGAGGCACTTCTGACAAATGTCAAAACAGGGCTTTCTACAAACAAATGTAGAAGCACAGCTTTGTAGAAACGAATGAAACTCTTTGTGAGAAAGAGGAAAGTCAAAAGCAATATCTTATGTCAATTTCCACTCCTTTTTATCTCTGATAGGCAAGAGAATGAAGACATTAAATGTTTTGGGGTTTAAGATCTGTATTTTAATGCTAGGTATCTCTGTCCCCTAGAATTATGGGGGACATAATTCAGTTATCTTCCTTTTCTTTACTCCTCTTTACCAGTTCTCCTCATAAGATGCATAATGCCAGTGGCAAACATGGAGTGGGTCTGGACACTTGAAGCTTCTTTCTTTTAGAGCTTTTGTGTATTAACTCAATGTTGCTTCTAAGTACAGACACTGAGCAACAAAAATCCTTTTACTCCGTTTTCCTGAGTTTTCTACTAGTCTGGCTGTGAAGAGGAAGGCATCTTAACAAAAAATTGTGACTGAGGGTAGCTGCATGTGGACTGAAAACATTTTAAATATTTTAAATCTTGAAAAAATTTCCCCCCCTCCCCTCATTTTTATGCAGAAATGGTGGTTGTAAACTAGACTATGCAGCATCACACTGCCTTCTGCTATGCCTTAACAGGAGGGCTTTTACGACAGCAATGCAGCAGCAGGTTGAACAACTTCTGGGGTCTGCACTGCAAGCACAGATGTTAGGCTGAGCCATCTAAGTCCAGTCCAGATGTCCACCCATTTCCACAGATGAGACCTCAGAATTCACAAGGCACTTGTTTACAATACAATACACCAGGTTGAAAGAGACCTTCAAGATCATCGCGTCCAACCCACCAACCAATCCAACCCACCTAAACTAAACCATGGCACCAACCACCCCATCAAGTCTCCTCCTGAACACTTCCAATGAAGGTGACTCCACCACCTCCATGGGCAGCCCATTCCAATGGGCAATCACTCTCTCTGTGTAGAACTTCTTCCTAACATCCAGCCTAAACCTGCCCTGGTGCAACCTGAGACTGCGTCCTCTTGTTCTGTTGCTGGTTGCCTGGGAGAAGAGACCAACCTCTGCCTGGCTACAACCTCCCTTCAGGTAGTTGTAGAGAGCAATAAGGTCGCCCCTGAGTCTGCTCTTCTCCAGGCTAAGCAACCCCAGCTCCCTCAGCCTTTCCTCATAGGGCTTGTGTTCCAAACCCCTCACCAACTTCATTGCCCTTCTCTGGACACATTCCAGCAAGACAACCTCCTTCCTAAACTGAGGGGATGTTTGGCACTGACAATTCTTCTAACCAGAACTACTTGAGTGACTTGAATGTGCAAGATATTGGCAATTGAGGTGTTAGCTGCATGGATGCAAGATGGAACTATTTGCCGTTCCTCCCTCTTGCAGTATTTGTCTAGGCAGCTCCAAACTCCATCAGATCAACGTGTTGCTGGGCTCCTTTCAGCTGTCTGTAAATAGATCTAGTCACATTGTTTTCCACATTTTCCACAGGACCATCATCTTTTCACAAGGTCATCTTGCTCTGCTCAGCCAAGACTGACTGAGAAAGTGTTCATGTTTAAAATAGCGATTGGGTGATTGGTAAATAGATTTTGTGTGTTGGTTTGTTGTTAGGTTTTGGTGTCGGTTGTGTTTTTTTTTCCCATGGGAGTGTAAACGTGCTGTGTCACTTTTGTGAAGGACAGATGATCTTTGTAGCTTCAGAGAGAAGTGGGAATTGACCACAGGAGGTTATCATGTTGCTGCAATAAAGAGACTGTGCCCACTTAGGAGTTTTCTGAGAGGCTGCTGCTGCTCAACTGTTACAGTGCTTCCCCTTTCCATTAAAATAAAAGAGGCAGTCTGGCAGACATTCATTAGCATAAACCTTTGATCAGTGTAATTATCTCTAGACAAAAAATTAGTTCTTTTTTCCTTTTTTTTGCCCCCCCCCCTTTTTTCCCCAAATTAAATAATGAGCAGAATATTATCAATGCAAAAAATGTACTCTAACCTCATTTAAAAACTGTACCTAGCGTGCTGCAGAGTGCTGACAAAGTAACCCTCTTTCTTAAATCCTCTTTCTGTCATTGATTTGTCACAGGTTTGTTTTTGTCAGTCTCATAGCCAAGGTGAACCTTTACTTCAAAGATATTTTTTGTATTATTATTCTTTTCTTGGTTTTAAAAAGAACTCCTTCTCTTTTTTCCTTCCCCCCCCCCGCCCCCTTTCTATTTTTTGCTTCCCACTCCTAGATTTAACTCTGGAGGCAATCCAGTGAAGTCATGAAAGTCACACCAGGGACAAACTTGACCTCGTATGCCTTGCATTACTTGATATGTGTCAAAGTAATGATGATGAAGTGAGCATGCAAAAATGAAACACTTTTCACTTAACTGTTCAAGCCCTTTAAGTCAGCCTTATTACTTTAACAAGTTGTCATCTTATGCTACTTGAAAGAAAAAAGTAGGGAGGTTGGACTGTTTGTCAAGGAGAGAATGTTTCAGACAGTAAATTCAAATCAGTACTAGGTGCTGAGGAGAGCTTCTCTCAGTCTGTTTTTAATTGTTGCTTGCAGGGACAACTCTCTACAAAAGAAAAGAGCCTGCTTTGTGAGCCAGCCTCTCCCAACAAAGTATAATTGGAAAACTTTGAACTTTTCCTCCTCCTTTTGTCTAAGGAAATTCTCTTGCACCGCTTTACCTCCTTATTTAAGTCTCTGAATCTAATTGCCTGTTTGCTCAAGGCATTTAGCTATCAAAATGCTGGACAATTTCTAAATCTGTTGCATACAATGTTGGGGTTTTGGGTTTTTTTTGTACATTTTGTGGGTTTTTTTCCCTTTCTTTTTTTTTTTTGTTTTTCCTTAACTACTTGATGTTGTATGCTTGCATTCAGATCTTGTGTTTATTATGATTGTTTTCTGAGTCTACTGGACTGATGCACCACCCCCCCCCCCGAAAAAAAAAAAAAAAAAAAAAAAAAGTATGCATTTTAAATTTGAACCTGTGTTTTGGTTAGAATAATATAGGAATTGTTGAAGGTTTTGTTTTGGGGTTTTTGGTTAGTTGGGCTGAATCCAACGGCATGAGATTGAACACATCCAAGTGCTGGGTTCTGCACATTTGCCACAGCAACCCCATGCAGTGCTACAGGCTGGGGTCAGAGTGGCTGGAGAGCGGCCAGGCAGAGAGGGACCTGGGGGTGCTGGTTGATGGTAGGCTGAACATGAGCCTGCAGTGTGCCCAGGCAGCCAAGAAGGCCAATGGCATCCTGGCCTGCATCAGGAACAGTGTGGCCAGCAGGAACAGTGTGGCCAGCAGGAGCAGGGAGGTCATTCTGCCCCTGTACACCGCACTGGTTAGGCTGCACCTCGAGTCCTGTGTCCAGTTCTGGGCCCCTCAATTTTGGAAAGATGTTGAGTTGCTGGAACGTGTCCAGAGAATGGCAACGAAGTTGGTGAAGGGTTTGGAGCACAAGCCCTATGAGGAAAGGCTGAGGGAGCTGGGGTTGCTTAGCCTGGAGGAGACTGAGGGGTGACCTTATTGCTCTCTACAACTACCTGAAGGGAGGTTGTAGCCAGGCAGAGGTTGGTCTCTTCTCCCAGGCAACCAGCAACAGAACAAGAGGACACAGTCTCAGGCTGCGCCAGGGCAGGTTTAGGCTGGACGTTAGGAGGAAGTTCTATTGGAAGAGAGAGTGATTGCCCATTGGAATGGGCTGCCCATGGAGGTGGTGGAGTCACCTTCATTGGAAGTGTTCAGGAGGAGACTTGATGGGGTGCTTGGTGCCATGGTTTAGTTGTTTAGGTGGGTTGGATTGGTTGATGGGTTGGATGCCATGATCTTGACGGTCTCTTTCAACCTGGTGTGGTGTATTGTATGGTTTAGTTTTGTTTTTTAGTTTCCACTCTTCTGGCATGTTCTAAATGATGATTTAAATTAAAATCTAGAGATTTCTTCCCACCTTCCCTGGTCAACCTATTCCTTTGTTGGATTATCCTCATTATGAAAGTGTTTTCCCTGTGTCCAGCTTGGATTTCCCTTGCTGCAAATTGCAGCTATGATTTCTAGTCCATTCACTATGCACCTCCAAGAAGCCTCTGGCTCTCTAACAGCCACCTGGTAGTTCAGTCATATCTTACACACACACACACACACACACACTCTCCAAGGCTCTTCTCTAGGTGAAACCAAGGTTCCTCAGCCCCTGCTCATGCTTCAGCTCTTCATTAGACTCACTGCAATGTGTCATAACTTCTTTCTTTTTCTTTCCCCCCTACACTTTAATTTTGCAGTTTTAATTGGTTTATTAGCATTCTGAAAGCACTTCCTTGACCTTCTAAGGAAAAAGTCCATTAGAATGCCTTGTAGAGAACAGTAACTATTCTTCATTGAATGCTTGGAAAGATCTCTACTGTATTAATGAAATGTAATAATTAACCACAGGAATAATTTGTTGCACACTTGGTTCTTTTCTAAATTGCAACAGAGGAGCACATTCTAAATCCTCAATATATAAATAAAAACTGAATAACAAGTCTTCAGCACTGTCTCGGTCCAGAGAGGGAAAGAGATTCAATTCTTTTGTATGTTCCCATGTTATGAAACTAGAGGCACAAATGAGGCCAAAATATCAACAGCAAGGCTATTTATTAACAGAATCAAGTGGATGGATCAGAAGGGGAGGTAGAGAGAGAGAAAATAGAGAGGAGAGCAAAGAGGGAGAGAGAAGAGGAAAGGAATTATATTACCCCACCCCTCACACCCCAAGACAGTTTGTGTCTGTGGAGGAAGGCTGCTGCAGCTTTGGCATGGAGGAGAGGTCATCCTTATTGGCTGTGCTGTCCTTCAGTGGAGGAGGGAGGGAGAAATCCCAAAGTCCAAGTCCAAGCTCTTCTCTGAGCAGCCTCTTCAGCTCCAAGAGTTGCAGCAGGTGGAACTTAGGACATGGTGGGAGGGTTCCTCCTGGTCTGTTTCTTCCAGGCTACATGGTGATGTCTCTGTCACTTTCTCTCCTGGTATTCATTTGTTTTTCTTCAGGGCAGCATTGTCCTGGTCTTTTCCTTCTCCCGAGCCAGTAGTTGCTCAGATCTTTTATACAGTTTTTCAGGGATGTGTCCAGGTGGTGATTTCATTGTCCTTTGAGTATGGATAGCAGTGGCCTCTGCCCATTATTTCCAGGGCAGCTGCAGTCAGGTGAGCAACCTTTATGCACCTTCCAGAAAGTCCTTATCCAGTGGTGTCTGCCCAAAACACATCAGCTATTGTCTGGGAAAGCAGCAAAGGTGATTTTATCTTTGTTGAGTCACATCAAGAGAGACAAGATTTAATCTCTCGCTAACACCTGCAGAGCTCAGTAGGGAAAGGCATGGATTTGGGTGAGCTAAAGAAGTTTTGAGTTATTTTGGGGTACTTTTCCATAAAGGGTTGAGAAGAAATGGCCTCAAGTTGCACCAGGGGAGGTTTATGTTGCATGTTAGAAGAAACCTCTTCACTGGCAGAGATACTAAATGCCAGAATAGGCTGGGTGGTGGCTGAATCCCCATCCCTGGAGGTGTTTAAGAGGTGCGCAGATGCAATGCTGAGGGGCATGGTTTAGCACCAGGCTTGGTAGAGTTAGAGAATGGTTGGACTGGATGATCTTAAGGGTCTCTTCCAACTAAAACTGTTTTATGATTCTGTAACAAGACTGGCTTTCTAAATGGCACTTCTTTCATGAAAGCTTTCAAGCTTGCTCTGGCAAGCGTGATCTAGTGTAGGGTGTCCCTGCCCATGGCAGGGGTTGGAACTAGATGATCCTTGTGGTCCCTTCCAACCCTGACTGATTCTATGATTCTATGATTCTATGATTCTAAGTACAGAGAGGGTTATCAAACATTAAAATTGTCTGCCCAGGGCAGTGGAGTCACCATCCCTGGAGGTCTTTAAGCAGCACGTGGACCTGGCATTCAGGAATATGGTTTAGGACTGACCCTTCAGTGCTGGGTTGAAGTTTGGACTGAGTGATCTTTGAGGTCTCTTCCAACTGGAGGTTTTCTGTGACTCTGTGTGATTCTGTGATTAGGAAATTTTTAGGCAACAAATTTGGTGGATAAGTGATATGACACTGCAAACCTGTCAACCATTCTCCTCTCCAGCCCCTCTCCAGTTTTCTAACATTTTTGAAGTCACTTAGGAGCTTTAGATTTCAGTAGCTACCTAGATGCAGCCTAGTTTAAGTAGGTTTCCACCACAAATTAATAAAAGACATTTTATTTTCAGGCCAAATAAACACTGTGCCAATAAACAGATTTATCTCTTCAAAGTCTAGCACCTGAGATGCATTAAAGGGGGAAAAAAATAAAGCCATAAATGCACAAAGAGGATTAGAGCCAAGCTTTGCTGAAATGCCTGCTGTTTGTGTCTTTCAGGATGCTTACTTTTTTAATGTATTCATTGACAAACTTCAGTTTGTAACATTGCAAATTGTCCTCAGATTCAATTTTCTTCTCGACATAAATTAAAAGGCAAGAAAATGTCTGCCGTGGCTCTTTGCACAACAGAGCAGTGAACAGTCCCTGTAGGGGTAGTCCAGCTGTGGATCTGATTGAATTAAACCCAAATTTAGAAGCTTTTTGTTCAGATAAATGGAATTCCTCAGTGACCCAAAGTGTGAATGCAGTGCGACAGGCTGGGGTCAGAGTGGCTGCAGAGCGACTTGGGGGTACTGGTCGATGGTAGGCTGAACATGAGCCTGCAGTGTGCACAGGCGGCCAAGAGGGCCATTGGCATCCTGGCCTTCATCAGGAACAGTGTGGCCAGCAGGAGCAGGGAGGTGATTCTCCCCCTGTACGCTGCACTGGTTAGGCCACACCTTGAGTCTTGTGTCCAGTTCTGGGCCCCTCAGTTTAGGAAAGATGTTGAGTTGCTGGAAGGTGTCCAGAGAAGGGCAACAAAGCTGGGGAGGGGTTTGGAACACAAGCCCTATGAAGAGAGACTGAGGGAGCTGGGGTTGCTTAGCCTGGAGAAGAGGAGACTCAGGGGTGACCTTATTGCTCTCTACAACTACCTGAAGGGAGGTTGTAGACAGGCAGAGGTTGGTCTCTTCTCCCAGGCAACCAGCACCAGAACAAGAGGACACAGTCTCAAGCTGCACCAGGGGAAGTTTAGGCTCGAGGTGAGGAGAAAGTTCTTCACAGAGAGAGTTGTTAGCCATTGGAATGTGCTGCCCAGGGAGATGTTGGAGTCACCATCCCTGGAGGTGTTCAAGAGGGGACTGGACGTGGCACTTGGTGCCATGGTTTAGTAGTCATGAGGCATTGGGTGACAGGTTGGACTTGATGATCTTTGAGGTCTTTTCCATCCTTGTTGATTGTGTGATTCTATTCTATGATTCATACACTATTTAAGGGAAGGCACCTGTCTGTGTAGGATGTTTTCATGTTCTACCACTTGGTTCAGTAAGGCTCAGTGTTGCACAGACATACTGGGGCTGGCTGTACACCGTGTTCTCTACTTCATAAAGAACATATGGAGGAGGCAAGGACAGGGATTTGGTAACTGGGAATGGATGGGAATTGCAGCATCAAATATAGGGTTAGTTGTTGTATGGCTGGAAACAGTTAAGCATGGAAACCAAGAGCCTGGTGCAATCTAAATAGAAGCAGCCATTTGGCTCACTTATTTCAGTGAGAGTTGCCTCCACCTCCATCAGAGCTGTCTTTGCATGGTTTGCTTTTTACTGTTGACACTTTCCTTGATCTCACCTCTCACACAGCAGAGAAACACACCACTGTGGGGGAGAGTAAACTTCAAACCTCTTAATCATTGTAATTTGGCTTGTGTGTTTGGTTTGGTTTTATTGGTTTGTGTTTGTGTTGGTTCTGGGTTTGTTACTCTTGAGAAGAAAGAGGAGAGGTCCTAAGCATGTTTTCATACAAATTGGTCAAAACCGCAAGAAGTGCCAATTATGATCTGTGAAGACCTAAGAGTGGCCTTACAGTACCTGAAGGGGACTTTCAAGAAGGCTGAAGGGAAACTGTTTCCAAAGTCCTGTAGTGATAGGATAAGGGGCAATGGTTTGAAATAGGAGCAGAGCAGATTTAGATTGGATGTTAGGAACAAATTCTGTACTGAGAGGGTGGTGGAACAAGGGAACAGGTTGCCCAGGAAGGTGGTTGAGGTCCCATGCCTGGAAAAATTCAACGTCAGGCTTAAGAAGGCTCTGAGCAACCTGATCTAGTGGAGGATGTCCCTGCTGACTGCAGGGGTTGGACTAGATGACCTTTGGAGGTCTCTTCCAACCCAAACCATTCTGTGATTCTATGATGGTCATGATTTTAGACAGTATTTAGCAATGTTCATGCCTCCAAGCATTTTTATTTCTTTTTGAACACAATTTTTCAGGCACAGCTTTAGCAGCAGTGCTGTCAGAACATTATGCTCATTTTCTGTCATTTTCAGTAGTTTTGACCTGCTACCCTTCCTGGAATTTTGTTTATTTTTAGTTTGGTCTCTTTTGGACCTGATGCATTGCTTAGGGCCATGCAGAGAGTGGTTTTCCTTTGATCTGTAAGCTGCAGCACAGGGGCTGTGCATTATGCATAGATGAGTCTTATCTTTGTGGAACACTAATTTACAAACTCAAATTTGTATCCTTGAATATCTTAGAGGAAGATCACAGAGCTGAGCATATGTAGGAGTGACAAGGAAGAGAAAGGACAGCTTGAATTCTGTCTGGAGAGTAGAAAAATGTGTCTGAAGCAGCCTACTGCAAATAGCAACTGCTTTAGTAGTCATCCATGGAGAAATAGCCACTGATAATAGACTGGAAAAAACAGAGTGAATCCTCAAATGGGTACAGAGTTCAGATAAACAGAACAGCACTGTAGAACCTGGGTTTATGGAGAGGGGCAAGTGGAGCCAGCAGCCTCATCCCTGTACCCAGGTGAGCTGAGCATAAACAGCTTGGGTTAAGGAGCTGTATGGTAGCATGGAAGAGCTCTAAATGGGTAGTACTTTCTCTCTATAACCTAAGCTTGGGGATGTGGGTGAGAATCCTCTACCACGGAGGGTGAATTTACATGAAGGTGGTTTCAGGACTGTCTGGAGCAGCATTTGTGGTGATGTGAGTGCCCTTCCCACCCTGCCCTGGGCTTGGACACTTTTGCTATGGACCCTCCTCTACTGTTACAGGTTTTTTATCTAGCTTATAAACTTATCCTTTTGACAAAGTCATATGGAATTTGTATCCAAAAGATTATGCTACAGATCCTCTGCAAGAATGATGTGCACTGACTACAGAAAATAACCTGGGCAGTGGGGGGTTCAGGAGTACTTAACATTGTAGTAACTCTGCTTTTCCCTAAAGAACTTTCTTACTACTTTTCTAAGCAGTAGAATTAGAACAATCATTATTTTTTTCAGGATCATTACAGTTTTAGTCCTTGTTTATTAGCACAAGGCCACAGAATTATATCTGAACTGCCCTCAACAGAGACTGAGTAGGACTCGGCTCCAGCTATAGCTTTAATGAGTTAATCCCATCAATAATAAATCAAGTCAGGTATGATTATAATCAGCAGTATGTTTAATAAATCAAACCAGCCACATAAATCCAGGAACACAAGTAAGGAGTGTGTGTGGGGGAAGTCTTTTCTCCTCTAAGGCATTTAATTCAGAATACTTGGCTTCTTACAGAAAAGCAGATTTGTGAACTGCTTAATTCAGAGCTGTGTATGCTGGCAGGGGGGAGGTGGTCATCAGCTGTCTTCTGTTTTTATTGCTGCTCCCATGTAGTGCAAACCATTGGCATTACCACTTTGTGTAACACTTTTTCACATTTATAATTCTGGAGCTGGCTTATTTGGATGTGTGCCCTGCTTTGAAATGTTGTTTTTTTTTAAGACTTGTCCTTCTGGATAGAAGGAAGGACATAAACTTTTCTTTTAAGTGAACCTAAACCGCACTGCTCAAACAGCTCCATTTTTGTTTTCCATTTCAAAATGGTTTTTGCTCATGTTATGTTGCTGATAAACACGACCCCTAATTCCCCAAGAGGTATCACTGAACCTTCAATGAGCTGCAGACCAACATTCTTCCACAGCAGAGCACAAAAATCCACACACCAAAACTGAGAGAAGGATTTAATAGGAAAACTCAATGCAGCCCAGAACTCTTTGTGGCAGCTGCATAGATTAGCTGAAATTAATGTGAAGGGTGGCTGGCACTTTACAAGAGGAGGGCTGAAGATCCTTGGAAACACTCATGATATTATCTAACTGACTTTTAGTGAAATGATGCACACTTAACCTTTCCTCACCATCCTGTGCAGCAGCCAATGAAAAACAAGCTGTCAAAAATGTCACAGGAGGAAAAATAAATACAAGAATTCAGTCTGAGCAGGTTTTAATTGCTCCTTCTGCTAATACCATTTGACATTCAGGTTTGTTGGTGTTGGTTTTTTTTAACTTCTTATATTGTGAGATTTAGAGCAACAGATGTACCAATAATTCAGTTTCAGTATTACCCTAGCCCAGTGCTCAGTTTTCACCTGATAGTGGTAGCACTGTTTTGCTACCTGCCTGCAGCATGGACTAATCATAATAAGTGTGTCCAGCAGGTCTAGGGAGGTTCTTCTACCCCTCTACTCTGCCCTGGTGAGACCACACCTGGAGTACTGCATCCAGTTTTGGGCTTCCCACTTCAAGAGAAACTTGGACCTGCTGGAGAGAATCCAAAGGAGAGCCACAAGGATGATTAGAGGCTTTGAGCATCTCCCCTGTGAAGAGAGACTGAGAGCCCTGGGGCTGTTTAGTCCTGAGAAGAAAATACTGAGAGGGGATCTCATCAATGTGCAAAAATATCTGAAGGGTGGGTGAAGTGGAGGGGGGCCAAGCTCTTTTCAGTGGTGCACAATAATAAGGCAAGAAACAACAGGTTCAAGCTTTAACATAGAAGATTTCACCTCAGTATGAGAAGAAACTTCTTTACAGTGAGGATGACTTAGCTCTGGAATAGACTACCCAGAGAGGTTGTGGAGTCTCCATCTCTGGAGACTTTCAAAACCCACCTGGATGCATTCCTGTGCAGAGTACCCTAAGTGATCCTTCTTTGCCAGGGGGTTGGACTTGATGATCTCAGGAGGTCCCTTCCAACCTCTAATGTACTGTGATAATGTGATACTCCTTCCTGTAAGACATTGAGCAACAGGGTGTGTTTTAAGTTTGGTGTGATTAATGGTGAACTGCTAATTACAAGCAGTTTCAGTAATGGTGGGCATGCATGGCTTTTGCAGGTTGGCAGTTCTAAAAGCAAAGCAGTTCCCAGCTGTAGGCCAAACTATTAGGAAAAATACTAATTTGGCAACATCAGCTCTGCATGGGTGGAAAGATCTGAGAGAACCATGCTCTGAAACTGTTCTTACACATGTGTTGTCAAACAATACCTTCAAAACTGAGGAGAAAGGATGGTTTGACTGCAATACTCATCTGGTTTTGTTTTTTATATATATGCACACACATCAATATTTCTTGCTTATCATAGAATCAATAAGTTTGGAAAAGACCTCAAAGATCATCAAGTACAACCTGTCACCCAACACCTCATGACAATTAAACCATGGCTTCAAGTGCCACATCCAAACCCTTTTTGATAACCTCCAGGGACAGTGACTCTAACACCTCCCTGGGCAGCACATTCCAATGGCTAACAACTCTTTCTGTGAAGAACTTTCTCCTCGCCTTGAGCCTAAACTTCCACTGGTGCAGTTTGAGACTGTCCTCTTGTTCTGTTGGTGGTTGCCTGGGAGAAGAGACCAACCCCCACCTGGCTACAACCTCCTTTCAGGTAGTTATAAACAGCAATAAGGTCTCCCCTGAGCCTGCTCTTCTCCAGGCTAAACAACCCCATCTCCCTCAGCCTCTCCTTGTAGGGCTTGTGCTTGAGACCTCTCCCTCATCCTCGTTACCCTTCTCTGGACATGCCCAAGTGTCTCAATGTCCTTCTTAAATTCACTATTCCTGATCCAGGCCAGGATGCCATTGGCCTTCTTGGCCACCTGGGCACACTGCTGGCTCATGTCCAGCTGCTGTCAATCAGTACCCCTAAGTCCCTTTCTGTTATGTATTTGAAGAAGTCCTATCTATGACTTTGTGCATTTCCTCTCCTTTTCTGCCCTTCACATTTGGGTAGTTGGACATGGCTGCCCCTCTGGTTAAGATCAGAGATGTTCCTTCTTGTAGAGAGAAGACAGTGATGGCATCATAAACTTTCTGTGAGGCAACCAAAATTTTTTCCTAATAGGAACTGGAAAGACGCAGAGTGTAATTTCCCACTGTCATGAAATGGGTTTTGCTTTCCCCCATCTTGTGTTATTTCCAGATGACCTGTTCCTACAGCTTATGCAAGAAGCCAATATACAAGGCAAGCCCAGGGGGAATGAGATTGCAAGGGAAAAGATTGTTTCATATCATTATTGCTATAATTATCGTCTGCGGTAATGTAAGATACTTTCACAGTTGTCATTGGAAGCTGTGATATTTCCCACTGGAAATGACTAGTCCTTAATTTATTGAGAGGAGGTTTACATAAAAACCAACAGCAAAGGTCACAGGATCTCATGAAAGAATTACTGTTTCACAGCTGCAACTTTATTCAATCTATAACTCTATCATTTGGACATGTGCACTCAGAAACACATTACATATGTTAGGTACAAGTATGAAGTCATTTTGGGTCATTTGCCTGATTCATTTCTAATTCTTTTCTTTATTTCAGGACCTTTGAGACCGAGTACTTCTGTCAGAGCTCTTTCCTATTGAGTAGTTCATGAAGGAAATCAATCTCCATTCTTCTTAGATTCTTGCTTTCATAAGCAATAATTAATCACGCTAAACTACTGGTATAAAAATAGATGGGGTGTAAAATAACTTCTTAATTTCCCTGCAGGCCTGTCTCTGCTTTTCATGGAATTTAACTTAACTTTTTTGTCAGTGGAAATTTCCTTTACCAACTGGTTTGGTCACTTCCACCACAATAACATCTTAGGGATTTTGATGAATGTAATGACTTTTGCTGAGCACTCTTGCCTGTGAAGTACTTGCAGCCTTTTACTCCTCCAGGGATGCACTCAGCCTCTTGTAAAACTCAATACATTCTTCCTCAGTGATGCAAAATGTTCATTTCACTATACAGATTTTAGAATTCCTTTCACCCAGATTTTTCAGCTTATGTTCTTGGAGGCAGTAAAATTTCAAATGTTGCTGCACTTTTAGTTTTCAGTTTAACTCCAAACTAAAATGGATGCATCTTTGGAATTCAGATCTATACTCACAGTCTTTCATCGTATGTCAAGCTGGGTGCTTTGGACTCTGAGCACCTGATTGAACTATGTTTTCCCACACAGATTTTTATGTCTGGATGAGATTGCATTACTTAATAGGTATGTGCTTCAGAAGTGTGAAATTTCATCTCATTTCAATATTATTGGCTCATATTGAAACACCTTTTGGCTATTCCATAGTGGGTGATAAAAGGAACTCTTAAGGAACTCTCCTTTCATAAGCTATACATTGTAGGATGGTTCCAGGAAACGCATCACCTCTCTTAATTTTCCCTCATTTCCATCTCCATGAAGGTCTGATGGGCGATGATAACCCAATGGTTAGCCTCATAGCATTACCATGTTGGCAGAGAAGTGTATTCTGCAGTCAAACCCAATTCCCTGCAGAGGTAGGACTGAAAGGCACTACCAGAACTCTTCGAGGATAAAAAGGCAGTACTAGACACCTAGTAAGATCAAGACTTCTGCTAGAAGTTACCTTATTTTCCCCCCCTTTGCCTAGCATTTAGGCAAAATCTACAATGTGTACATCCACATACAGACATGCAAATATATATATGCACACACAATCCTATGTATATGTATCTGGACTGGAATGGAATAGACTGAAATAGAATTAACCAGGTTGGAAAAGACCTTCAAGATCACCGAGTCCAACCTATCATCTAACACCATCAAATCAACTAAACCATGGCACCAAGCACCCCATCCAGTCTCTTCCTAAATATCTCCAGTGATGGTGACTCCACCACCTCCCTGAGCAACCCATTCCAATGGCCAATCTCTCTTTCTGTGAAGAGCTTCTTCCTAACATCCAGCCTAAACCACTCCTGGTGCAGCTTGAGACTGTGTCCTCTTGTTCTGGTGCTGGTTGCCTGGGAGAAGACACCAACCCCCACCTGGGTGCAACCTCCCTTCAAGTAGTTGTAGAGAGCAATAAGGTCTCCTCTGAGCCTCCTTTTCTCCAGGATGAGCAACCCCAGCTCCCTCAGCCTCTCTTCACAGGGTTTGTGCACAGGCATAAACATTATAAGTTTTAAACATTTAATTTCAGACTCCTTTCATTGCTTACAACAAATCTATCCCTTAACTTAATGCTCAACAAAGTTTATTTTAATCTCTCCAACTGAGGAATTCTCTTCATTGTTATTGCTTTGTCTTTTGGGTGGGGATGTGTCATTGTGGCAGGTTTTTCTTCCCAGGTAATTATGGCTGATTGTTAGGCTGTAAGTTATATATTTATGGAAATTCTCTTATGTCTGTGCATTGATTTCTTTTCCTTTCCACAGACATCTAATGCACATATGAAGCATTATTATGTAATATATTTTTCTGTACTATTTTCTTTTAAGTGCAAAATGAAATTCAGTGTCAGTCTGCCCTTCTTATAGATCAGCTTTGACCATGCTCTGATTTTGCATAGAACCATTTTTCGGTTTTTCCATGTACCTGTTTTGGGGTTTCTTTGTTTTGTTTGTTTATTTTTCTAATAATAATAACTATTGTTGTTGTAAAACTTCATTTTAAAAAACCTGTTTAAGGTTTTCTTCTGTGTTGGTTATGCAATTGCTACCTCTGAAGAGGCCCAAGGGGCAGTGCTGAATGGTGAAATTCCTATTTTGCACATTTTTTTCAGCTAGAGACGAAACATTTGTTTTTTTCTCCACCCTTTTTAAGAAATAAAAGAATTCCATTAAATGAAACTTTTTCCTTTCCTCCCTTTCCTCCCTTTCCTCCCTTTCCTCCCTTTCCTCCCTTTCCTCCCTTTCCTCCCTTTCCTCCCTTTCCTCCCTTTCCTCCCTTTCCTCCCTTTCCTCCCTTTCCTCCCTTTCCTCCCTTTCCTCCCTTTCCTCCCTGTCCTCCCTGTCCTCCCTGTCCTCCCTGTCCTCCCTGTCCTCCCTGTCCTCCCTTTCCTCCCTTTCCTCCCTTTCCTCCCTTCCCTCCCTCTCTCCTAGGTTCTGTTTACAGAACAGCCAGATAGAAAATACATTGGATTCTGCAAAAAAAATTGCATTACAACTACATTTTGTATGACAAATGAACAGTATTGATTTTGCCATAGTGCCCTTCATACAGTTGATCCGTATATAGAAGGAGTCAATTAAATGCTGAAGAGAACAAAAAGGTTTAAAGCTGTACTTTAAATCAGTGTATTTCACAGGAAACACACCGAGAAAGCAGCTCAGGATTAACTGTATCCCTTCCCATCTACAAAGAGTAATATGGAAGGCTTAAAACATGTGAGAAATGTGAGGCATCATAACAAACACTCAAGAGAGGTGATGGGTAAGAAGTGAAGCCATGAAGCCCTCCAGGGGTCTCAAACAGCTCCAGGGCCATTTTACTTGGGTTCAGAGACAGAAAATTCAAAGGAAGAGAAATATTCATAGTATCATAGAATCAGTCAGGGTTGGAAGGGACCACAAGGATCAGCTAGTTCCAACCCCCTGCCATGGGCAGGGACACCCTACACCAGATCAGGCTGGCCAGAGCCTCATCCAGCCCGGGCTTAAACACCTCCAGGGATGGGGCCTCAACCACCTCCCTAGACAACCCATTCCAGGGCTTCATATATTCCTTTCTGAAACTCAGAGAGGATGTTTTTACCTGTTCCATTGCAAAGAGGTGGGAAAGATGGTAGTAGGAAACCTGTAGTTCTTTTAAAGAAATCTGTTTTCAGTTTATTCAGTCACAGAGCAAACCAAATGCTACTAACCTTTGAGTACTTTTGCTGCTAGAATTAGATTCTAACAAACTGCTTCATAAGAATTTGTAAGAACATGTTCCAGAACTGAAATATACTGATTAATTTAATAAAATTGATTCTATAGTGGCTGATTGAAGCACAGCATTACCACTTCTGCAATGTATAGGGTTGGTTTTTTGGTTCTCAAGCTGTGCCAGGGGAAGTTTAGGCTTGAGGTGAGGAGAAAGTTCTTCACTGAGAGAGTTGTTAGCCATTTGAATGGGTTGTCCAGGGAGGTGGTGGAGTCACCATCCCTGGTGTTGTTCAAAAAGGGATTGGACGTGGCACTTGGTGCCATGGTTTAGTCATGAGGTCTGTGGTGACAGGTTGGACTTGATGATCTTTGAGGTCTCTTCCACCCTTGACGATTCTGTGATTCTGTGATTGTAGGGATTGCTTTGTGCTGAATTGCAATGGCTAAGATATTTAACAGCTCCCTTTACACTTCCAGAAATAACTTAGGTGCTTCAAAGTCTAGGATTCATTTTTACTTGGGATTTTTGCTGAAGTGTCTTTTGAAAGTGAAGCATAGGTTAGCATTCATCCCACAAAAATATCTACTCCTGTCATGGTGTTAGGATCTTCTGAGGAAGGACTGTTTGGAAGGGCTTGTAGAGATAGGGGTGAGGGGCAATGGCTTTAAATTGGGGCAGACTGGATTTAGGTTGGACATCAAGAGGAAGTTCTGCTCAAAGAGACTGGTAAATGGCAGGAACAGGTTGCCCAGGTATGTGGTTGAGTCCCTGTCCCTGGAGACATTCAAAATCAGGCTCAGTGTGGCTCTGGGCAACCTGATGTAGTTGGAGGTGCCCCTGCTGAGTGCAACTGGACAAGATGGCCCTTCGAGGGTCCCTTCCAACCCAGTGCAATCTGTGAATCTTCTGTAATGGAGAGGCACACACACAGAAGCCTTTCAATCTCACTTGTTCTAAGTCCTTGCTACCCCTGAGACCTCTCTCTTTCCATTCATAGAGAAGAATACTTTATAATAGGGTTATTATTTCTGTCATGTTTTATAGTGATTATACAACCACTATAATAATGCTTTATATGTCAGTCCAGCATTGCACTCGGTGTAGTTTGGATTTTATGGGGAGCTGAAGGCTCTGAAATCAGGCAGATTTGCAAAGGGTTTGTTTCAACATCCAGTCTGTGGTGAAAATGCCAATCCTTTCCAGTATTTTATACCATTAAACTGTTGCATTTAGTGAATGAGAGTGAAATGCATCCCTGCCTCTGTATTTACATTAACTTCAAGTAATACATATCATTTCAGGAGGAATAGAAATCAACCACTAAGTGATGGGACTTAGGAAAGAGCTTATCCTAGAGGGAGAGTTTTCCAGTGTTCCCAACTGTTCAGCTGTTTGGCATATGGACCTGACACACTTGGCTGAGGAAACTGCAGAAGAGACTTTCATCTGACCTGGTAAGTATGGCAAAGGCTACATCTCCTATAATTGTTTAATAGTAACCACCAAGGTTGTCATTTACATTACATAACCCTCCTTTGATCATTTTCTCTGCTTAGGAGGCAATCCCATCAATATTTCTAACCCGCTCATGAATATTTCCACTTTTCTCCCCTCCTATTAGCATCCAATGTCTCAAAAATTCACCAATGCACCCCTGCTCAGTTAAGTGCTGATGCTCTAACTCCAACTGAAGTTTTTTAGGAGGCATTTTACAATTTTGCATTTTTGTTTTTTCCTTCCATGTCCTTATAATAGGGAGGTCGTTCTGCCCCTGCACTCAGCACTGGTTAGGCCACACCTAGAGTCCTGTGTCCAGTTCTGGGCCCCTCAGTTTAGGAAAGATGTTGACTTGCTGGAGGTGTCCAGAGAAGGGCAACAAAGCTGGGGAGGGGTTTGGAGCACAAGTCTACGAGGAGAGGCTGAGGGAGCTGGGGTTGCTGAGACTGGAGAAAGAGGAGGCTCAAAGGACACCTCATTGCCCTCTACAACTACCTGAAGGGAGGTTGTAGCCAGGTAGGGATTGGTCTCTTCTCCCAGGCAACCAGCATCAGAACAAGAAGACACAGTCTCAAGCTGCACCAGGGGAGGTTTAGGTTGGATGTTAGGAAGAAGAGTGATTGGCCATTGGAATGTGCTGGCCAGGGAGGTGGTTGAGTCACCATCACTGGTGGTGTTTAGCAAGAGACTTGATAGGGTGCTTGGTGCCATGGTTTAGTTGATTAGATGGTGTTGGATGATAGGTTGGACTCAGTGATCTTGAAGGTCTCTTCCAACATGGTTCGGTTCTGTTCAGTTCTGTTCTATTCTTGCTTACAAACAGTTATGTGTGCAGAGTAATTGGCTGGAATCAGTTGGATTATGTACTGGAAAGCGTAACAGTGTTGTGTCTTGTCTTGTTTCTGTAACATTTTCATTTAAACTACTTTCTGCTCATCAGCAACCCCTGGAAGACTGAGTACCATCCTATTACTTTTCCATACAGCTTAAGAAATGATCTATTTAAGCATTACTAAGCGAAACAGAGCCAATGGCTATAGGTTACTAAGAACCAATTGAATTTGCTGATTGATGGAATAAATTCCCTGCTGCAAAGTGGAGGAATTCAGGTAGAACAGGCAGATATAACCCTGTTGCAAACTCTACCCCTCTGCTATGCCTCCACACCCTGCAGTTTTAGCACAGCACAATGCATACCTTTCACTTCTACTTCAGAGGGTTATTTACCGCTGGGTTTTATGGCAGAAGTATTTCAGTGAAAGCTGGCACTTGAAAAACTTTCTGGTTTAACTGGGACAATTCTGTCCCTCTATAAATAGGTATACTTTAGTAGTAGGAGTATAATCTTGCTTGTCAGTATTTTGCAACTGTTCAGCATTCAGATACTATAATTAAAAGAAGGCAATGATTAAAAAAAAGGAAACACATCCCAATTTTCACATGCGTTTCATCTTAGCTCCCTGCTGAGAGCAGATGTGACAGTAATGGCAGTGTTTTCTACATGATGATGAGTATTAGTAGCTTATAATGAGCTAAATGCCACTGCCAAGGAGTTGTCATCCGAATTTTTTCCCCGATCATTCCACTTAGAATAAGTGAGTGATGTAGTTTGGCCAAATCTGGAGCTTATTTGAACGGCAGAAGGGGTTTATCTGCCCATGTCTCTCTCTTCTGATATGACCAGGCTTACAATGTGTGCTCAGCACAGACAGCCTTCAAGTATCCAGTGCTTTCTAGAAAGTGTCAGATGTTTTGTGCACACAGACACTCTATTGCATGAGATGCCATAGGTAAAAAGGATGTGGCTGTCACCTCCAGTATTGCCCTAGGGAAAGCAAACAACCTGAAAATGGCCTGAAAATACCATGTGAGATGCTTTTGTCAGAACAGGTTATTATGGCAGTTCTACAGTAGACTTCCAGACATAATTTCTGGCAGTAGCAACTTTTTTCAGCTGTCATCATTCTTTGACATTCAGAGGCCTGTATATGTTCTCAGACATGGGCAAATATTAATGTGAATTGGAAGTACCAGTCCTAAATGGGAGCCACAGGGAATAATTCTTCCAGGAAGAGGCTCTGGGGAAGAGCTCTTGCAGGCTGAAAGCCTCTTTCTAAAGGCCTTTTAGGAAAGAAGACAGAGACGACCTCTTTGCCACACACATTTTCTCAGTGGGAATTCATACCCTTGAGCATTTCAAATAAGGGTGAACCTCAAACAAAACCTCAGAGGAAGTTCTTTTCTACATTATTAGATGGTTTGCCAAGGTAGACCATGTAAAAGGTCATTTGCTCTGTCTGATAGCATTCTGGTATTGCTGTCTTCTCATCAAATAGAGAGGAACGTTAGCTGTATTAGTTTTAACCATTAGACTTCCACATCTGACTGTGATCTGAAAGGGCAATATTTATTGATGATTGTTTTTTTTCCTCAGAATTCTTGAAAGGAATAAATAGAAACCTTTTGGTGAATTTTTATTTTGTCTTATATTTTATAGAGGATGTTCTGGTTCGTTTTGTAATGAAATGGTGAGAGGCCTTGAGCACAAGACCTATGAGGACAGGCTGAGGGAGCTGGGGTTGTTAAGCCTGGAGAAGAGGAGGCTCAGGGGAGACCTCATTGCTCTCTACAACTACCTGAAGGGTGCTTGTGGCCAGGAGGGGGTTGGTCTCTTCTCCCAGGCAACCAGCACCAGAACAAGTGGACAGCATCTCAAGCTGCACCAGGGCAAGTTTAGGAGGTTTAAGTTGTAGCCAGGAGAGGGTTGGTCTCTTCTCTGAGAAAACCAGCGCCAGAACAAGAGGACACAGTCTCAAGCTGTGCCAGGGGAAGTTTAGGCTGGAGGTGAGGAGAAAGTTCTTCACAGAGAGAGTTGTTAGCCATTGAAATGTGCTGCCCAGGGAGGTGGTGGAGTCACAGTCCCTGGAGGTGTTCAAGAGGGGATTGGATGTGGCACTTGGTGCCATAGTTTAGTCATGAGGTCTATGGTGGCAGGTTGGACTTGGTGATCTTTGAGGTCTCTTCCAACCTTGGTGATTCTGTGAAATCTCAGGTAATCATAATAGTTTCTCCAGTCCTGTATTAAAAAGACTCATTCATAGAATCACCTATTTTTCAGCTGGAGTGGTATGCAAGAATTTTTATTGCAAATACTAATTAGATTTTAAAGAAAATCTGAAGTTCCATTCTTTTATGAACCTTTAATATGAAGGCAAGGGGAATACCTGAGTGGGAGTCGCTTTCACCCTTCACTGCTCATATATTTTGCTAAGCAAACCATGTTTTCCATAATCTCATTTCTCTAGTTGATTTTTATCCAACACAATGCAATCACAAAGAGGGAGAAGTTAACCATAGTATGCTTGTTTTGTTCCACTTATCTTGAAAGCCTGGGCTCAGCTATAGCAATTTTTATTTTGCTGTGCTCTGCTCTTTCTGTGTTTAAAATTAATATATTTAAGGCCATGCTTGTGTATTTTCAACTTTTTCTCCCAATTCTGGTTGGGAGAAAACTAGACAACTTTGGAAATTTGCTGGAATGAGAAAATAACTTTCTTGTGTATGGCTGTCACAGTATCACAGTATTACCAAGGTTGGAAGAGACCTCAAAGATCATCGAGTCCAACCTGTAACCACAGACCTCACGACTAGACCATGGCACCAAGTGCCACATCCAGTCCCCTCTTGAACGCCTCCAGGGACGGTGACTCCACCACCTCCCTGTGCAGCCCATTCCAATGACGAATCACTCTCTCAGTGAAGAACTTTCTCCTCACCTCCAGCCTAAACTTCCCCTGTTGCAGACTGAGACTGTGTCCTCTTGTTCTGGTGCTGGTTGCTAGGGAGAAGAGGCCAACCCCTTCCTGGCTACAACCACCTTTCAGGTAGTTGTAGAGAGCAATGAGGTCCCCCTGAGCCTCCTCTTCTCCAGGCTAAACAGCCCCAGCTCCCTCAGCCTCTCCTCATAGGGCTTGTGCTCAAGGCCTCTCCCCAGCCTTGTTGCCCTTCTCTGGACACATTCAAGTGTCTTGATGTCCTTCTTAAACTGAGGGGCCCAGAACTAGACACAGTACTCAAGGTGTGGCCTAACCAAAGCAGAGTACAGGGGCACAATGACCTCCCTGCTCCTGCTGGCCACACTATTCCTAATGCAGGCCAGGATGCCGTTGGCCTTCTTGGCCACCTGGGCACACTGCTGGCTCATGTTCAGCCTACCATCAACCAGCACCCCTAGGTCCCTTTCTGCCTGGCTGCTCTCCAGCCACTCCGACCCCAGCCTGGAGCTCTGCATGGGGTTGCTGTGGCCAAAGTGCAGCACCCAGCACTTGGACTTGTTGAATTCCATCCCATTGGACTCCGCCCATCTGTCCAGCCAATCGAGGTCCCTCTGCAGAGCCCTTCAACCCTCTAACTGACCAACATCTGCTCCTAACTTGGTGTCATTTGCAAATTTGCTGATGACTGTCTCAATGCCCTCATCCAGATCATCAATGAAGACATTGAAGAGCATGGGGCCCAGCACTGATCCCTGGGGGATGCCACTGGTGACTGGCCTCCAGCTGGAGGTGGCACCATTGACCACCACTCTCTGGGCCCGGCCCTCCACCTGGTTCCTAACCCAGCGCAGAGTGTTGCTGCCCAAGCCACGAGCTGACAGCTTAGCCAGCAGTTTGCTGGCTAATGCAGCATGTCCATGCAGCAAACTTCAAACTGAGACTGGTGCTGAAAAGTCTTAAAATCAGCTTTCTTCTTTGAGCAGACTAAAGTTAGATAAAAGAATTGAAACACAAGTTTGTATTCTGGGAATATATCCTCCATCCCTGGAGGTTTTTAAGGCCAGGCTGTATGTGGCTCTGTGCAACCTGATGTAGTGTGAGGTGTCCCTGCCCATGGCAGTGGGGTTGGAACTAGGTGATCCCTGAGGTCCCTTCCAACCCTAACAATTCTATGATTCTATGCATTCATTGCAGTTCACCTGTGCTTGTTGTAGGGGGTTTGTTTTTAACCAAACATGATAATAGAGAAAGCTGCTGATCATACAAGCAGCACTGTGTTACTGATCACAGACAGAAGGCTCATGACATTCAGAACTAGTGATCCTAAATGCTATTAATAATATCATCTGCTAAGATCCTGTTTCAGAAAGGAAAATAATTACTGTGATAAATGCAGAGGACTTCTGACAAACTTAGACTAAGAACTCAGTTTTGGTAGAATGCAAACCTGCAAGGCACTAATCAGTCTGCTGATCACTCTGAGTGTGTAGACAGCTTCTTAATTACTGTAAACAAGTACCTCTGGCAGTTTGCCTCTGATCTCCAAAACTGCTACCTTAGGCTTAAAGGTCAAAATACTGTCTTTTTAAGGAGAGATTTGCTTGATGTGGTTAACATGAAATGCAAATATTAAGATTAGAAATATATGTATCTTATATACAACCAGATCGGATATCTAATGAGAGCAAGCTCCTTTCTGTGATAAATCCATTTGCCATAGAAGCTCGTAGAAGGAAAACACAGATGCCTACTAACAGGTGAAAACATACAATCCACACAGTGAAAGCGTACCTGGCTTCTTTCTCTGGCAAATATTCTCATTAAAGAAATCTGTAGACATGATGTCTTCAGCATCAGTCCACTTTTTGGCACAGTCCCCAGAGAGAGAGATAGAGATGCCCTGCGGGTGCAGTTCATTCATTTTGTGTCATCTGAGCAGAGCAAAGTAGGCAGCAAGAACAATCCCTCCATGGACAGCAACTACTAAAGGACCTGTTCCATTTTCTACTATTCAGGCATCTGAGTTTGCTTTGCCATCTCAAAAGCCAATCACCATTAATAAACAATGATGTTGATCCTGTTTGCTTCTTTCTTAATGAAGTATAGAAATAGAATTCCTAAACAAAAATCAATTGGCTTTGTACCACTAGACCTCAGTGAGAGCTGGACTGGGTGCCTGGCTGTTGGGGTAATAAGAATCATTACTTGCTTATGAAAACCACAGCATGTTTCTAAAGTTGCTGAAACCTAAGAAAGCCTTAGGTCAAGGTAACTGAGAGTAAAAAGAACCTTTTTATGAATGAGAAATTCATAAGCTTTACAATAATACAATGCAATACAATACAATAAACCAGCTTGGAAGAGACCTTCAAGATCATCGTGTCCAACCCATCAACCAATCCAACCCACCTAAACAACTAAACCATGGCACCAAGCACCCCACCTAGTCTCCTTCTGAACACGTCCAATAATGGTGACTCCACCACCTCCCCAGGCAGTCAATTCCAATGGGCAATCACTCTCTCCGTGTAGAACTTCTTCCTAACATCCAGCCTCAACCTCCCCTGGTGCAGCTTGAGACTGTGTCCTCTTGTTCTGGTGCTGGCTGCCTGGGAGAAGAGACCAACCTCCGCCTGTCCACAACCTCCCTTCAGGTAGTTGTAGAGAGCAATAAGGTCACCCCTGAGTCTCCTCTTCTCCAGGCTAAGCAACCCCAGCTCCCTCAGCCTCTCCTCATAGGCTGGGTATAAACCGTCTATCTACTCTGTCATTCTGCAGAGGATAGGAGGTTTTGGAATCGGTTTTGTTGTGAAATTACTGCCGAGGCTATGATTGAGAGGCACTATAAACTCTCTTTTCTTTTGTTGTTATAGCATGTTATTTATTTCAGGGAAAGAGGGACAGGCAAATAAAAGGAGGATGAATATAAATAGCTATTGTGAGTAGAAAATATGAAGTGCATATCATGAGAGGCAGGCATACTGAAGATACGACTCTAAATTTCAATGTCAATTTCCAGTTTTCAAGGTCAATGAGATAAGTTCATATTTTCTCTATTTCTTGACTATACTAATATAGTCTTTTGATTAATTAATCTTTTGATTAGTTATCTATCCTGATTTTTTTCACAATGATTAATGATTTGGAGTTAGCCATTGTAGCTACTTTTAAAGGAATCATTTCTGTATGTTGCATAATGTTGAATGACTGTGGATATGAACTGCAGCACAGAAGGTTCCACCTCAACATGAGGAGGAACTTCACTGTGAGGGTCACAGAGCACTGGAACAGGCTACCCAGAGAGGTTGTGGGTTCTCGTTCTCTGGAGACTTTCAAGACCCATCTGGATGCATTCCTGTGTGACCTGTGCTGGATTCTATGGTCCTGCTCTGGCAGGATAGCTGGACCCAATGATCTTCTGAGGTACCTTCTAACCCCTAACACCCTCTGACCCTGTGGCTTTCAAAATTCTCACCTACAGAAATCGCTGTTATGCTAATGAACTGCTGTATGGGATGATGCCTGTTCTCTGCCTGACTATCAAAGAAGAAGGGTCCTTCTAGTCCCATTGAAAGTCTCAGGAGTGGAAATAGCAGACATTAGAAAGCGAGGGGGTATTTGGTGTGTAAGCAGTGTGGGTTCGTGTGGTTCATTCCCCTCATGCTTTCACAACATTCACAATTGTTACACTACCATTTTGGAACTTGTTGTCCGAGAATCTGTTTAATCCCTTTTTCAGTTCCCTGATACTGTCTGTCCCTGCATCCTCCTGTGACAGAAAGATCCAGCTGTTCACTGGTTGCTGGTAGAATACTCATGCTTTTACCTGACTTACTAAAATATGTAACTGAGCACATGCCAGCATGATGTGCTGGATGTTCTTCTATTTAAAAACCAGTGTTTTTTAATCCCTTCTGGATTCTGATCCACTGCACTATTCCAGGGGTCACTTATTTCTTCTCATCAGTATAAAGATAACAGCAGGTTTGAGACCAGTAGAATCACAGAATCAATAAGGTTGGAAAAGACCTCAAAGATCATCAGGTCCAACCTGTCACCCAATACCTCATGACTACTAAACTATGGCACCAAGTGCCACATCCAATCCCCTCTTGAACACCTCCAGGGATGGTGACTCCACCACCTCCCTGGGCAGCACATTCCAATGGCCAATTACTCTCTCTGTGAAGAACTTTCTCCTCACCTCCAGCCTAAACTTCCCCTGGCACAGCTTGAGACTGTGTCCTCTTGTTCTGGTGCTGGTTGCCTGGGAGAAGAGACCAACCCCCTCCTGGCTACACCACCCTTCAGGTAGTTGTAGACAGCAATGAGGTCTCCCCTGAGCCTCCTCTTGTCCAGGCTAAACGATCCCAGCTCCCTCAGTCTCTCCTCATAGGGCTTGTGCTCAAAACCTCTCCCCAACCTCGTTGCCCTTCTCTGGACACATTCAAGAGTCTCAATGTCCTTCTTAAATTGAGGGGCCCAGAACTGGACATAGTACTCAAGGTGTGGCCTAACCAGTGCTGAGTACAGGAGCACAATCACTTCCCTGCTCGTGCTGGTCACACTATTCTTGATGCAGGCCAGGATGCCATTGGCCTTCTTGGCCACCTGGGCACACTGCTGGCTCATGTTCAGCCATTCAGTATGAACTGGGGGGAAAGACTCATCATACGTCTCCACATGCCACCCTGTTACTCCTCCACCTTCAGCCATGAATATAAGTTTAGAATTGCCCCTTTCAGGCAAGACTGCCTCTGAATTGCCAGAGGTGACACAGCTTCACATTGTCTGTCCTGCAAATCCTGCAAACTTGGCATGAATTCATAGTAATATGCTAAGTGATCTTGAGGAGGCTGGTTTTTTTTGCTCCATTAGCTTTTCCACCATTTACCCTCAAGTTAGGGAAATCAGCCTATCTGACTTGCTTGGACCCTTAGGAACACTCATAAAGTGTCTCTGGGTCTCATTTCCGGTCCTTAAATTCTTAAATTTAGGACCTTAAATTCCTTTTAGGTCCTTAAATTCTTAAGATCTGAGCTTTTTTTAAAGAGTGTCATGGGATTAGGAGCTGACCTTATAACACATTGATTTTGTCTAGTTTAGGTATTGCAGCAGCAATAGCAGTGCTGGATCAGAAATCATGTTACAGAAACTCTGCAGTGGTGGTGTTTCATCTCAAGGTGATATCTTTTTGCTTGTGGTTGGGAAAACAGCAAGGAAAATCAGCAGCATTCATTAAGTTATTATATAATCAAGTTTATCTAATTACATTAACACTAATGCATTTTTATCAGCAAATATATATCTGAGCTCTGTAGGATCAAATCGAGGTACTTCTGCAATTGAAGTCATTTTGTCTTTTGGTTTCAATAGGAAGTGCATTTACTTCAAAACATGTTTGCTTCATGAGGTAACTAAAATCCTTCAATTGGTTTATTGTAACACACCTTTGTGTCACACAGAAATGTCTGCTCCTGGCAATTTTTTCACCTGTGTTCTTACACAGATTCACAGGAGACCAACTGTTGCTACAGCAGCAATGAATTTGCTCCCAAATAAAGATTTTTACCTGAGAGTACAACCTCCTTGGGGAAATGTTAATGGATCCCTATTAAATACTGATGATCTGCCTTGTTTTCTTCTAGGTGAAGTTAGAATTATGACCATTCCACCAGGTTAAACTAGTTCTTTGGGTTTTTTACCTCAATGGATATTGTAGTTTCTATTTATAGAGAGTATGGTTTAGCAGTCTTCACATTCTCTACAGCTATGCATTGTGTGAACATTAGGTCGTGTTGTTTCTGCGTTAGTAAACAAACCATGGGATTTGCTGCCTTTATAGGAAGCAGCACTTTGCTACAGGCAGCATAGAAGTGGCGCAGCCTGCACCTCTCCCATTTTGGAGAGCTTTGAAATCTTTAAGGAGACGAGGATGTGAAGCTTGATCCCACCAGGAGCAGAAGAGTTCAGCTCTGGGTGACACCAGATGCTTAAGCATGTCATTAGCTTATTTCACTTCAGTAGATCTGAATAAATTACTGTGACTCTTCATGTGTTTAAAGTTAAATATGTGTTAAGTACTTTACTGCATCAGGAGTGAAGTGCTAATCGAGTCCCTAATCCTCCGCATATCCCAGCACTGGATACTGTGTTCTTGAAATGGCATTTAAATGATACCGGAAAGTGAGTCAACAGATTTTTCCCTCCTTGCATTCACTTAAATGCTGCTGCTGGCTTCAGTATGAAGAAAATAAATCTAATTATCCTGTGAGAAATGGGGATGTGCCTTCTGGAGACTGACTTGATGCTCTTATTAGGGAAAGGCAGGTAGGGAAGGGGATGAGCAGTGCCTGTGCTGGGCTGCTGTGTGGACTGCTTCTCAGGTGACCGTTTCTGCTTTGTTACCATTTGGCTTAAGAAAATGGATTTGTTTTTATACACTTGTAATTGCAGGATTCTTCTACTGAAGCAAATGCTGGTTTAGCTTGCTAGTGCACTCCTGACATAGTTGCTGTGGTCCTGTCTTTAGCATCTGCAGGTCACATTTTGAGAGGTAGCGTAGCTTCTGTCCAGGGTTTAGCTGCCTCTGTCAGTCTCCATATAATCCTGTTGGGCCTGTCTGCAGTCAGACTGCAGTGTGGAACATGAAGGTTTGCTGCAATAAAAGGAAAAATAATCTTTATTTGAAAGAAAAAGAAGGAAAAAAATAAATCTATGTGTGAGTTTTCAGTGAGCCACACAAACAACATGTGCTCTTGGGCTCCCTTGCGTTAGAAGAATTGCTTTGCATTTATCTGGTACTTGCACCTAAATTTCCTGCTTCTGAATAGAGAAGGAAAGGATTTAGCGCAGTCTTAACAACTGAAGAAATAACACCGAGGAAGAAATCCTTTTATCAGCTACTCCAACACGCAATAAACAATAGCTTTGAGAGCAAACACCGGTGTGAAGCAGTTGTAGCTGAATGGGCTACTGCCTCTCTTGAATGTATCCTACAGAGAAGCTGCTTTTACAGCGTGCCCTAAGTAAAGCACACACTTCACTCCCGGTTTAGATTGAAAGCACCTGGCATGCCTGTTCCTAGTGTGGATTGTTTATTAGCTGGCTGGATGTTTGGGAGGGGAAGAAGTAAGCTTTACTTCTGCTTTATTTCTTCTGCAAAGGTAGGTCACTAGTTCTGGTGGCTGTGATTTGCTTCTCTGAGAGTGCATTATTAACAGAAAATCTGTCTATAAATGAGGGTCTGCAGGCTCCTCGTGTTTTTCTCTGTATTTCAAATCAGATATTTGTCAGCAATACTGAGAAAAATTGAGCCAACAAAGAGCAGGAGATGGCTGGAAGAATTGCTGCCTAAGTTCTCTATATATGGGCATCAGAAAGGCTGCTTTTATTTATTTATTTGCCTCCCAGTGGGGGAAGAAATACTTCAAACACACTTTAATAGAGAAGTTACAGCATAAGATGCTTAGTATCTGTAACTGTGGTGACCTAAAGCAATGTGAGGAAGGCAGGATTCAGTGGGTTACAAGGATGTTGTAGTCCTTGGTGGTTTAGTGTGGTTATTATTTAAAGAGTACAGGTTGCAGAATGTGGTAAGCATGAAAACAGCCCTGGGAGTAGTTTTACCTAGTCTTAAAGGCAACTCAGGTCTGAACATATGAATATTATTTAACAGTGTCCCCATGTAGAAGATGTTGCAGTGACATAACTTGGAGGTCACAAGCAAGGCAGTTCCCAAGTGAAGCCCTGTCTCAAAATATGTTTGGAAAGATAGTTCTGAAGGCTAAAATCTGGTTGTTGTCTGCAACGGTGACCTCTGAAAGGAGCTGTGTGGCATAACGCTCTGGTAGATGGCTGTAGCTATTCAGTAAAGCACTTCTGCATCTATGATAAAGAACATCAAAGGGTTTCTTGCAGCTTTCAAGGTCTTTGTAGAGCAGATGTGAATTTTCAGAGAGTCTGCTTGGTTTAATAACCCCGGCGACTTCTTTCACCTAATCATTCCTTCACTGGCTTTTAGCTCCACTCAGCTAATTTAAACTGCTACATTTTAAGGGCACAGCCTTGTAGTCTCCATTAAATAGGAAGGCTGCTAAGCTGTGGATCTGAAGCTAGCAGATATATTCCCCTAATTAGCAAGTGAGCATATTTATCAAATCTAATCAACTCCACTGCATCCACTTCTGCAGGTGATCAACTCTCTGCAAACAAATAACATTTTGTAGGCAGAAAAGGTATCAGCGTGTGTGTGGGCTGTGCGTCGGCACATAATGTTTGGGATGGGGAGTGAGCTGTTTGTGCATGTCCACTGTGGCAGGCTACTTGATGCTTATAATTACACCCCTCAGAATCTTTAAAAATAAAAAGCTGATGGTTTAGCTATGATGTCAGTACAGTTGTTATTAGTTTGTAAGGTAATCTGCATAGGAAGGACAGTGGTGGCTGTGCCTGTATTGTGGGCTGGGGTCAAAGTGGGCTGCCTCACAGTGCCGGGTTACTCTTTGTGCTGCTTCTCTCTGCAGATGCCATTTTTCATAGAATCATAGAATCGATAAGGTTGGAAAAGACCTCAAAGATCATCAAGTCCAACATAACACCCAAGACCTCATGACTACTAAACCATGGCTTCAAGTGCCACATCCAATCCCTTTTTGAACACCTCCAGGGATGGTGACTCCACCACCTCCCTGGGCAGCACATTCCAATGGCCAACAACTCTTTCTGGGAAGAACTTTCTCCTCACCTCAAGCCTAAATCTCCCCTGGCACAGTTTGAGACTGTGTTCTCTTGTTCTGGTGCTGGTTGCCTGGGAGAAGAGAACAACCCCCACCAGCTTCTGGTGTGCTAGTCAGTGGACTTTGGGTTTGGAGGGGGTTATTTGTGGGTTTTTTGTTTGTTTGTTATTATTTCAATATTGTTTGTTTGTTGTTGTGCCTTTGTTGTTTGTTTGGGTTGACAATCACAGAATTTCAGGGGCTGGAAGGGACCTCAAATGATCATCCAGTCCAAACCCCCCCCCCAGAGCAGGATCACCTACACTAGATTACACAGGAATGCATCCAGGAAGGCTTTGAATATCTCCAGAAAGGGAGACTCCACAATCCCCCTGGGAAGCCTGTTCCAGTGCTCTGTCACCCTCACAATGAAAGATGTTTTCCTCGTGTTGGTTGGTGAGGGGTTTGGAACACAAGCCCTATGAGGAGAGGCTGAGGGAGCTGGGGTTGCTTAGCCTGGAGAAGAGGAGACCCAGGGGTTACCTTATTGCTCTCTACAACTACCTGAAGGAGGTTGTAGCCAGGCAGAGGTTGGTCTCTTCTCCCAGGCAGCCAGCGCCAGAACAAGAGGACACAGTCTCAAGCTGCACCAGGGCAGGCTTAGACTGGATGTTAGGAAGAAGTTCTATATAGAGAGAGTGATTCCCCATTGGAATGGGCTGCCTGGGGAGGTGGTGGAGTCACCATCATTGGAGGTGTTCAGGAGGAGACTTGGTGGGGTGCTTGGTGATATGATCTAGTTGTTTGATGGGTTGGACGTGATGATCTTGAAGGTCTCTGGTTTATTATTGTATTGTATTATGTGAAACTTCCCACGCCTCACCTTCCACCACTGCCCCTTGTCCTGTCATTGGGCACCACTGAGAAGAGCCTGGCTCCATCCTCTTGGCATTCACCTTTCACATGTTTATAAACATTAATGAAGTCACCTCTCGCACTCCTCTTCTCTAAGCTAAAGAGCCCCAGCTCCCTCAGGCTCTTCTCGTAGGGAAGATGTTCCACTCCCCTGCTCATCCTCGTGGCTCTGTGATGGACTCTTACACCAGAAAAGAAAACACAATTAGTTCACCAAACTTTATTTTTTTCATAATAAATATGTAAATCAAGTGACAGCTTGCAGTGGGGGAAAAAAAAAACAACTGAAGAGCTGTTAAAGGATATTATGTTACAGCTGCAGAAACACTGCTAAAGATTCTGGTTTCACAAGTGGCTCTTTCACTTCACAACAGAAGTGTCTAGAGTTGGCCTTTGAGCCAGCCAGCCTCTCAGCTGTGGTAATCTCATTTTTCACCCCTTGAGTATATAACCCCAGCCTTCAATCTACATTCTGTATGGCTGCTTCTTGTGTCAGACTTCTTCAAAAGAATTAACCTTCTCTGATTTACACTTCAGATTACAGCTGAGATTCTGGCCTTTGCCTTTTGACACATGAATTAATAAGAAAGCAGAAGGAGGAAAATGACTTCTGAGCAGCTTTGCAGAACCTGTGGAGTACTGAATTTTTCTGAAATAAATGTAGAAGATTTTACATAGATACAACTTTCTTGTTTATACATGTATAAATAGAAGAATAAATATCAATCAGTCATGAAGGGAAGATTTAGTGGCTTAGTATTTTAATGCTTTTTCTGTTTCACAGGATCACCAAGGCTGGAAGAGACCTTGAAGATCGATTCCAACCTGTCACCACAGTCCTCATGACTAAACCATGGCACCAAGTGCCACGTCCAATCCCCTCTTGAACACCTCCAGGGATGGTGACTCCACCACCTCCCTGGGCAGCACATTCCAATGGATAACGACTCTCTCGGCGAAGAACTTTCTCCTCACCTCCAGCCTAAACTTCCCCTGGTGCAGCTTGAGGCGCTGTCCACTTGCTCTGGTGCTGGTTGCCTGGGAGAAGAGACCAACCCCCTCCTGGCCCCAACCACCCTTCAGGTAGTTATAGACAGCAATGAGGTCACCCCTGAGCCTCCTTTTCTCCAGGCTAAACAATCCCAGCTCCCTCAGTCTCTCCTCTTAAGGCTTGTCCTTGAGGCCTCTCCCCAGCCTTGTTGTCCTTCTCTGGACATGTTCAAGTGTCTCAATGCCCTTCTTAAACTGAGGGGCCCCGGAATAGCTTTTACAAGCCAGTATGACTGAGCAGTATGGCTGAGTGGGTAATTCAGTCACTAAATTACTCACTACACACAGCTAGTAAAAACATACCAGAGGGCTTTTTATTTTTTTTACTAAAGTGCTTTGCAGCTTTCCTTCAGAGGAGTGTAGTTTAGTTTAGTTTTTTAAAATTGTGGTGGTTACATATCACATCCTCTGCTCTGCACATAACATTCAGTTCTGGGTGTTAAGTTCTGGTTTGGCAAATGACCAGTTATGGTGGTTTAAATTAATAATTTCTGCCACTTGTTGCTGCTATGCTTGATGTGCATCTTGGGTGAGCTTCAGTTTGAAAGTAGCAGGCAATGAGTTGAGCAAACTGTAGAAACTCCTCTGCTGAATGATTAAAAAATTACTCTGAGCTATATGCCAGGAAGGCCAATGGCATCCTGGCCAGTATCAGGAATAGTGTGGCCAGCAGGAGCAGGGAAGTCATTCTGCTCTGTAATCAGCGCTGGTTAGGCCACCCTTTGAGTACTGTGCCTAGTTCTGGGCCCCTCAATTTAAGAAGGATATTGAGACACTTGAATGTCTCAATATGAGAATGTGAATATGGGTATATATGAATGTCTCGAAGCCTTAGGCTCGGGGTGAGGAGAAAGTTCTTCACAGAGGGAGTTGTTCACCATTGGAATGTGCTGCCCAGGGATGTGGTGGAGTCACCGTCCCTGGAGGTGTTCAAGAGGGGATTGGACGTGGCACTTGGTGCCATGGTTTAGTAGTCATGAGGTGTTGGGTGACAGGTTGGACTTGACGATCTTTGAGGTCTCTTCCAACCTTGGTGATTCTGTGATACTGTGTCCTGAGAAGGGCAACGAGGCTGGTGACAGGCCTCGAGCACAAACCCTATGAGGAGAGGCTGAGGGAGCTGGGGTTGCTTAGCCTGGTGAAGAGCAGGCTCAGGGGAGACCTTATTGCTGTTTATAACTACCTGAAAGGAGGTTGTAGCCAGGTGGGGTTTGGTCTCTTCTCCCAGGCAACCACCAACAGAACAAGAGGACACAGTCTCAAACTGCACCAGTGGAAGTTTAGGTTCAAGGTGAGGAGAAAGTTCTTCACAGAAAAAGTTGTTAGCCATTGGAATGTGCTGCCCAGGGAGGTGGTGGAGTCACCACCACTGGAGGTGTTTAGGAAGAGACTGCATGGGGTGCTTGGTGCTGTGGTTTAGTTGATTAGATGGTGTTGGGTGATAGGTTGGACTTGATGATCTCAAAGGTCTTTTGCAACCTCTTCTGTTCTATTCTATTCTTCTATTCTTCGATTCGATTCCTTTTGATACCATATCAAAAAGCAGCTTATGGTCAAACATAGGGAGTTACCAAACTTCATACTTTCAAAATTGTTACTTGTCAATACCTAAGGATCAAAACAGAAATGAAATGCTGTTTAGGGTTGAAAATGGGGCACGGATATTTGTGCATGGCCATTTGAAAAGTAAGCAAAAGTAATCCCTGTAGCAGCAGGACTTTGTATATGCTACATTTCTTCATGTTCCTATTACTTTGAGCAAGGGGGATGTGTAAATTTTCCTGGAGACTCTCATGGAATAGACCTGTTAGTGTTACTGTAGGTAGTAATGTCACTCTGCAGCCAAGTCCAGTGTGATATTTAGGGTTAGCTCTTGTTCCTTCAAACACAGAAATAGCACTGGGATGTTTGGATTGAGTGGTTGTGTGCTCAAGCTATCTTGCTTCCTATGCTTTCAATCTGAGTTACCTCCTAAATTCCTACTGGTGTGGTAAAAGCAGTTACAAGTCTGACATGATGTGTGTCTCCTCTGGTACTTTATTTAGATTTCCTAACTCTGTACTTCATTCAAACATACTAAAAAATGTTTTCTTCCCTTTGAGCAAGGAAAGTGCCTCTTCTTCTGAAAGGAGTTAATATACTGATCTGAACACTTCTTGGTGCTTAATGACAAATTAAAACTACTACTCACAGTGCAGCTTCATCCCAGCTTATCAAGTAACCTGATTCTGCTATAAATCAAGGTGGGGTGAGGTGTCTTTTGTGATGTGCTTTGGTTATTTGTTTGCTTGGTGCTTTGGTTTCTTTGGTGGTGGGGTGTGGCTTTTTTCTTTGTGGCTGGTCTTGAATTTTTTTTTCTTCTTACTGCTGACATCAGAAAAGAGATTTAACACATCAAAATGCCAGCATAGAGAAGCAGAATAGGGATGAAGTTCTTTGTACTTCTTCTAATCGGATTAGGAAATGAGAACGTTGCTATTTGTGGAGCCTGCCTTCTTTATGGTTAAATAGCAAAACAGTTTCTGAGGTGCAATGCTGCTTCGGTAAGAAGAAAATACTTTGCAGAAGGCTGTGTTCAGCACTGGTGTTCTGAACTTGAGAACCTATGAGAAGAAAACACAAGGAACAACAAACAAAAGGTCCCATCAACAACCAGTTTCTTATCCAGTATAAATCACTGAGATGGTTTTGAGGTCAGCAAGCCGTGCTGTTTCATACCAGCAAAGAAAGCAGTTGATGATCCTTGAGGTCTCTTCCAACCTTATTTATGATTCTGTGATTCTAAGATGCCTTCCAAATGCTGTTCCATTTCATTTTGGCACCTAACTGAAATTTGCTGGGTGTGGTGTCCTCTGTAGTTTATAGCTTCTGCAGGTATCTTCAGGAGAAGATTATAGCTGAAAGCTGTTTGCCTGTGGCATGTGGGCAAAGCAGCAATGCTCCTACATTCCCCTGAAGTTGCAGCTAGGTATAGAGCTGTCCCTCCTTTCCTGTAGGCGTTTAATAGTACAGGACAGCACAGCTTGTGCCTGATTAAAGGAAGCTGTGTTGAAGCTCGTTGATGTAATTTCCACATAAACAGTGTTAAGATATTTTGGTGGCATTTCAGCACTCAGTGTGCTTTGCAAGTTGGAGGCATTTTATTATGAAGCATAACTTAGTACACAATTTATTACATGGAACTCAGGATGTTGTTAAGTGGAACTCTGCATGTATTACAGTTTCACTTGTTGAACAATTTATGTCTGATCATGGTAAGGAGTCAATGGGATGCTTGCTGTGAAGATTGTATCTTTACTTGCTAAGTCTTCTGTTGCACTTGTTTGCAGGATGCATTATCTGTAGTTTCTCAGTACCCTGTAGCTGCTTGAGTAGATAGTTTGTTATAGTCAATAGAATGAAGTGAAAGAATGCTAAAGGTCATAGAATGTAATGTGATTTAAGCAGCAGAGTCGAACTCTTTACTTGTGTTTTTGCTGTCTCAGATTATAATAGTTCTTAGGCCTATAAAATAATTGAGGATCACTTTTAGTGCAGAAGTAGTGCAATAATATTGGCCAAAAAAAAAGAAAATAGTTGGGGAATCAGCAATGAGCTATGAACTCTAATTATTTTTGTGCACCTCTTGACTGGGAGGCATCTTAGATAAAGGTCTTGATTCTGGAAGGAATTTCACACCAGGAAAAGGGCACATTAGTAGGTAAGCAACATGTAATGTGCCAATGGCCTCTTGGGCTGCATCAAAAGAAGTGTGTCCAGCAGATTGAGAGAGGTGATGCTGCCCCTTTGCTCTGGTAAGACCTCCCTGGAGTACTGCATCCAGCTCTGGGACCCTCAGTGCAGGAAGGACATGGGTACAGAGGAGGGCTGTGAAAATGATGAAGGGGCTGGAACACCTCTGCTATGAGGACAGGCTGAGGGAGCTGGGGTTGTTCAGCCTGCAGAAGAGAAGGCTCTAGGGAGACCTAAGAGCAGGTTTCCTGTACCTGAAGGGGCCTACAAGAAGGCTGCAGAGGGCCTGTTTCCTGCAGCCTGAAGTGATAGGATGAGGGGCAGTGATTTGAAATGAGAGGAGAGTTAGATTGGATGTGGCTGGTAGAACACTGAAACAGATTGCCCATAGAAGTAGCTGAAGCCCTATGCCTGGTGATATTCAAGGCCAGGCTCGGCAAGATTCTGGGCAATCTGATCTAGTGGAGGCTGTCCCTGCTGACTGCAGGGGGGTAGGACTGGATGACCTTTGGAGGTCTCTTCCAACCCAAACCATTTTATGATCATCCACAAAGATTATAATAAAAAATAGAATAGAATTAACCACGTTGGAAAAGTCCAACCTATCACCCAACACCATCTAATCAACTAAACCATGGCACCAAGCACCCCATCCAGTCTCTTCCTAAACACCTCCAGTGGTGGTGACTCAACCACCTCCCTGGGCAGCACATTCCAATGGCCAATCACTCTTCTTCCTAACATCCAGCCTAAACCTCTCCTGGTGCAGCTTGAGACTGTGTCCTCTTGTTCTGGTGCTGGTTGCCTGGGAGAAGAGACCAACCCCCACCTGGCTACAACCTCCCTTCAGGTAGTTGTAGAGAGCAAGAAGGTCTCCCCTGAACCTCCTCTTCTCCAGGCTAAGCAACCCCAGCTCCCTCAGCTTCTCCTCACAGGGCTGTGCTCCAAACCCCTCCCCAGGTTTGTTGCCCTTCTCTGGACACGTTCCAGCAAGTCAACATCTTTCCTAAACTGAGGGGCCCAGAAGTTCATGTAACCCCATGACTAGAGGTGTTCTTATGATTAAATAACTGAGAAGAATTGGAGTGTTCAGGTGGGAAACTGGAGACAAAGGGAGAAAAAGAGGGAAGAATCTACTACAGTTGCAGAATGTGTTTGAAGGAATACCCTAGGGAGAAAAAAGATGATACAACTTCTCTTGTACTCTGAAGACACATCACTTGAGCTCAGTTAGCATATATATACTAGTGTTTGCAAACAAAACACACATCTAAGTATCCTTTTTCTTTAGGAGTGGGAGTGCTGAAAGAATATAGAAAACTGTCTTTGTAGGGAATTGAATAATTTTTTTTCCTTTACATTGCCTGTTATATGAAAGCTGTGGCATGGGATCAGGGAGTACTCTGATGCTGGAGAAAGCTCATGATGTGACTTAATCAGAAACACGTTTTTTTCCCCCTGCTCATTTACATAGCCTCATCCCTAGAGGTTTTTAAGGCCAGGCTGGATGTGGCTCTGAGCAACCTGTTCTAGTGTGAGGTGTCCCTGCCCATGGCGGGGGGGGGTTGGAACTAGATGATCCTCGAAGTCTCTTCCAACCCTAACCATTCTGTGATTGTCTTTTCAGAAAAAAAAAAAGGAAAAGAAAAAAGGCTGCTTAGGGTTGAACAGCAGGAGGCTGAATCAAAATTGTAACACAGTAATTGAACACGCTGGAAATTCCTGGGATTTGCAAGTGGATCGATTGAAAATGTTTGGGATGGTAATTGAAGGCAAATTAGCAATTTGGACACCAGGTGGTTTGAATTTGAATAACAAAGGAGAGGAGACAAATATGTTTCTGTTCTGAGAGAAGTAGTTGGAAGTGCCCAGATTACAAAACACAAACACAGCTGAAGTTTTCTTGCGATGAAAACTTGCTTACTGGGTAGAATAGTAGCTGATGTTTGTATGCTAACAATAGTTCTGAAAGATTTTCTTGTGTTAAGCCTTTGTAATAGCTGCCTCCAGAAATACTGTCAATAAGATAACCTGCACATGAGCTGCTTTTGGTTTTTAGGCTCTCTGCAGAAGAATTACAAATCAATGTGCTTTAGCCTTGTTATTTAGTTCCACATCCCTATCCAGGGGTTGGTACAAAGGAACCTACTGAGTTGAAGACTTCCTTTTCTTTTTTTGTCACAAGCCTCCTTTCTTATTCTTCAGATCATAGCAGAACTGTCATTTGCAGAACACTGCAGCAAACAATAGAACATTGTCGTCTTAAGAGGCTCTTGTGCTTGGGATGTCTGCTTTATTCAAGTGGCTTTTGTGCATCTTCAGAACAGGTATAGCTTTTTGATTTTTTTTTATATATATATTTTTTTTGGTCCTTTGGTGAGTGTTTTCATGAAGAACAAGAAGAGAAAGAACAGGTCATGGACCTCGAGTTCCTTGTTTGTGGGTTTTAATTTTACACGAGATGCTTCAATGCAGTTCACTGTGCATTAGTTCTGAACACCATCAATAATGTCACCTTTGATATGCCTGAAATGTTGATTTTTTTCCTGTCTGATCAAGTCCCCAGATTCTAAGCTTTCACAGGCAGAGTACATTTCCATCTGTCTGGTTTTGAACATCGCCTAGCATACTTGTGAGGAATGCATTAGGAGTTTGAACAACGCAAATAGTTTGGTTCTCTGCCGTTGTCTTTCTTTATGCCTTTATTTCCCGTTGTGGCAGTTTTAGGCTGCTGCCTAGGAAATTTTCCACAGATCTTGAGCAGAAAGTGGTAGAATGTAAATCAATTACCATTGGATGTAAAGGGAAAATAATGAGAAGGTCTGAATAATCCCATTGGTCTGATAACTAACATAAAGTTAGTCGTATAAAGTCTTCTTTCTCTTTTTCAGCTCTTTGCTCTAGCTGACACTAGCTGGTGGCTTTTGTTTGGCTGTTGCTGATCTTGGCTGTGTTCTTGTTGTGCCTAAGTAATTAACAAGCTACTCTCTGCTCTTCTCTTTTTTCTTGTCTTCCCCCACCCCGCCTTGTACAAGGGGGAAGGGGGCAGAGAGGGGGAAGCTATTGATAGCCCCCTGGTTTTGTGCAGGGGGATCCTTGTGTAACTTATAAATTGTAAATATATGTACAAGTACAACTACATGGTGTGGTTGTAGCCAGGAGGGGATTGGTCTCTTCTCCCAGCACCAGAATGAGAGGACACAGTCTCAAACTGTGCCAGGGGAAGTTTAGGCTCAAGGTGAAGAGAAAGTTTAGCCTCTCCTCATAGGGCTTGTGCTCATAGGCCTCTCCCCAGCCTTGTTGCCCTTCTCTGGACACGTTCAAGTGTCTCGATGTCCTTCTTAAATTGAGGGGCCCAGAACTGGACACAGGACTCAAGGTGTGGCCTAACCAGTGCTGAGTACAGGGGCACAATGACTTCCTGCTCCTGCTGGCCACACTATTCTTGATGCAGGCCAGGATGCCATTGGCCTTCTTGGCCACCTGGGCACAGGAATGGGCTGGCCAGGGAGGTGGTGGAGTCGCCGTCCCTGGAGGTTTTCAGGAGGGGATTGGGTGTTGCACTTGGTGCAATGGTCTAGCAGGCATGAGGTCTTGGGTGACAGGTTGGACTTGACAATCTTTGAGGTCTTTTCCAACCTTGTTGATTCTATGTATATTTTGTACACATTCATTGCATTTCATATTCCCAGATTTTAGTTTGCTTATAAATACAGCTTCATTTGCTTCCATCCCAAACTGAACTGTACTGGCATATTTTTTTTTTTTGGGGGGGAGAGTTCTCCAAATTAGTTGGGGGGAGGGGGGAGGTAGTTGGGGTGGGTGTGATTTCAACTCACCACTCCCTTCTGTATAGGCCAAAATGAAGTTAGTGACTGTCACAACACTGAAACTCATTTGAGGACTTCTGCTTAAATGTTGATAGGGATAAAAATAAAGGGGAGACATGCTGTTGGGTTTAAACCATTTGCTAACAAGACAGATGATTCCTGCAGTGCTGCTTTATGAATAGCAAGTATGAATTAGGACAAAGCATAAATCTGCTAATGTGCATTTAATCACCAACAAATGTCTGGACTGTGTTCTGTAATAGCCATGTGCTAGTGCTCACTGAATCCAAATGAAACAGAAGGAGGATGATCAGATGTGGATGTGGAGTTCTCTGGTTCTGATGAAGCTAAAAATCTTATTTGTGACATAGTGTCTGCCTGTCCTCTCACTGGCTCAATACTCAGACTTCCCCTCTTCTGCAGTTCTAATATTTATTTATGACATTCCCTTATCAGGAGCTTAGTGACTGACCTGGGCTGGTTTCTCAGCCTGACTCTGTAAATCATCTGCAGTTCAGTTCCTTTTAAAATATCTTAACGTTTTCTCTCAGATGATCTGAGTTTGGTGGATTCATCGATCAAGGAATACTTTGCAGCATGGAATTGTCATTGCTACTGAGTAACCTTTTGTGGTGGTTTAGGCTCAGTGCCGCCACAACTTGTTGCCGCCACACAAGCTGTACCTGCGGTGTTGTGAGGGTCCAGCCCAGCTACGTATTTCATCTGCGCCAGGGCAGGTTTAGGCTGGATGTTAGGAAGAAGTTCTATACAGAGAGAGTGATTGCCCATTGGAATGGGCTGCCCGGGGAGGTGGTGGAGTCACCTTCATTGGAGGTGTTCAGGAGGAGACTAGATGGGGTGCTTGGTGCCATGGTTTAGTTGTTTAGGTGGGTTGGATTGGTTGATGGGTTGGATTGATTGATGGGTTGGACACGATGATCTTGAAGGTCTCTTTCAACCTGGTGCATTGTATTGTACTGTATTTCATCCCATAATGCCCTGCTCCCTATAAAGCCATCAGCAGGGTTCTGCGCTTTCTCTTTCTTCCCTCACCGCTCCTGTGGAGATCGTCCCTGTCTGGTAATGGGGGGGAGTCATCTCACAGTCTCTTGGGCCTGGCTAGGCTTAAGGCTGGGAGGAGAATGGGGAAGGGCAGTCTCAGATCTGGCTAACTGAGATTAGCCTGACAGTGGAGGAGGGTGGGGGAAGAAGTAGCCCTGGGGGGTTTGGGTGTACCCTCAGGTGAGGAGAGGGAAGCATTGAGATGTTTTTGAGCATGCTTTGGGATCTCTTTTGTCACTGTGCTTGTGGTTCTCTGTAAAAACATTCACTGCTTTTCCATTTAAACCTTCCACCGCTTCTGCAATCCGATTGTCTGAGTCTCATTTTTTTCTGCCTGTGGTGGGAGGGAAGGGAGAATTGGCCCTTCAACCCATCACACCATTCAAACAAATACTGCAGAGCTGGGTCTGTTTTGGAGTCGTGTATTAAGCAAGCTTTCAAGCTAGCTCATGAGCAGGAGCCCAGCTCTATGTGATCAGCACAGACATTGCTTTTTTTCCCTCCTCGCTCTATGGTTTGGTAATTGGAAAATGTATTCATGTGTTTAAGAACACCCAAAGAAAGAGTGTTGGCAACTCTTGAAATGGTTTGAAAGCAGAGAAGTAGGGCAGCTGATTTACTGAAAGTTGGTTGGTTTTTTCCTTTTATCTCTCAGTTTTAAATTCTTTCCTTTTTTGAATAGAGTTTTGCTCGTCTCCAGTTGCTTTGCAGTACCTGGGCTTGCAGCACTTTCTCTCCCTCACATGGAATTCAAGTATATTTTCCTACAGGACAAGGAATAGTGTGCTAATGCACGTGCAAGGATTATCAGCCATAATCACAAGTCTGATGGTGCAAGTATTTAAATATCAAACTTCAATTTAAAGGATATTTAAATCTCAGAAGACCTAAGTATCATTAATCCTTACATAATAAATGCTTCTGAAAATGGCAATATGCTGAAATGGTCAGTTCTGTATGCTTTGCATATGATTTATTAGTCATAGTTCATGTGCTTAAAGAATATTTGCATATTTAGTTATTAGCTTGAATTGCTTGACCTATTTTGGGGACCTTTAAGTAAATAACATATTTCACCTTGTAACAAAAATGCTCATCTTCTGATGCATAAAGGTTTTACCAGCCTGTGAATTATGTTCACTTTTGTGACTCAAATGGTGTCCAACCAGGCCTGGTTGGCTTCCATTTGAAAATATTTTTATAGTGAACTTTCAATAAGTGTTCTTGACCGTTGAAGTGAGAGGTCTTGCTGCAGCCTTGGCATCCTTTATAGGGAATATGGCACCGTGGATCATAAAAACATATTACATTTTTTTTATGGTGCTTTAAATCACTGAATTCTCCAGTAATTTTCCAATGCTAATAATGAAGAAAATGGGCTTATGTAATCTGAGCTCCTTTTGCAGCCCAGGAAAGTGTGCTCTGCAATTTCTTCAGGTATGACTGAGGAATGCAGCCTGCCAGATCTCAGTGTATGGAGTATTTGGGTTAGGAACTGGCTGGAGGGCCAAGCCCAGAGAGTGGTGGCGAATGGTGCCACATCCAGCTGGAGGCCAGTCACCAGTGGCATCCCCCAGGGATCAGTGCTGGGCCCCATCCTCTTTAACATCTTCGTTGATGATCTGGATGAGGGGATTGAGACAGTCACCAGCAAATTTGCAGATGACACCAAGTTGGGAGCAGATGTAGGTCAGTTAGAGGGTTGAAGGGCTCTGCAGAGGGACCTTTACCGACTGGACAGATGGGCAGAGTCCAATGGGATGACATTCAACAAATCCAAGTGCCGGGTGCTGCACTTTGGCCACAACAACCCCATGCAGAGCTACAGGCTGGGGTCAGAGTGGCTGGAGAGCTGTCACAGAGAGGGCCCTGGGGGTGCTGGTTGACAGCCACTTAAACATGAGCCAGCAGTGTGCCCAGGTGGCCAAGAAGGCCAATGGCATCCTGGCCTGCATTAGGAATAGTGTGGCCAGCAGGAGCAGGGAGGTCATTGTGCCCCTGTACTCTGCATTGGTTAGGCCACACCTTGAGTCCTGTGTCCAGTTCTGGGCCCCTCAGTTTAGGAAGGATGTTGACTTGCTGGAACGTGTCCAGAGAAGGGCACCAAGGCTGGGGAGAAGCCTTGAGCACAAGCCCTATGAGGAGAGGCTGAGGGAGCTGGGGTTGTTTAGCCTGGAGAAGAGGTGGCTCAGGGGAGACCTCATTGCTCTCTACAACTACCTTGAAGGTGGTTGTAGCCAGGAAGGGGTTGGTCTCTTCTCTAGCAACCAGCACCAGAACAAGAGGACACAGTCTCAAGCTGCGCCAGGGGAAGTTTAGGCTGGAGGTGAGGAGAAAGTTCTTCACTGAGAGAGTCATTTGTCATTGGAATGTGCTGCCCAGGGAGGTGGTGGAGTCACCATCCCTGGAGGTGTTCAAGAAGGGATTGGATGTGGCACTTGGTGCCACGGTCTAGTCATGAGGTCTGTGGTGCCTGGTTGGACGTGATGATCTTTGAGGTCTCTTCCAACCTTGGTGATACTGTGATACTGTGAGAAACTGCACCATTGTGCTGAATTTGCTTTGTTGGTTTGAGTGCTGCTCCAAAAAACAGTTGTTCCTTGGTTTCCTTCTTTTTTTTAACTCTAATTAAACACCAACTCACCCCAAAATCCTAGCAACATAAATGTGAAGGTTAATAATTACATTCACTAGTAAAGACTGAGCCAGTTACAAAAGCGGAATGGAACAGAGAATACAGAAATAACCAGGTTGGAAAAGATCTTCATGATAATCAAGTCCAACCTATCACCCAACACTATCTAATCAAGTAAACCATGGCACTAAGTGCCTCATCCAGCCTCTTTTTAAACACTTCCAGTGATGCTGACTCCACCACCTCCCTGGAGGACAGAAGCATTTTCATCTTTTAATTTTAAAGGTCACGATTGCAGCTTGCCCTGCAGCACTGAATGTGTGTTGAACTCTCAGTCTTCTAGCTTGTGTTTTGTCCTCTCAGCTATCATGGTATAACTGGTTGTGGGCTGGGCCATATTCATTAAAGTGAACTTGATCCTTCATGATTTGTTTGAACTAATATTCATTGGCATAACTCATTTCTTAAATTGCCCAGTAGCCATAACCTGCAGATCAGGGCAAAAAGGAAGGATTTGCCTATATCTGCCATGAAAGAAATGATGTCACGTATCTGCTGGAGTCTGTACCTCCTGGTAATTTACAGACTATTTCCTCCTCCTCATTAGACTTGGGATTGAATCTGCCTCCATGCAGAGTTCCAAATCAAGCTGGATAAATCTGACATTTTCTCAATGTCTAGATATTACACTAATTCTGTACAAATGGATTCTCTTTGGTTATTGTGCAAAGGGAAACGTTTTAGTTCCCAGATGACAACTGGGTTAACAGATGCGATTTAGATGTCATTTGCAAACACTAACAAGATCATTTAAATTGCACTTGTGTATATAAATCCCTGCTGTGTCTGTGGGGGAAATGGGGAAACCATGGGAAAAGATGACTGAAAGGCTCTTCTTTCTTTCTTAAGAAACTTTTCACTATCTCATCCTAAACTAGAATAAGAAGCTACCATCTTATAATTTAGCCATAAGACTTTTAAAATATCACAGGGGGAAAAAAAAACACCGATGTACAGAGGAAGAAGGAGGAGTTGGAAGTGTCAAACCATTGAGAGAAATGCTGTAGCTGCACAACAGCTTTTCCTAAGAGATAAGGAACAGCTGCAGAGCGAAGTCTGCCAGGATGGAATGGAGCCATGAAGTACCAGAAATAAGCTTTCATGAAGCATCAGGTGGATTTGATGCAGCATTTATGAGACATAGCCTGTTTTTCCTTGGAGAGGACAGTCCTTTTCCCGTTCCCAAACCATTTTGCTTAGTGGTTTTATTTTATGTGTGGTTTGTTCCTGTTTTTTTTTTTAGCATTTACTTTTTGGGTTCTTATTAATACGTTTTTGGCTCTTTTTTTTTTTTTTTCAGTCAGGAGTGGGGGTGGGAATATTTGGTTTTTTCTGGTAGTTTGGTTTTGTGAATCTGTTACTTTAAAAGACCTGAAGATGTAATCATACTGGGGCAATTTCAGAAAGCAACTCACTTTCTTTGCAGCAGATGCGTAGTTTTGGGGAAAAAATCTGAAGACTGATGAGAACTAGGTGGCTGAGCCCTACCCTTCCCTGTAGAAATTATTTTAGTAACTAGCTCAGAAACAAGAGTGAAGCAGTTAGGACTTGGCATTGGGAGAGTGGGAGAAGAGGAAGATATGACTGATGTCATTTACCTGGACCTGAGCAAAGCCTTCAACACTGTCCCGCACCACCTCCTGGTCTCCAAACTGGTGAAGCATGGGTTTGATGGGTGCACCACTAGATGGATACAGAACTGGCTTGATGGCCACACCCAAAGAGTGGCTGTCAATGGGTCCATGTCCCAGCGGAGGCCAGTGACAAGCGGAGTCCCTCAGGGATCAGTCCTGGGACCAGTCCTGTTCAACATCTTTGTGGGTGCCATGGACAGTGGCATCGAGTGCACCCTCAGCAAGTTTGCTGATGACACCAAGCTGTGTGGTGCAGCAGACACACTGGAGGGAAGGGATGCCATCCAGAGGGACCTTGACAGGCTGGAGAGGTGGTCACAAGCCTATCTCATGAGCTTCAACAAGACCAAGTGCAGGGTCCTGCATCTGGGTCGAGGCAATCCCAGGCACAAATACAGGCTGGGCAGTGACTGGCTGGAGAGCAGCCCTGAGGAGAAAGACTTGGGGGTGCTGGTGGACAAGAAGCTCAACATGAGCTCTCAATGTGCACTTGCAGCCCAGAAAGCCAATCAGATCCTGGGCTGCATCAAGAGAAGTGTGGCCAGCAGGTCAAGGGAGGTGCTTCTTCCCCTCTACTCAGCTCTGGTGAGACCCCACCTGGAGTACTGCCTCCAGTTCTGGAGCCCCTATTGCAAAAAGGATCTGGAGGTGCTGGAGCGTGTCCAGAGAAGGGCCACGAGGATGATCAGAGGGCTGGAGCACCTCTCCTATGAGGACAGACTGAAGTAGTTGGGGCTGTTCAGTCTGGAGAAGAGAAGGCTCCGAGGTGACCTCATTGTGGCCTTCCAGTATCTGAGGGGGACCTACAAGAAGGCTGGGGAGGGACTTCTCAGGCTATCAGGTAGTGATAGGACTATGGGGAATGGAATGAAGCTGGAGGTGGGGAGATTCAGGCTGGAGGTGAGGAGGAAGTTCTTCACCCTGAGAGTGGTGAGGCTCTGGAATGGGTTGTCCAGGGAGGTGGTTGAGGCCCCGTCCCTGGAGGTGTTTAAGACCAGGCTGGATGAGGTTGTGGCCAGCCTGATCTAGTGTGGGGTGTCCCTGCCCATGGCAGAGGGGTTGGAACTAGATGATCCTTGTGGTCCCTTCCAATCCTGACTGATGCTATGATACTATGACCAATATAGTTTTTAAATCTTAAAGGTTCATTGGGGATGCCTTTTTTTTGAGGTTGGATTTTTTTCTTCCTTTCCCCCCTCCTTCTTTTTGTAAGCCTTGTTAAACAGTACTTGAAGTACATCTGACAAATGAATAGCAAGTTCTCCTTGACACTAATGGCTGAAATGTCTGTCTTCACTCTGGAAACTCAGTTTCTGATGAAGACCATTTGAAGCCAGATTTGAGCTGGTGACACTGAGTGCTGTGTACTCTCACAGTTCTGTCTCTTGATTTCGTAACACTGCTCAGCGCTTTTCAGAAGCTGCTCCTTGAGATCTTGATATGAGTAGAGATTGTTCTGTATTTCTTTGGCTTCTAGGAGTTTAGCTGACATGGAAGCACCCATGCTAAAATGCTCTTGCAGTGTCCTTGCTTGGTTTGTGAAGTGCTTCATGATCTTCTGGTAAAAAGTTTCGCTTCTGGCTACTGGATTTTCTGCGCGTTGCCAGCTCAGTAGGAAATTACTTTCATGGCTGAACAATGATGCAGGTTTCCTTGATAGTCAACAAGCTAATTAAGTTGCCTACTTCAGTATTGATTCACCTTTCAAATATAATGTAAAGAAAGAATGATGGTGCAGGAGCTACTCAGAAATCCATGGAATTGATGGGAATTATTGTAGTGACCAAGCCTCACTATCAAAACAAAGGGGTCTCTCTAACCATACTTATGTATCACAGTATCACAGTATTGCTAAGGTTGGAAGAGACCTCAAAGATCATCGAGTCCAACCTGTCACCACAGACCCCATGACTAGACCATGGCACCAAGTGCCATGTCCAGTCCCCTCTTGAACACCTCCAGGGATGGTGACTCCACCACCTCCCCAGGCAGCCCATTCCAATGGCAAATCACTCTCTCGGTGAAGAACTTTCTCCTCACCTCGAGCCTAAACTTCCCCTGGTGCAGCTTGAGACTGTGTCCCCTTGTTCTGGTGCTGGTTGCCTGGGAGAAGAGGCCAACCCCTTCCTGGCTACAGCCTGCCTTCAGGTAGTTGTAGAGAGCAAGAAGGTCTCCCCTGAGCCTCCTCTTCTCCAGGCTAAACAACCCCAGCTCCCTCAGCCTCTCCTCATAGGGCTTGTGCTCTAGGGCTCTCTCCAGCCTTATTACAGTGGCTTTTCATTTGCATTAGGAAAGCATTTCTGGCTTCTGGATTTCCTCATTTCTTGCCTTTTTCTTCTCTTGACCTTTTTGTTACTCCTTCTCCGTGGACATTAGAGCTGCAACAAGAGACTGTTGTGAGAGCTCTGATCTCTGATCACAGGATATCCTTCCATGTCCCATGTAACATTTTGATTTGGTGGGCCAATATAAAGCCATATAAAGTTAAGTGGTGTGATTAGTACCTGGTCTTCCTCCCAATCAGTGATGCAATTAGTTCCCATTTCCCAAGCTTGACAAGCAATTTTCCAGGCAAATTTCTCATTATGCAATTTGTCAGGAAAATAAATCAAATTATCCCAGATCTGTGAAAGTTTGATGGAGAGTCTGGACTTAAACCCAAAACAAAACCACAAGAAAAAAACCCCAATGGCAGCACAAAAGTACTGCTGTGATAGGGTATTTTGAGTTTGTTTCATTCTGATGTTTGAATTTTGAGTGAAGGAGATTAAAATTAAAGGTAGCAAGGGGCATGCAGTAAAATCCTTTAGATGAGGGAATCTTTTATTTAGCATAGCTGGCCAGCGTGCTATCAAATTCACACAGACCTAGAGACAGAGAGCTGTATTTCAGCTTTGACCCTCAGCTTCACCTTCACTGTGTGAGGGTTTTTTTGGGGCTAGCAAAGCTATCCAGAGCCCTGTGACAGAGGTAGATAAATGGGTGGGGAGCAAGTAGCAGCTTCCCTCAGAAGTTGTAATTAAGGGGAGGTATATGAACCAAGATGCCCCTAGCACAGTTGTATTTCCTTTTGTAGCAACCCTTTTACTCTGTGTAAGGAGAGCTTGTTCGGAGCTCTTGTGAAGGGTTCCTGGACTCCCTCTCATACTTCCTGTGGGACCATATTGAAGGTTTTCCAGTTGGATAGAACTTAATGAAATGCCAAGAGTGGATAGCAACAGGGAAGAGGGTGTTTGGATTAGTACTTGCTGTGTAACAGAAAATAGTAGGGAAAAAAGGGATAGGGTTCTTTTGACTGGAAGAACACATCTTATTTTTTATGTTGCAGAGCCCTCCTGAGAAGCGGGGGTTCAGTTGGGGATTTGGAAATAAGGCTAAGCAGCCAATAGAAAGGTATTATTTAAAGAGAAGATGGAAATGAGCATCACTTAAGTACTTTCTCTGGCTAATTCTTGGATTAATTTTCTCGTTGTGTTTCATTTTGGTGCTTATAGGTAAACTGTGCTGCTGGTTTGTGCATTTAGGAATGTGAGTGTTAGCTTACCACGGTTCTCAGTCTCAGTGGTGTCCCATACTTAAACAGAGTACATTTTTATCTCATGTATCTGATTACTATATTTCAGATATGAGTAAATTTAGCAAGATCATAATTAGTGTGATTAATATCCAGGGATTGATTGCATAATGTCAGGGGGAGATATGGTTTACCCCATACACAGACAAGCAGCATATGTGTTAATGCTTCTGTCAGACATGCTCAGAATAGATTTCTCACCAAAAACATTAAGTAAGAAGTAACATTGTTCAGTTAAAGAAATGTCAAGCCATACAAGTCCAGTGGCATTTCAGAAGTTTCAGTGAAGCTGAGGCTGTAGAGAGATATGAGCCTGCATCTCCTTACTCTTAATGCTAAGCTTGAACTACTGTCAAGCCCTGATTCAATATGAATCAGGACATGTGTCTTTAGCAAGCAAATAAAATCTGATCTTTAGTTGCTCTGCAGACTGTTGTGAACCCAATCCACATTTGCTACTTGTGGTAGTTTTAGGCTATGCCTTTACATTTTTTTCCACAGCTCTTGAACAGAAAAGTAGTAAAATGTAAAGAAATCCCTATGGGGTGTTAAAAGGAAAATAAAGGTAGTTCTAAACTGTTCCATAGGAGAGGAACTTAAACAGGTTGTACCAAAACAACCTTTCTCTTCTCTTCTTGCTTCTTTGTTCTGGAGAGATACTGACTTGCTTCTGCTTGATCTTGGCTGCACTGTTTTGATTAAGTCTAACAGCAACTTCCTCTGCTCCTTTCTCCCTTTTTGTACCGGGGAGGTATGTGTGTGTGGGAGTGGATGTAGAAAAGGAGAAGCTAGTAGCTTCCCCTGGTCTTTGACCAGGGGGATTCTTGTGCTGTTTATTAATTGTAAATATCTGCAAATATTTTAAATCCTGAATATTTTGTACATCTTCATGGCATTCCACTTTAGATTTAGTTTTGCCTGTAAATACAGCTTTCGTTTGCTTCCAATTGAGCTGGTCTGGCGAAGTTAATGTTGGGGAGGGGGTGGTGAAATTTCAACCCAGGTCCTTCCTGTTAACAGGTTCTTTTCCTTAGCTTAAGGTCTTCAAACAAGTGAGAAGGATACAGTAAACAGAAAGGTGTATGGAAAAGGAATATGAAACAAAAAGCCCAGGAGCTTTTGTCCTTGATTAGGTCCCTTTTGTCCAGCTCTCTTCACCATAACTTTGTTTCCTTTAGAAATGATGTTCATGTGCTCTTGGTAAGCACAATGAATAGTTAGAGCTATGCATTTTGTTACATTATGCATCTCCTAATATCATCATATTTGCAAAAATCAGTTAATGTGCATAAACAGGAGATGTTATCCCAAAGCACTGACTGAATTACAAGAAGGAAGACATTCAAAATTCCCAGGTAAATATTTGTGCAGTTGCTGAAATGGCCATTGTCGTTGTTGTAACTGAATGTATGTTGCTGGAATTACTGAATCTTGTCAGGGCAGCTGTGTGAGAGACAAAGGAAAGAAAATGCAGGTTTATCTTGCAGAAAGTAGAGGGGTAGCTGTTCCATTTTGACTTAAAGCTGGTCTTGCTGCCATCATGCTAATACACAGGACGATGCTAAATTCCAGCTTGATGCAGTTGCTCTGAAATATCGTTGGTGTTACTTAAGCCATTAACAAATATGCACGGACAAGGTCATATAAAACACTGGTGCTGATTCTTAGGGTCTTGAGGGAGGATTCTATAAGTAATTGTGAGAGTTGTAAAAATGGTTTATCCTGCTTGTGTTAGTTACCTGAGATTGTATTCAGGTCAGCTGCAGCATCATGCAGTACTGAACTCAAGGAATTGCAGAGGTGGAAATTCTAATAGAAAGCTTTTGTATCTGTCCTAGAAATGTCTTTGTGCAGTGGGTAGCTCTTATTCAGGTGTCTTGTATAAAGGAATAGCTCCATAAATGGTGACATTTAATGCAATTGCTGCTACCTGGTTGGCAGCCAAGAAGGCCAATGGCATCCTGGCCTGCATCAGGAACAGTGTGGCCAGCAGGAGCAGGGAGGTCATTGTGCCCCTGTACACTGCACTGGTTAGGCCACACCTTGAGTCCTGTGTCCAGTTCTGGGCCCCTCAGTTTAGGAAGGATGTTTTCTTGCTGGAGCGTGTCCAGAGAAGGGTAACAAAGCTGGTGAGGGGTTTGGAACACAAGCCCTATGAGGAAAGGCTGAGGGAGCTGGGGTTGCTTAGCCTGGAGAAGAAGAGACTCAGGGGTGACCTTCTTGCTCTCTACAAGTACCTGAAGGGAGGTTGTAGCCAGGCAGAGGTTGGTCGCTTCTCCCAGGCAAGCAGCACCAGAACAAGAGGACACAGTCTCAGGCTGCACCAGGGATGGTTTAGGCTGGATGTTAGGAAGAAGTTCTATACAGAGGGAGTGATTGCCCATTGGAATGGGCTGCCCGGGGAGGTGGTGGAGTCACCTTCATTGGAGGTGTTCAGGAGAAGACTTGATGGGGTGCTTGGTGCCATGGTTTAGCTGTTTAGGTGGGTTGGATTGGTTGATGGGTTGGACGCGATGATCTTGAAGGTCTCTTTCAACCTGGTGTATTGTATTGTATTGTATTGTATGGTTCTTGGGGTCTCGTATCTTCTCTGTGAAAACACAAAGCACACTAAACTTCTAAATAAGCATAAAACTGTTGTTCTCACTCCCATGGCTTGACCAAGTGCTCCTGGCTTTGACTAGTCAGTACGCTTCTCATTACAACCACAACTATGAAAGCTTTGGTGTTGGTCACTGCTCACAAGTTGCATCATCTGTGTATGGGATTTGTTTGGTTTTTTTTTTAACACAGGTGAGGGTGGTGATAACTCCTTGAAGAAAAAGGGGAGGTGTGAAGTGTGATCCTTCATATCTTTGCAAGCTCTCAGTTTTGATCCTTCATATCTTTGTGAGCTTTCAGTTCTGCTGGACTGCAGTTGAAAGCTGAGGTTCTGTAATATTTCTCAAGTCTTTCTGTTTTGACAGCTGATCCTGGAAAATTTGGATGGTTAGAATCTGTTCAGTGATTTGTATGCAAGACAAGTCTTGAATAGAGCAGGGCTTAAATTAAAAAAACAATCAAAAAACCCCAACAGTGGAACTAGCATGTACAGTCTGCAGTGAGAGAAGTATATGTCACTAAAAAGGGACTATAAGAGCAGATTTATCTATGCGTTGCATTGTGTAAGAGATTAAATAGGATATAAAGATACACTAGCATGGAATGAAGGAGTAACTGGAAAAGAAAATCAGTTTGCAGAGTCATATTTTTGAGAACAGAAATGCATCCAAATAGCACAAAACATTAAAGCTTACCAGTGAGTGAGAATAAAGCTTTATACTGTGAAGGTAGGTGACTGATTGCTGTTGTAGATTTACACAGCTGAGGACAAGTATTGCTGTGGTAGCAGTCTTGTTGGTTTTTTGCCCTGTCTTTCATCATGTCCGAGTCAAACATCTTATCTCAACCCATGGGGTCAGCAATGGGCCCTTGTGGCCAAGAGGGCCAATGGGATCCTGGGGTGCATTAAGAAGAGTGTGTCCAACAGATCAAGGGAGGTTCTTCCCCCCCTGTACTCTGGTGAGACCACACTTGGAATATTGCATCCAGTTCTGGGTTCCCCAGTTCAAGAGGGACAGGAATCTACTCAAGAGAATCCAATGGAGGGCTGCAAGGATGATTAAGGGACTGGAGCACTGCCTTGTGAGGAGAGGCTGAGAGCCCTGGTGCTTTTCAGTCTGGAGAAGAGAAGACTGAGAGAGGATTTAATAGATGTTTAAGTATCTGAGAGCTGCGTGTCATGGGGGAGGGACAAGCTCTGCTCAGATGCACCCTGTGATAGGATACATATATACAGGATAGGGCAATGGATATAAACTACAGCACAGGAAGATCCACCTCAACACGAGGAGGAACTTCTTCACTGTAAGGGTTACAGAGCACTGGAACAGGCTGCCCAGAAAAGTTGTGGAGTCTCCTTCTCTGGAGACCTTCAAAATCCATCTGGATGCATTCCTGTGTGACCTGTGCTAGCTTCTGCGGTCCTGCTCTGTCAGGGGTTGGACCTGATGATTTCCAGAGGTCCCTTCCAACCCCTAACATCCTGTGATGTGGCAAAGGGAAGTTAACCATGTTTATTTGTGAGAAGTTAAACAAAAGAGCAGAAAATAGAATATTTGAAACTGTGAAGGCAGTGGCAAGTTTCATTTGGTGCCATGGTTTAGTTGATTAGGTGGTGTTGGATGACAAGTTGGACACGATGATCTGGTCTATTCCAATACAATACAATATAATACACCAGGTTGAAAGAGACCTTCAAGATCATCGCGTCCAACCCATCAACCAATCCAACCCACCTAAACAACTAGATCATGGCACCAAGCACCCCATCAAGTCTCCTCTTGAACACCTCCAATGAAGGTGACTCCACCACCTCCCTGGGCAGCCCATTCCAATGGGCAATCACTCTCTGTATAGAACTTCTTCCTAACATCCAGCCTAAACCTCCCCTGGCGCAGCCTGAGACTGTGTCCTCTTGTTCTGGTACTGGCTGCCTGGGAGAAGAGACCAACCTCTGCCTGGCTACAACCTCCCTTCAGGTAGTTGTAGGGAGCAAGAAGGTCACCCTGAGTCTCCTCTTCTCCAGGCTAAGCAACCCCAGCTCCCTCAGCCCCTCCTCATAGGGCTTGTGTTGCAAACCCCTCACCAACTTCATTGACCTTCCATTCTATTCTAGTCTACTCTACATTGTTGCTTGCTTTTGGAGGATATTTAATATGGCTAGATGGTTTCATGGATCTTTTTGGGCCTTCTGACAAGTATACAGATCCCAGCAACCCTGAGGGACTGAGGGATTCAAGGCAGTTTAAGCTCAGCTTGTTCTAGATTTGTGCTTCTCTTCTCTTGTAGATGGCTACCAACTTACAAACAATTCTAACAGCTATCAAGAAAAACAGTTGGCGTAGCTGGCAACACCAGAAGTGACATTTATGAGGAAGGCCAGTTCTGCTCTCACTTACTCTGCTTCTGCATTAGGATATATTTTGAATAACAGACTCAATTCTCATTCATAGAATTTCAGCTTTTTGACCACAGCTTAAGGCACAGAAGTAGTCTGGAACGTGTGCTGTGTTGGGATACAACAGAACTATTGAGTGTAAAAAACACTCTTGCCCAGCAACAAATTTCAGTTATGATTAAAACATTTATTTGGCCTTTACTCTTGGTCAGTGTATTGCCACTCTTTGAAGTTGCAAGCTGAGCTGAGCAGGTAATAAATTATATATGTGCCTGTATCAAAAAGGCCCTCAAAAGAAGAAAATGTGTGGTATAAAAGTGCAACTAAAGAGGACTTAAAAATATTACAGACTCAGACGACTCAAAGGGAGAATAAAACCACAGAAAGCAAAGGTGAAAGATGAAAGGAAGCCTGCAGAAAAGGTTATGGTAAATAATAAGAAATTTATAAGCAACAAAAGGTCAGCAAAGGAAACAGCCAGGCCTCTGTTCAATAACAGTAGTAATTTATTGACAAAAGAAAGTAGAGTGCTAAGAAATGAAATGAATTCTGTTTCAGTGCTTGCAAAGGAGAAGCGAAGTGAGATGCCAGAACCAGTCATAAATTCCCCCAGAGCAAAGAGTAGCAGTGAATAAAATAGGAGCTGTGCCAAAGTAAGTACTCTAGAAATTAGAGAGTCTGAACCTCAGAGCTAACTAAATTGCACAGCTAAAGCTTGTAAGTCTACCTCAGAGCTGTGCTTAGCACAGCTAAGGGAGCCTTTTGCCTTTTCTTGATTATTTGTATTTATTTTCCTCTCCCCTGAAGGAAGCATCACTCTGGTCATTGAGAGGAGGTTCTGCAGGGTCTTCTCCATCGACCTGAGCAGAGTAGCAGGAAGGAACATTTCTATCTCCCTCCCCTGTTTTCGGTCCCTGAATGACTACTTATTAGTGAGTGGAAGACTGAATAAGCCTAGTACTGTCACAAAGGATAGTTCTAGGGTCGACAATAGAAAAGTGAATGCACTGGGGATGCACTTGGCAACCAGAAAGCTGAGGAAGAAAAAACTGAAGAAACTTCAGAAAACTGAAAGAGTCAGTATTGGGGAAGGCTTTTTTAAGAGAGAAAATTGTACAAAGTTTGGGAGGCATGCCAGAACCTTCTGGGGTGAGCATGGTGAAGGACAAGCATGGACCTCACCTACCCATCTGCCTGTTCTTAATGTCTTGGTGTGGCTTATCTTTGATAGAGGAATATCAAATGGACAGTGGAAGTCCATCTTGCAGAAAATAGAAGCTAATAGTGAGTGGAGCTCTGGATTTGATGACAGAATATGCAAGTCATCCTCTTTTAAGCAACTACACTAAGCAATGACTTCACTGAATTTGGAGAGATGAGGGAAGGATACCTTTAGTCCATGTAGTTGTTTATTTGAGATAAGCCAATAAGACCTTTCCCCACAGAATATTAATTGAACATTTCAATTATGGGTAGACCTTCATATGTTTTTTGATATTGGAGACAGACAAAGCAGTCTCGTGGTATTGTTAAGCACTTCAAAATGCACCACTGTGTAGTCTGTATGCCACACTGTATTGTGTGGCATGCATCATTAGTCCATGCATCCACATTGGCAGCAAATTGAACAAGTTTTTACCCCTGTCAGGATTACAAGGTGTAAATGTTTTTATATGTGAAAATAAAATATCTGTACAAAGCTGTCAAAATTCTCATCTTTAATAATAGGAACAGCATCAACCTTTGGTTAAATGGCCTGAGCAATGTTGGCTCCTATTACTTATTATTTTGTGAGGTAATCCAAACGCTGCTTTTCAGTGAATGAAATCCCACCCTGTGCTGGAAAGCTGAGCCTGATGGGAACATGATGGGAACTTGGTATTCTGTCTTGCTGATGGTGAAGTGCTTTACAAAAAAGGCAAAAAAGCACAACAGAGTTTAAGCTTTTGACCTCAGTGATGTGAAGAACTGTGTTTGTGCCAGTCACCTGGAGCTGATTACACCTGATGCAGGGTTAGGGACACTCTACAAAATTAAACATCTTGTCCTGAGTCAGTGCAGTATGTACAAAAAAATGAGTTGTCCTCTGTAGATGCTTATTTTCACTGACTATTTATTACAGGGAGAGTTAGAGTCACCTTCAAGTGTTTATAGTATAGGTATCTCTCCACTGAGCTAAGATGAATCTCAGAATAATAGCTTTTTCTCTTTGGAATAAGAGGAACAGTGTTGACCTTGCCATTATAACTGAGACTTTCCTGATGGCTACCTCACTTCACACTGGTAGTGTTTAATGATAGCTAAATAGATATGGAAGGCTACACCAAACAACAAGGATTAGTAAACAGGTGATATTTTTTTCCCCTTATTTTTTTTTCTTTATGATCAGTGACACTTTAATTTCTAGCAATTTTCCTCTTTATTTTCTTTTCTTCTTTCACTCTTTTGTCATGCTGGATTCTGTTTTGGTTCGTTTGTCTTGATTTTTCTGCCTCTACTGTTCCTCCCCATCTTTGTTTTAATGTTTGGTTTGTTGGGTGGTTTTTTTTTCAGTTCTTCAGGCTGGAACACCCAGATCAGTGTTTTAGTGAGTGAAAAACTGCTAAGTAAACCCCCCCCAAAAAATCAGGAAATGCATTCATATGTGTGCCATGCAGGAGAATGTTGGGAAGGCAGTCAATACTGTTTCAGTTGCTGTTTAATAAATGGAACCACTGTCTAGCTAACAAACGCTTGTGTTTCCCTCTGAGCATCAAGATGGAAGAGTTCATCGTGCAGTGTTTCTTTCCCCAAGAACAACTGGAAGTTCACAGCACTTATTGCTTCATTTTTTCTCTGCACAGCTGTCTAAGAGCTCTTATAGTGGTGTTGTGTTCTTTGGGACATTATTTTCCATGTAGAAAGATTTCTTCCACCTCTGTTTTCTGATACCTTTTTTTTTTTTTTTGAGTTCTGGCAGCGGAGTTTGTAGCTCCAGTTTTCTTTTCACAGCATTGATTGGGAAGCTGCTGCCCCTACCACATACTAATGTCTGTCAAACACTTGATTCATTCTGCAGTCTGAAAAACCTTGAGCTCCACAGTCTGCCAGCACTACCAGAGTGCTGTGGGCTTCTGTTCCAAGGAGCTGTCACACTGTATATCACTCAGAGCTCTTGCGCATCCAGCCACTTCCCATGTGATCCTCTCCTTTAGAGAGAGCTTCCAGTTGGCAGCACCTGATCCTTAGTGCCACTGAAAGCAAGCAGACAGTGAAACATTTGCCAAAAGTTTTAAATAAGGAAACCATAACTGAGCTGAACAGCAAAGCTCTGCTGGGGCAATGAATAAACCGTTTCATTCAAAGGCAAAATTTGTTGCCTTACTCTATTCGTTAATGAAGGTGATGGGTGCCACTTAACTCATTAGACATGAAGTATGGTACATGTCAGCTGAAACAGAAGAACTGGAAGGATAGCTGCAATTTTGCAGTGCTACATGTGATGTGCCACCAGGGATACACGCAAGGGGGGCTGAGTAATAAGAAATGTTGTCAATGGTGGCCCAAATCCATGCCGCGGTGATGTAAACGCGCCTGGATGCGTCCCTGTGCAACCTGGTGTAGGTGATCCTCCTCTGGCAGGGGGTTGGACTTGGATGATCTTTCAAGGTCCCCTTCAGCCCCTAAAATTCTGTGATTCTGGGAAATTAATCTGTGGAGGAAGCAATGATCCACCCAGCGGTTCCTAAGGATATCATTCATGCAGTACATGGTTTCTGTGCTGCCCAGCTTTTTCAGAGGCTGTTGCATTCAGTGATGAATAGAATAATCCTTCTACCATTTTCATCTTGGAAGCATTTTTGTGAGGCTTAGTTTTGCTAAGGTCTGATACTTTGCAATAATTAATGTTTTGCTGATTCAGGCATTGAGCATATTAGTGCATAACTTCCTTAGCTTTAATAAAGACTATCTCAATATCCTTCACAGTAAAGGCATTGCAGAGGTGTTAGAAGTATTCTTGCATAAAAATGTTTCCCTTCTTAAAAGTTAATCCTGTATTTGAAGTCTTCAGTAATGATATTTCCTACCTACGTAATAAGGGACTTCAAGTCCATTTCTCTCTGAAATTTACATTTTAATGACAGCAAGCAAAAGGGCAGGGAAGGAATATTAAGGAAAAATCCCAGCTTGGGACAACATATCCAATAAAAGAGTCTTTTAAAGCTGGTGATGGCTGCTCCTTTTGTTCAGTGGTGCCAAACAAGAAAACTGAGGTACTGATTAATGGTTTGGTGAGGTTCTACCGAGTAACACACTGTGCTGGAACTTCACATGCATGCCAGCTTCTTTTTTGGACCTGGGTAAGGAACAAGCCTTGATTAATGAACAATTATATTTTCAATTAATTTAATAGATAGTCCTTCCCTTCTGTCCCCTTCTTCTTTAGCAGACACTGGCCTTGGTTCTCCTTTGATTGGTTGTGAGCTGATAACGTTGAACGAGTACAGAAGAGAACTTTGCAGAAACCATACATCCAAATTGTCCAAAGTTTCCGGGTAGTCCATAGGGGAAGACCTTTTCTTCTCCCCCCCCCCCCCAAATTATTTTCAATGACAAATGAGTATTTTTGGTGGTGGTTGTTTCCCCCAATTTATTTCCCTGCCACTAATGACTTCATCTATAAAATTCAAAACATCTGGGGCCAAGCTGTATGGTATGAACTGGCTGTGTTTGTCTTTCAAAGTGTCTGAAATATGGCATTTCTATTTATTTTGACATCTTGGATAAAATAGGGCTAAAAATAGTATTTATGCTGCCAGAGTATGTCTGGAAGGACATGGCTTAGTTTAGAAAAGAAAATAAAAAGTTTCCCAGGGAGCTGCTGTGTTGTGATAAATTCACTGTCAGCAGCCAGGGAAGAACTTATTGGATAAAAATCAGGTGTTTTAATGTATATGATAGTGGATTTTGCCCTTATATCTCCATTTAAAGGAAGAATGTCTCCCAGGAATTGATTTGAGCTTAGGGTGTGCTCAGCATCTGCACATGGATGTGACAAAAAGTCTATCTTCAGTGTTTATAGAGAGTAATGAATGTGTCCAGGGAAGGGCAACAAAGCAGGGGTGGGGTTTGGAGCACAGCCCTATAAGGAGTGGCTGAGGGAGCTGGGGTTGCTTAGCCTGGGAGGAGTCTCAGGGGAGACCTTAGTGCTGTCTACAACTACCTGCAGGGTGGTTGCAGCCAGGAGGGGTTGGTCTCTTCTCCCAGGCAATCAGCACCAGAACAAGAGGACACAGTCTCAAATTGTGCCGGGGAGGTTTAGGCTGGAGGCAAGGAGAAAGTTCTTCCCAGAGAGAGTTGTTAGCCATTGGAATGTGCTGCCCAGGGAGGTGGTGGAGTCACCATCCCTGGAGGTGTTCACGAGGGGATTGGATGTGGCACTTGGTGCCATGGTTTAGTAGTCATAAGGTGTCTATGTTCTAAATACATAGGATAAATATGAAGGTCTAACTATGATGACTAGCTGTGACCTTCAGAAACAGCCCTAGATTTAGGTGGCGCAATAATCTTGCTGTTGGCATTTCATTCTGACGTCTATCCCATTTAACCTCTATCTGTTAGAGAACTATATCTAATAATTGGAATTAGGCTTATTGATTTATTTTTATTTAATATTTTTTGGAAATAGGTTTGGAACTACCTGAAGCAACCCTGGGAACATCAGTTAACTTAGAGAGCTTTCTTAACTCTAATAGAATCATAGAATCAGTAAGGTTGGAAAAGACCTCAAAGATCATCGAGTCCAACCTCTCACCCAATACCTCATGACTACTAAACCATGGCACCAAGTGCCACATCCAATCCCCTCTTGAACACCTCCAGGGATGGTGACTCCACCACCTCCCTGGGCAGCACATTCCAATGACAAACGACTCTCTCCGTGAAGAACTTTCTCCTCACCTCCAGCCTAAACTTCCCCTGGTGCAGCTTGAGACTGCGTCCTCTTGTTCTGGTGCTGGTTTTCTCAGAGACCAACCCCCTCCTGGCTACAACCTCCCTTCAGGTAGTTGTAGAGAGCAATAAGGTCTCCCCCAAGCCTCCTATTCTCCAGGCTAAACAATCCCAGCTCCCTCAGCCTCTCCTCATAGGGCTTGTGCTCAAGGCCTCTCCCCCAGCCTCGTTGCCCTTCTCTGGACATGTTCAAGAGTCTCAGTGTCTTTCTTCAATTGAGGGGCCCCGAACTGGATGCAGTCTCCTTTGTAGTAATCATATTATTCACTCTGAAACTGTATCAGTATGCAGCTGGCTGGCTGAGTGGCTTGTAGCTCTACGCCTCAAGCTCTTCCCCTGTCAGAAAATTCTTAGGGCTGCACAATAGAGAAGTGTTGCAGTGCTGTTCATTCCACACAATAAAATAATGATATCTAAGAGTTGTTATGTGCTGCCTTCCAGCATCTTTGTGATTTACAATCTTTTCTCAGAGGGCTTCTCCCAAGCGGGCTAGGACTAGGAATACCAGTACGCTTAGGAGGCATTGCTTGATTAATGAACACCTATTCTGAGCTATGCCTTAGACTTCCTGCCTTTGAGACTGTCTTAATTAGCTAAATGCAAAGGCTCTCCTATCAGTACATGGACAGATTGTGATATTTTTAAAAACAAAAATATGATAAAAAGGATGTTAGTCATGTTCAAATAGCTAGCACAAGGATGGCAGATTGTTCAGGGTGCTGTTCTTTGGGGACTTTTTGTTCTACATAGCCCTGCTTTTTTGTATGGTTTATGTATAAAGAGGGGCTCGACATGACAGAGTGTTTGATGTATTTGAAGCATGTCTTAGAAAGCTGGTGGAAGGAAAAAAAGTGAGGTACCTGAAATACATGGAAATTTCCCAAAGGTGGGACCAAGTCTTTCATCCTAACCTGAGGACAGAGAGGTGACCCTGACAGTGACTATTTACTATTGCTGTGTTTTTCAATACTGTCAGTTGGAGAGAAGGGAATTAGAATTCATTTTAGCTGGAAACAACTGTATGAGAAAGCTCAGACTACTGTTGGCATTGGTCAATTTCGTTTGCTAACTTTACCTGATTATGAATCTAGTCTCTAGGTTGTGGATTGTTGCTTGTTTTGGTTTGGTTTGGGTTTGGCTTTGGCTTTGGTTTTGGTTTTGTTTTGTTTTATAATAAGGCCAGGTAACTTTTATTCTGTTAGCTGCTTGTGGTGGGTTGAAATTTCCTCCCCAACATTAGCTTTGCCAGCCCAGCCCAGGTGGAAATAAATGAAAGGTGTATTTACAGGCAAAACTACAATCTACAGTGGAATGCAATGAAGATGTACAAAATATACAGGATTTATAGTATTTACAATTAATACACAACACAAGAGCCCCCCTCTGAACAGGGGGAGCTACTAGCTTCTCCTTTTCTGTGTCCCTCCCACCCCCCAACTCCCTGTCCAAAAAGGGAGAAAAGAAAGGAGCAGAGGAAGTTGCTGTTAGACTTAACCAAAACAATGCAGCCGAGATCAAGCAGAAGCAAGTTAGTATCTCTCCAGACCAAAGAAGCAAAAAGAGAAGAGAAAGGTTTTGGTACAACCAGTTTAAGTTCCTTATCTCACCTAGGGAATTGTTTAGAATTATCTTTATTTTCCTTTTTGCTCCCAATAGTGCAAATAGTGATTTATTTACATGTTATTACTTTTCTGCTCAAGATCTGTGAAAAATTTTAAAGGCATAGCTTAAAAGTACCACACTGCTTTATGTTGCTTTTCATGTTGAGGGCAGAACTTGATTCTCTTTCTAATGCACAAGTGAAAATCTGCAGGAATTTTGAGGTACTTCAGCATTTGTGGAGCCATCCCACACAATTATGAGGGAAAATAAGGAGTGTTTGAGCAGCAATTCATGGCAAACTCTCTCCAGGCATTCACAGGAATGTGTGCATCTCCAGGAAAGGCTTTGTCTGCTTGAAGAACTATTCACCTCGACTCTGGAGGTTTTCCCTTTGTTTTATGTAAATATATTATGAGGTCTTTATACTGAAGAATCTACAGGCTGGGGTCGGAGTGGCTGGAGACCAGCCAGGCAGAAAGGGACCTGGGGGTATTGGTCAATACTAGGCTGAACACGAGCCAGCAGTGTGCCCAGATGGCCAAGAAGGCCAATGGCATCCTGGCCTGCATCAAGAATAGTGTGGCCAGCAGGAGCAGGGGAGTCATTGTGCCCCTGTATTCAGCACTGGTTAGGCCACACCATGAGTCCTATGTCCAGTTCTGGGCCCCTCAGTTTAGGAAAGATGTTGAGTTGCTGGAAGGTGTCCAGAGAAGGGCAACAAAGCTGGGGAGGGGTTTGGAGCACAAGCCCTATCAGGAGAGACTGAGGGAGCTGGGGTTGCTTAGCCTGCAGAAGAGGAGGCTCAGGGGGGAGACCTTATTGCTCTCTACAACTACCTGAAGGTAGCCAGGTGGGTGTTGGTCTCTTCTCCCAGGCAACCAGCACCAGAAAAAGAGGACACAGTCTCAGGCTCTGCCAGGGAGGCTTAGGCTGGATGTGAGGAAGAAGTTCTTCATCGAAAGAGAGATTGGCCATTGGAATGTGCTGCCCAGTCAGCACCATCCCTGGAGGCGTTTAGGAAGAGACTGGATGGGGCACTTGGTGCCATGGTTTAGTTGATTAGATGGTGTTGGATGATAGGTTGGACTTGATGATCTCGAAGGTCTTTTCCAGCCTGGTTAATTCTGTTCTATTCTATCTTTCACTCCTTGCAGCTCATACATTGCTCTCTTCCTTCTGCCATGTTTCATTTTTCTAATGTATCAGCTCTGAGCTCCATCAGCCCAAGTGGCGTGGAAATTTCAAATGCCTCCCCTACGCTAGTAGCTGCTAAAATTGGCACAAAACATGAGTATTCCTTTTAAATAAGTTTTCTGTTGTGTGGATAAGTAAGTATGCCAGAAACTTGAAGAATGCTTCTGGTAAGCTTGCAATTTATAACTGCAGTTGATCACTTTCCTGAAATCAAAGGCTTTGAAATCACGATCAGAATTGAAAGCAAAGCGTTTGCTGCTTTGCTCTTCAACAGGCTGTGGGAGCTAACCTCCTTTTAATGACTTCTCTCCTTGGTTTGATCTCTGCTTGAAGCTGCAAGAAAGCTAAGCTGTTAGATTTCTTTTTTTTGTGTGTGGTGTTAGCCACCCCCTTTTTACCAGTAATGCTGAAAAATATTTAGTGCAGCCCAGAACTGGACTATGGTTAGAAGAAGAGCAGGGAACTTCTTCAGCTTTTTTTAATCTTACTCCTGTTGAAGTGCTGAACATGTAGACACAAAACACACACAGATCTGTATATATAGGTTCTACAACTATTATAACAGTTTACAGGACATCCTCTTATACATATATATGCATATGCTTAGATTTTGTATAAATATTATAACAGTCTATAGAACATTTGAGAAGCAGGGGAGTGAAGGAAGACCTATGAGGCTGTCTCAGTCTGGAGAGGGAAAGTGACTCAGTTATTTTTTGAATATTCCTGTGTTGTGAAATGAGAGGCACAAATGAGGCCAAAATATCAACAGCTAGACTATTTATTACATACATAAAGTGGATGGATCAGGAGAGAGAGAGAAAACAGAGAAAAGAGGAAAAGAGGGGGACCATGTGGCTAAGTTGGTAGCACGTAAGACTCTTACTGGGAAGGTCGTGAGTTCAAGCCTGCAGTGGGCAGGAGAGTTCTCTCTGGGCAGCAATGTCCTCCCTCCTCAAGAGGGGACTGGACTTGGTGCTATGGTCTAGTCATGGGGTCTGTGGTGACAGGTTGGACTGGATGATCTTTGAGGTCTCTTCCAACCTTGGTGATACTGTGATACTGTGATACTGTGAAAAGAATTATATTACCACACCCCTCACCCCCCCAAGACAGTTTGAGTCTGTGGAGGAAAGGTGCTGCAGGAGATGTTGGGTCTGTAGAGAAACGGTGCTGCAGGAGTTGTTGGGTCTGTAGAGGAAGGGTGCTGAGCCTTTGGCTGTAGAAGGGATGTGGTCCTCTGGGCAGCCTCTTCACCTCCATGAGTTGCAGCAGGCGGAACTTAGGGCACGGAGAGAGGGTTTTCAGAGTCCAAGATCCATTGTATTGCCCTGTGGTGATGTTTCCAGTGTGTGATGCTGTCTTCTTTCTTCTGCATTTTTCTTCTCCAGTTTTCTTCTCCCAAGCCAGTAGTTGCTCCAGTCTTTTATACAGTTTTTTAGTCCTTAGGCAAGTGTCCAGGTGGTGTTCCCCAGGATATCGTTCTGGGAAATCATCCTTAGGTAAGTGTCCATGTATCATTCCCCAGGAAATCTTTCTGTGTACTCATGTGAGTTTGGGCAGCCATCTGGATGGAGGGGGAAGGCCTCTGCCTCCTCCTTCTCCATCTACCTACCCACACACTCTTTACACATCAGGAAACAGGTGGTGAATCCATTGTCTCATCATCCTCCCTTCCTGGACTATCTGATGGCTGGAAATGATCTTGTCCTGAAGGCGTGTTGGCTGGGCCCTTGGGCCATTGTTGTAGGCCAGCTGCAGTCCAGTGAGCAATGTTATCTTTGCACCTTCCAAGAGTCCTTCCAGTGGCTCTGCCCGATGCACATCTGCTATTGTCTGGGCAAGCAGCAAGTGATTTTATCTTTGTTGAGTCACACCAGGAGAGACAAGATTTAGTCTCTCACAGAGGCATTCAAAATTAACCTTCAGTGGGAGAGTGTGGCTGGAAAGCTGTCTGGCAGAAAGGGACCTGGAGGTTCTAATCGACAAGCAACTGAATTTGAGCAAGCAGTGTGCCCAGGTGGCCAAGAAAGGCAGTGGCATCCTGGCTTAGATTAGAAATGTTGTGTCCAGCAGGAGTAGAGAGGTGATTGTCCCCTGGTACGCAGCTCTGGGGAGGCCACACCTTGAGTATTGTGTCCAGTTTTGGGCACCTCAATACAAGAGAGATGTGGAGGTGCTGGAGCCAGTGCAGAGGAGGGCAAGGAAGCAGGGGAAGGGCCTGGAGAATAAATCTTAGGAAGAGTGACTGAAGGAGCTGGGGTGGTTCAGTTTGGAAAAGAGGAGTCTGAGGGGAGACCTCATTGCTCTCTACGACTACCTGAAAGGTCATTGTGGAGAGGTTGGTGCTGGTCTCTTCTCACAGGTAATTAGTGATAGAACAAGAAGGAACAACCTCAAGCTGTGTTTGGGTAGGTTTAGACTGGATATTAGGAAAAAAATTTTCACACCAAGAGCAGTCAGACATTGGAACAGGCTGCCCAGGGAGGTGGTGGAGTCACCAACCCTGGATGAGTTTAAAGGTTGTTTGGATGTGCTGCTTGGTGAACCTTACAGAGCAGGGTTATAGGTTGAACTTGGTGATCCTGAGGATCTTTTTCAACCTGAATGTTTCTGTGACTCTGTGATTCTGAATAATTAAAAAGCCCAGTGAAACCAGCTTTAATCTGAACTAGTAAAAATATGATAAGCCACACTAGTGTGTTGATAGTTATAAACACGCTCTGATAAGGTCTTACATCTTCACTATTGGGTTTTTTTTTGCTCCAGTGTATTCCTAAGGGAAAGAATAGCATTGCTTTTAATGGGAGAGGTTTCCAATTCAATATTTCTATTTTTATGAAGTCAATATTGAGATTTTCAGCCTGATTAATGTATCTGTTCAAAGTATGTCCAAAGCTGCCTCCTTCAATTGCTTCTTGTTTCATGATTTTTAGGTTAGGTGCTGAGAGCCCTGCCTCAGTGCATGCTCTGCGCATCTCAATGTGTTGCTGATGTCTAAACTCAAAGGAATCAAAACACTCATGCTAAGCCTTCAGGAGGAGCTTGCCTGCCTTGTGCTGCATGGCACAGGAGCAGTCCAAGTGTATTCAGCTTTCTTTAAACTGGAGAGTTCTGAGTTGTGCAAATATGCTTCTGAAGTGAGGAAGGCTTTGAGCAGGAGTAACCCAGTGCCTGGTCAAGGGCTCTGACCATTAGCTTGTTTCATGCAGGATGGAGGGGAAGCATCAACATTGCTGTATTGTTTGCTATCCTATGAGATAAAGTTAACCCTGTTCTGCTACTTTCAAAAGCCCATTTCCATGGGCAATTTGCAGCCCATTTTGAGTGGACAGTGGTGTATCCTCTCAGCCTGAAGAAGCAGGAAACATTTTATATGTTTCTGGCATTTAAGCTGCTTGCAAAGTCTAACAGTTTGAGTTTCCTGGGTACAGCTTTGAGGAATATATGCTATTAGAAGTATTATTATTGCTTTTCCTGTTAGGTATGGCTATCTCTTTTATGACTATGGAAAATGCAGAACAGTAGATATAATGCACTTACCTACAGAGAAGGGCAACAAAGCTGGTGAGGGGTTTGGAGCACAAGCCCTATGAGTAGAGGCTGAGGGAGCTGGGATTGCTTAGCCTGCAGAAGAGGAGGCTCAGGGGAGACCTTCTTGCTCTCTACAACTACCTGAAGGGAGGTTGTAGCCAGGAGGGGGTTGGTCTCTTCTCCCGGGCAACCAGCACCAGAACAAGAGGACGCAGTCTCAAGCTGCACCAGGGCAGTTTTAGGCTGGATGTTAGGAAGAAGTTTTACACAGAAAGAGAGATTGGCTATTGGAATGTGCTGCCCAGGAAGGTGGTGGAGTCCCCATCCTTGGAGGTGTTTAGGAAGAGACTGGATGAGGCACTTAATGCCATGGTTTAGTTGATTAGATGGTGCTGGATGATAGGTTGGACTTGATGATCTCAAAGGTCTTTTCCAATCTGGTTTATTCTAGTCTAGTCTATTCCATTCTGTTCTATTCCATATATAAAGCATTATGCAGTAAATATAGTTGTTACAGTTTGAAGGGGGAACTTTAGCCTGGTCCCTGATTGCAAAGACTGAAAGCAAAAGATGTTACCATTGGATGCAAAAGGGAGATAGTGATAAAGTCTATATAATTCAATGGCTTGCTAATGGGAGATACAGAGTAGTGGCAGAAACAGTTCTCTCTCTCTCTTTCTGTTGCTTCTGCTTGCAACTTTCTGCCCCCTCTCTTCCATGGCCTTGCCTGGGTGTCTCTGTTTTTGACTACTCTGTGAGGTAATGGGAGGGAGTGGGGGAGGAAGTGAACAGGTCCCCTGGATCCATCCAGGGGGGTCTGAGGAGTTTCTGTGTTGTTCATGAATTGTGTGTGTCCATATATATAGAGAGAGGGAGTACATACATATTGTATATTTTGTACATATTCATTGCATTCTATATTTCTAGATGCTAGCTTGCTTGTAAATATAGCTTCATTTGCTTCCAAAACCTTCTGAGATAGTCTGGCATTTTTTATCTGGGGGGTGGGGTAGGGGTGTAGTTTCAACCCACCACATAGAGTCCAGGCTTGATTGCCAGAGTAGGAAGTTTTGCCTATAGTGGATTTTTTTATTATCTATGAAAAAAGAAATAAAAATTAACTGCTATCTCTTTACCTTGCTGTTCTATTAGATCTTCAGTGCTGAACAACAGAAATGCCACAACCCTCTAACTGTAGCCTCGGAATACTTTTGCATTCTACCACTATGATAATGCTAATTATGTGGTGCTGATAGCTGCCCTCGGTGACCACAGTAGCTCTCAGGCAGTCTGGGTTTCTATTTTCTGGGTCTCTCCCTGTGTGAGGAAAGATGACATGAATAATTAACTGAATGGCACCTCTCCTCTCCTCTCCTTTCATAGCGTGAGTGCTGCAGTTAGGAGTGCGCAAAGTCTGTGTCACGCTAACTCGGAAATCCAGGAATGCTTTAGGGGCACGCACAGCTCTCTGAAGCTGTGGCTTTTGAAAAGTGTGCTCTTAAAGGAGAAAACATTAGCAAAACCCTTTACAGTTTTGTCATGGAAATAAATGTTTTGGGTGAGTATATTGAATTAATTTCCTCTTAATACTCTGCATCCTGAACACCTTATATTTCAGGGTGTTTGAGAAGTAGAAGAAAAATCTTCTGTGTCTCAGATTAATGCTGTGTTTTCCATCTCAGTTAATAATTTCTCTGTGTTCCTAACATTATGCTGGGTAACCATGACAGTTGCTTACCTGTCCTTGTACATTTTACACTGGAAGGGATCTGTTACCCTCAGGTATTAATTTGCATTCAGAAACTTAGCTACATCTTACTTTCTTTATCCTTTGATGCAGTGCCTTGCTAATGAAAATCAGATCATTAGTTGGATTTATGGACCAGTAGCTCTATCTGCTAAGCCCAGAAATCAATCTTTTGACTTGCTCTGTTGAAACTGCTTCTCCTTGAGCAGTTGGACTATACTCAACCAACGCTAACTATGACTATCCATCAAACTTCTGATTTAGTTTTGGAGATTGTTACTGAAGTAGGTAACAGAAAAAAACCAACTGTTAGGTACTGAAAAAGTGAAGATGCAAGTGTTTGGGAGGACTGCTTGCTGAACATGTGTCACAGAGGGGATTGTAATGTAAGAAGAAAAACTATTCTCTTGCATGTGTTTGTCAGTGGAAGAGCTGAGAATAGAGTCCATAAGGAGTTGAGCTACATGGCTTTTCTGTGCTAGATCATTCTGGTGGGATGTTACTGAAAAGCTGCTTGTTCAGAAGTTGTCAACAGCATAAGCTAGCCGGAAGTCAATGCACTTCTGAATAAATAGCCGCATAAATTAGACACTTACCAAGCTGGATACAGATGGCAGAGGATACCAGAGACACTTTCATCATGGATATTGATCCATGGACAATCTGGACTCATGTGCTGGGAAGACAAAGTTAGGATTTTCTTAAGTTGTTCAACATTAAATTTGACATTTCTTGCAATATCACAAATACCCATGCCAAAAGGAACTGTCTTTGCATGTTACAGAGGAAGGGCAGGATTGCAAAGAGATGTTTGTATACAATAAGCAGTGACAGTGGTGGGCAGCTTAAGTTGTCAGGGGACACTGAATTCACAGCTGGATTGTTAACCTCTGTGCGACAGGATGGTGATAATGCTTTTGAAATACTGCCAGTGCTACTAGGAAAATGTATTGCTAAAGTCAAATTCTCCACACATCAGAATAGGTAGATTTATGTGATAACTTGGCAAAACCCCCAAGAGAGTCATGTTTGCTGCAGACAGACTGAGTAAACTCCTAGTATCCTTATAGATAATGTCTCTGAGGAGCTTAGCAACTGTTATCTAGGTTGTAAAGGAAGTGAATTGACTGGGCTTGCTTGTCTGCTTTTTGTTTACCAGTGCATTTAAAGAAGTAACTGCAAGCTGAAGGTAGCAAATGCTATAGAACTGATATTCATTACCTCACCTGGGAAGCAGATTGCTGACTCTTTTGAGCACTGTTCTGGTTTAATGCCATTATTGTTGCAACTAGGATCAAGATAGAATTATATTACCAGCACCTGTTTAAAAGAAGTTTCATGGACTATCACAGCTGTCTGTGTTCTTTTATTTTGTTTTGTTTTATTTAATTTAATTTAATTGTATTTGTTGTATGTATTTTATTTCATTTCATTTTGTTTTGTTTTGGTTTATTTTGGTTTGTTTCATTTTGTTTTGTTTTATCTTATTTTATTTTATTTCATTTCATTTTATTTAATTTTGGTGTATTTAATTTAATTTTATTTTATTTTATTTTATTTCATTTTGGTTTAATTTAATTTCATTTTATTTCATTTTATTTCATTTCATTCCATTTTATTTCATTTCATTCCATTTTATTTAATTTCATTCCATTTTATTTCATTTCATTCCATTTTATTTCATTTCATTCCATTTTATTCCATTTCATTCCATTTTATTCCATTTACTTTTGGTTTATTTCATTCAATTTTATTCCATTTAATTTTGTTTTTCATATTCTCAAAGCTACAGAAGCTGAAAATCTGAATTTGTTTCAAAATTCGGCTAAACTGTAAACATATCCTAATATCAGTCTAAGGTATGTTAATGAACTGGGAACATCCCAGTTCTGTAGGAAAGGGAAGTATTCAGTATGATGTCAGGCAGTATCACATATTAATGATGGGATTACTCTGTATTCATAGAACCATAGAATCAATAAGGTTGGAAAAGGCCTTCGAGCTCTTCAAGTCCAACCTGTCACCCAACACCTCATGGCTACTAAACCATGGCACCAAGTGCCATGTCCAGTCCCCTCTTGAACACCTCCAGGGATGGTATTAAAACTGTTGTTTCTGTCTAGAAAGACTCTGTACCTGAACAAGGCAAACTACTCATACTGAGATCATGAGAAGTCTGTGTCTAATCAAACACAAACCACCACCAAACCTGGGTGTACCAGTTTTTGCATGTAGAGCAGAATGGCCTTTATAGGCTTTTATAGTACCTGAGGGAAATGACCAAATTGAGTATTATAAATGCTTATTCTCTGGGTATTAACAGTTGTAACATTACACAAGGAAAGTAGCTCTACACTTCATGCTATCACTTGAATCTTTGTAATACACCTGAAAATATTTCTGGTACTTCTTGGAAAAGAATCCTTGTAGAATTGCTGCCCAGGGAGGTGGTGGAGTCACCATCCCTGGAGGTGTTCAAGAGGGGATTGGTGCCATAGCTTATACATGAGGTCTATGGTGACAGGTTGGACTTGATGACCTTTGAGCTCTTTTCCAACATTGGTGATTCTGTGATAAAATGCTGCAAAAACGGAGAATTCAGCTTCCTGGGCTAATATAAAAGAATATAGGAGTACTTCTTTATTTTCTTTCTTTCTTTGAGGTGAAACACTGTTATCAATAAAATAAAGAATGGGCAGTCCAAGGAATTTGTGAGAGCCACTATTTCATGGTGCATCTGTGCACGTTTCTGTGGCCAGCAGGAGCAGGAAAGTCATTCTGCCCCTGTACTCAGCACAGGTTAGGCCACACCTTGAGTACTGTGACCAGTTCTGGGGCCCTCAGTTTAAGAAAGCTGTTGAGTTGCTTGAATGTGTCCAGAGAAAAGCAACAAAGCTGGGGAGGGGTTTGTAGCACAGCCCTGTGAGGAGCTGCTGAGGGAGCTGGGGGGTTTAGCCTAGAGAAGAGGAGGCTCAGCGGAGACCTCATTGACTCCTACAACTACCTGAAAGGAGGTTGTATCCAGGTAGGAGTTGGTCTCTTCTCCCTGGCAAGACGATACAGTCTCAAGCTGTCCAAGGGGAGGTTTAGGCTGGATGTTATGAAGAACTTCACCCCAGAGAGATTGGCCATTGGAATGGACTGCCCAGGGTGGTGGTGGAGTCACCATCACTGGAAATGTTTAAGAAGAGACTGGATGAGGCACTTAGTGCCATGGTTTAGTTGATTATATAGTGTTGGATGATAGGTTGGACTTCATGATCTGGAAGGTCTTTTCCAACCTGGTTAATTCTGTATTCTGTATCTTTAATGCATGAATTTTATGAGCCATGTTGCTGATGTGGTCACTAACAACAAGGACAGAAAGCTGCTTAAAGCACAAGCTAAAGTGATACCCCAAGCAACATCAAATGGCTCTTGAAATCTTCAAACCCACCTTCATTGTTTTTCCAATGCTTAAACAACTATGAGCCAGTAAAGACTAAGGAGGAAAGTAAAACTCAGGGATGTATCCACTTCACAGAGGGGTAGGCAGAGCACCCTAAAGTGATGTACTGGAAACCTCTGTACAAACTGGTACCCAAAGAGGTTGTACAGCTAAACAAGCCACATCTCAGAACTGCTTGTTCCCAGCAGGGAGTATGAGTTGGTACTTTGTGTGTGTGGTTTTTATGTTTTGTTTTGTTTTTACTGTTGTAAAAAAATTATATGGTCTTCCAGTCTTTTCTAAGTAGTTGTAACAGGAGGATACCCTCTAATGTTTCTGCACAGTGGCTCATTATTTGTGTCAGCTTTTCATTACTGCTAGCTGTCAGTGCTGGGATTTATTTTCTTTTCCATGTAGCCATTACACTAAGAATCTGGCATAGTGTAGGAACTTTATGACTTATTATTTTTATGTTGTATACAGAGATTTGGTGTCATCCACTGTCCTAAGAAAAAAAACCCAACCAACAAGCACAACTCTAAACTTACTATTTGTATAACTAAATAGAAAAGATTATACAGAATTAACCAGGTTGGAAAAGACCTTCGAGATCATCAAGTCCAACCTATCACCCAACACCATATGATCAACTAAACCATGGCAACAAGTGCCTCATCCAGTCTCTTCTTAAACACCTCCAGTGATGGTGACTCCACCACCTCCCTGGGCAGCCCATTCCAATGGCCAATTACTCTTTCTATGAAGAGCTTCTTCCTAACATCCAGCCTAAACCTCCCCTGGTGCAGCTTGAGACTTTGTCCTCTTGTTCTGGTGCTGGTTGCCTAGGAGAAGAGACCAACCCCCACCTGGCTGCAACCTCCCTTCAGGTAGTTGTAGAGAGCAATAAGGTCTCCTCTGAGCCTCCTCTTCCTCAGGCTAAACCACCCCAGCTCCCTCAGCCTGTCCTCGTAGGGTTTGTGCTCCAAACCCTTCCCCAGCTTTGTTGCATTTCAAATTAAATCAAGGTTAATTAGCTTAATTAACTATCAACACAGTGGAAAAATTGTCAGTGGAAATTCATATCTTGTCTCTGGTTTAGTGGAAGATTTTTGTCATGGACTGGAATAGTACAGGAAAGACATTTAACTTCTTAATGTCATATTAGGGATGGGAAATTTGTTTCCAAACCAGCTGCACTGAAGTATGCTGTACTAATATTTCTCAGAAGTGTGAGTGAAAGAGGGTGACTGAAGTGGCAAAATTATAGCTTCTTATTTTAATGCATAGATCTCAGTGCTCTATAGAGAAATCTGTTTTGAAAGAAACGAAATGTAAATCAAGACTTGCTCAGAGATGGACAGGGAGGAAATTTTCTGCTATTTGCAGTCTGAAGAAATCACAGCTCCTGACCCTCTGGATTATCTGAAGGCCTTGATTCTACACGTGGGATCCAAGCACACCAATATTCTGCCCCGTAATTTGAATTATGGTTAACCTCTACTGTATGCAAGTTTGCCACTTATATATCTGATGACTCATCTACATGACGTGGAATGACGAATTCAGTGGCTTAGTCACATCACTCGAGTGTCTCCATTGTGCACTGGCAGACTTTATGTGAATGCCTCCAGCTGTAGAACTTTGGAGGTGCAAAATCTCTGAGCATCCTGATGATGATTCATGCAGTTCATCTTTGTACCCCCTTATAGAACTTCATTTCTCGTGTCTAGCTGACTTTATATATATATCACTGGGATCAGGGGAGGGGAAAAAATAAAATTGGAACAACTGCTTTTTCTATCAAGTCTTCAAGTGTACAGCACAGTCCTTTTCCTGAAACTTGACATTTATGCAAGCAAAGTTTTCACTATCTTGCATGAATCTCAGTTCTTTCAATACAAGCTCATCCTTGTTTTACTTGTGGATTAGTCAGCAGGGATTTTTCTTCAAGACCTACCACCTAGTTACATGAAATAACAGGTACAAAGTGCCAGAACTGAGGGAGAAATATTCTACTTTCCCCTTCTTTCTCTGTAGAAGTAGTAAAGAGATCAAGGCTATGAGGTAAAGAGAACATGTTGAAAACAGTTTTGCTTTGTTGTTGCTTTGTTTGTTTGTTTGTTTCTTGTTAAAAAGCTGACTGTTGTACCTTTAAATGGCAGCTGGCAGAGCTTTAAGTTGCAGAAAGCTGATGAGATTTGGACGGGAAGTTAGCATTGTCGCTCACGGTTCATGCTGTTGTAAATTAAATAGATTTCAGGTTTGTAGACATCAGCAGTTTGATCTAGTTCCCATGGCAGGTAAAGTGCATGAGGAGAGCTTCAAAGCCTTTTATTGTTTCTGTCTGATTCTGAATGATAACTTTAACAAAAAAAAAATAAGGTTTTGAAACAACTGAAAACAAACAAACAAACAAAAACCGACTAGGGGAGTATCAGCTTGGAGCTAGTGCTCCCTTAAGCAAGGAAGCTTTGGAACAACTCTCCATAGCCTCCAGCCCATTGTTTAAAAGGTAAGGATAAATTTCAAACCATCCAAGCACACTTTAACTTGAGATCTTCTCTTACCTTTTGGGATATGAATATTCTGTATAACAACTGCTTCTTCAAGTGTCTAACTAGTTGTGATTTCCTTAGGCTGATTACAGTCCAGTGACTTTATTTATTTTATTTTATGGTTGGTTGGTTGGTTGGTTTGTTTTTCCTGATGACAAGGATTGCTTCCCCAGAAGAGGGATATGTAGATTGAGAAAGAGGAAGAATCTACCTAGAGCAAAGAAATGTCTCTGTGGATACATGATAATGTAATCAGTAGCAGGGAAGTCATTGTGCCCCTGTACTCAACACTGGTTAGGCCACACCTTGTGTACTGGGTCCAGTTCTGGGCTTCTCAGTTTAAGAAGGACATTGAGACACTTGAACAGAGAAGGGCAACGAGGCTGGGGAGAGGCCTCAAACACAAGCCCTAAGAGGAAAGGCTGAGGGAGCTGGGGTTGTTTAGCCTGGAGAAGAGGCGGCTCAGGGGAGATCTTATTTCTCTCTACAACTACCTGAAGGGAGGTTGTGGCCAGGAGGGGGTTGGTCTCTTCTCCCAGGCAACCAGCACCAGAAAAGAGGACACAGTCTCAAGCTGCACTGGGAGTTTAGGCTGGAGGTGAGGAGAAATTTCTTCACAGAGAGAGTTGTTAGCCATTGGAATGGGCTGCCCAGGAAGATGGTGGAGTCACCATCCCTGGAGGTGTTCAAAAGGGGATTGGACATGGCACTTGGTGCCATGGTATAGCCATGAGGTCTGTGGTGACAGGTTGGACTTGATGATCTTTGAGGTCTCTTCCAACCTTGGCGATACTGTGATTCTTATTTTCAGGATAGAAATTGAGGTGAGATTGACCTTCCCAATATTCATCCTTGATGGTGGAGACCAATTCAAAATCAGCAGTTCTTTCTGGAGACCCATTCAAAATCAGCAGCTCTTTCTGGAGAGACTTATTTAGCTTTTGTCTTAGCTGTTTGCAAGAGACACGACTGCTGGAGTAGCTGAGAGCCAGTTCCTTCACTGCTCTACGCTGCACATAAGAAAAATTCATCACTAAATCGAACAAGCTGCTTCAGGAGAGAAGCTGCTTATCATGTCCTCTGCTGCAACAACACAGCAGCACTGAGAGCAATCAATAGTGAAATACACTGTTAAATAAAGCCAATTAGAACCCATTAAAATATAATTTTACAAGGGAGATCCTATCCATATTTAAGTGACAGAGGCTTCCTTTTTTAACTGCAGTATTAGTGCTCACAGGGAAAAGAAATGTATGACCATAGTTCCATTTAAAGCCTTCAACACATGTGTGCAAAACATTTACCTGTGTGGGAATGGAGCTGTCAAGTTTTACACATTATTCTACTAAAGATTTCTGTTACACAGGCACGTTATAGCACCACACAAATGAATCTGTAAACAGACTGGCTTTACAAGTCAGAGAACTTGATTTCTCCTGAGTCTTCAGGCTGTATGATTTGCATAAAAGTTGCATGCTATGTGGAGGTTCAGGTCCCCTGGGAGTGATAGTTATCACAGTATCACTACGGTTGGAAGAGACCTTGAAGATCATCGAGTCCATCCTGTCACCACAGAAACCATGACTAGACCATGGCACCAAGTGCCACGTCCAATCCCCACTTGAACACCTCCAGGGATGGGGACTCTACCACCTCCCTGGGCAGCACATTCCAATGATGCATGACTCTCTCAGTGAAGAACTTTCTCCTCACCTCCAGCCTAAACTTCCCCTGGTGCAGCTTGAGACTGTGTCCTCTTGTTCTGGTGCTGGTTTTCTTAGAGAAGAGACCAACCCCTTCCTGGCTACAACCACCCTTCAGGTAGTTGTAGAGAGAAATAAGGTTTCCCTTGAGCCTCCTCTTCTCCAGGCTAAACAACCCCAGCTCCCTCAGCCTCTCCTAGTAGGGCTTGTGCTCAAGGCCTCTCCCAAGCCTCGTTACCCTTCTCTAGATACGTTCAAGTGTCTCAATGTCCTTCCTAAACTGAGGGGCCCAGAACTGGACACAGTACTCAAGGTGTGGCCTAACCAATGCAGAGTACAGTGGCACAATGACCTCCCTGCTCCTGCTGACACTATTCCTATGTTATGCTTCTGTGTGGCAAGAGGAACGCTTCAGGTAGGTAGACGCAAAACAAAGAGAGACCAGCTTCTGAGAGTGACGTGTGCTAAGACAGCAAGAGAGGTATTTGGAACCATAGCTTGCTTACCCAGATTGCTCCCCAGGTGGATCAGAATAGATTTGATACTGAACATGGGGAATTCTTTGGAGACTGTGGAACGTGCCAATTGATATGTTTGGGTATGTTGCAAAAAGTCAAACTTCCCACAGACATCTGGAAAATCTCATTCTGGGGTGTGGAGTGCCTCTACTGTGCTCTAAACCTACATGGTTTTGTGTATCTGCTCCTCAAAAATCTATCACTGAGAAGCTTTCAGTTGCAGACTTCTACTCTCTCCTCTCCACAAAGAAAGGAGCAACACTAAATTTTTTCCACAGTGCATGTTCTAGTAATTGCAGGTAGGTATCTGAATGCTTTTGCTTCAAATTAACTGAGGTGCAGGCAACTTCCTTCTCTGGATAAAAGTTAGTGAGTGTGTTTGTTCTGGCCCACAGTCTGATAAGTTGGATTGTTAAAGATGGTAACAGACAAGTTTCTTGTTTTTCCCTAATAATCCACCAACAATGAGCAATAGATGCTTTAGCACCTTTCCATGCAGTCATTCATATCTATATCTACATGAATATCTATCTATAGAAAAATATGTAGACACATTAAGAAAAAAAATCTGCAGATATCACCCCAAAACCATTTCTTTCTCTTAGAATTAATAGACAGAATCATAGAATCAATAAGGTTGGAAAATACCTCAGAGATCATCAAGTCCAACCTGTCACCCAACACCTCATGACAACTAAACCATGGCTTCAAGTGCCACATCCAACCCTTTTTTGAACACCTCCAGGGATGGTGACTCCACCACCTTCCTGGGCAGCACATTCCAATGGCCAATCCCTCTTTCTGTGAAGAGCTTTCTCCTCACCTCAAGCCTAAACTTCCCCTGGTGCAGCTTGAGACTGTGTCCTTTTGTTCTGGCGCTGGTTGCCTGGGAGAAGAGACCAACCCCCACCTGGCTACAACTGCCTGAAGGGAGGTTGTAGCTAGCAATAAGGTCTCCCCTGAGCCTCCTCTTCTCCAGGCTAAGCAACCCCAGCTCCCTCAGCCTCTCCTCACAAGGCTGTGCTCAAGACCTCTCCCCAGCTTTGTTGCTCTTCTCTGGACACCTTCCAGCATGTCCATATCCCTCTTGTAATAGGGGCTCCAGAAATAGATGTCTAAGGCACATAAAATACAAAGAGGAAAAAAAGTGTTCCTAGGTGTCAAAGGATTTGAAAATTAATGAAGATGAAATCAAAAGCACAAAAATGCTAATGTACTGAAACTGAAGCATGACAGCGAACCCACAGTGGTTTATGTGGGCATGGAAGAAATATACTGGCTGTCAGAATCCACATCCCTTTAGGGAAATAAATAAATCTAACACAAAAAAAAAGGGATGGAATAAGTAAGTCACCAATAAGGCAGGGAGTTTGCAATGGCTTTCCACCTCCAAATGGACCTTCGTGAAATCCACTTGATTTCTGTACAGGAATTTAGAGGGAATGAAATCTCAGTTTCAGAAGTTTTTTGACACATCAGTTATTTCCTCTATAGAGTGGATGTTGGGTTACTGCATTCTTCTCAGCTGTGTAGGTGAGTAATAAGGACTAAGTCCATGATAAGATTTGCATTTATTACGTTTCTAGCTCTCAGTAGCTCTTTTCCACTGGGTAGCAGAGAAGCTGATGCAGTACACCTACAGAGCCTTTCAATCCTGTAAGAAAATCCAAATGAAGGATGAAGTAAATTGATGCAATAATAATGCCAAACTTAGTCTGATATTCTCTGTGCTTAACCTTATGAACAGGTAGCAGAAATTATGTTGGAGGTAAATCAAAACATTTGAAAAGCAGTGATAAAAGATTACTTTTCAGTAGAGACCATCCCCTTCTTACAAGTTCCTTTGGGTTTTGAGCACAAAATCTTAGTTTATTTCAGTAGGCTTAGCTTCTTAGGGCTGCCTTCTGCTACCTTTTCCTTTCTGGTAGCTTTTTGGCTAAGAAATACAGGACTCATTGGTTAGCTTTGTGCTCCTAAAACCCCCTCACTTGGGATCCTGGCCTTGAGCATATGTTTAAAAGGAAGCCTACACTGAGCATGATATTTAGAAAATCTTTACAGACCATTTTAGCTTGAGACTGAAGTTACTGAAACATAGCTTTGAAGAATTTTCTCCTTTCTCAGGCACTTTATTGTTGGAAGAAATAGAGGTTGAGATTTTTAGGTGAGCTTTAAGGTAGGTACTTTCTTTAACCTAAATTTTAGTATGATTGGAGCAATCAACTCTTATAAAGTGCCAACAGTATCCTAGTGCAGACATAAATCATGACACAAGCCCTCAGGAAGTCTGCTCTGGACTAGGATATAAATTTTCATGGGGAGTGTGAAGCCGGCTACTGTGAGATATTAGCAGCATGGAGTGCAATCAGCTGGTAACAAAAAAGCACTAAACCTATTTTCCTCAAATTGTTTCTTGTAAGGCCAAGTGCTTTGTTGGTCCAAGATACCTAAATTACAGTTATTGTAAATGTCTGCTTTAAAAGCATTCACTGACTGCACAGAGCAGCCTGGCTCCCTCTCCAGCTACAGGCAACCCCAGAAGATAGAATACAGAACAAACCAGGTTGGAAAAGACCTTCAAGACCATCAAGTCCAACATAACACCCTCTAATCAAACAAACCTTGGCACTCAGTGCCTCATCCAGTCTCTTTTTAAACACTTCCAGTGATGGTGACTCCACTACCTCCCTGGGCAGCTCATTCCAATGGGCAATCTCTCTCTCTGTGAAGAACTTCTTCCTAACAGCCAGCCTAAACCTCCTCTGGCACAGCTTGAGACTGTGTCCTCTTCTTCTGGTGCTGGTTGCCAGGGAGAAGAGACCAACCCCCACCTGTCTACAACCTCCCTTCAGGTGGTTGTGGTCAGCAATAAGGTCTCCTCTGAGCCTCCTCTTCTGCAGGCTAAACAACCCCAGCTCCCTCAGCCTCTTGTCACAGGGCTTGTGCTCAAAACCTCTCACCAGCCTTGTTGCCCTTCTCTGGACACGTTCAAATAATAGCAAATAGAATAAATAATAACAAATAGAATAAATAATAGCAAATAGAATTGACCAGTAAACTATGGAAGCCATAAAGTGCTGTACCTCCTAATGGCAAATAACTCTTTCTGTGAAGAACTTTCTCTTTACCTCAAGCCTAAACTTCCCCTGGCATAGCTTGAGACTGTGTCCTCTTGTTCTGGTGCTGGTTGCCTGGGAGAAGAGAACAACCCCCATGTGGGAGTCTGCCAGAAATGATAACCAATTAAATTCTCTATAATGGCTATGAAGTTAATAAGAAGCAGCCTGCCTGGTTCAAAAATACTGCCTATCTCTCTCTGTAAACCTAAGCCATATTAACCTTGTAATTCACATGCTGTGCATTACTGATCTTTTATCCCCGTATCTAAGACTGGGGAAATTATTATTGGGTTTGAGGACTGCTGGAATAATGAAGAAAATACCATTTCCCATCTATTGATGACTTAAGGTGGACTGAGAATCAAGGTTACAGGAATGTCAGGGATGAACTCATCCTACTCTTCTTTCAGAGAAGAGCTGTGGGTTATGAATACAGACGTGACTTACACTGCTGGAATCTGTTATCTCCTGATGCTGAATATCCAGCACTGCTGCTAGTCATAGCAGGTTCCTGAAATCCTGAGGAATGCTTCCAGCATGAGTGCCCTTAAACTCAAAAGCTGTGTTTTGAATTAATTTTCAGGGGGTTTCAGAATTGGAAAGTTAGGGATTTTTTTTTAAATGAGTTTTTTGGTTTTGCTGGGGTTGGAGGCAGGCAGAAAGGGACCTGGGGGTACTGATTGAAAGCTGGCTGAACATGAGCCAGCAGTGTGCCCAGGTGGCCAAGAAAGCCAATGGCATCCTGGCCTGCATCGGAAATAGTGTGGCCAGCAGGAGCAGGAGGTCATTCTGCCCCTGTACGCAGCACTGGTTAGGCTACATCTTGAGTCCTGTGTCCAGTTCTGGGCCCCTCAATTTAAGAAGGACATTGAGACACTTGAACTTGTCCAGAGAAGGGCAACGAGGCTGGGGAGAGACCTCGAGCACAGACCCTATGAGGAGAGGCTGAGGGAGCTGGGGTTGTTTAGCCAGCAGAAGAGGAGACTCAGGGGGAGACCTTATTGCTGTCTACAACTACCTGAAGGGAGGTTGTAGCCAGATGGGGTTTGGTCTCTTCTCCCAGGCAACAACCAACAGAATAAGAGGACACAGTCTCATGCTGTGCCAGGGGAAATTTAGGCTTGAGTTGAGGAGAAAGTTCTTCACAGAAAGAGTTATTGGCCACTGGAATGTGCTGCCTGGGGAGGTTGTTGAGTCACCGTCCCTGGAGGTGTACAGGAGGGGATTGGACATGGCACTTGAAGCCATGGTTTGTAAGTCATGAGGTGTTGGGTGACAGGTTGGACTTTCTGGTCTCTGAGGTCTTTTCCAACCTCATTGATTCTATGATTCTGTGATTCTATGATTTGTAGGGGGTTGTTCAAGGATCCTGTTATGATAATTCATGCTGGGAATTAAAAGTGAAATTTTGTATGGTAGCCAGTCTGGGACTTATAGATTAGGTCACCCATTAGGGGCTATTTTTGATGTGATTCAAGAACCTCGATCCTTGAGGATCCAATACATGATCATCCCTAGAGGAAGTGCTTTGAAGACAGTGGCAGATTTCCCTCTTCTTCTTGCAGCTGCTGCAGAAAACGTGGCCTTGAGGGTCTGTTTCAGCCCATGCTCTTTGAGCTCCTTCAAATTAAGTTTGTTCAGCCTCAGGATCAGTAGGTGGAGAAGTCATCTTGTCATCCTCCTTCTGTCCTGTGCCGTTCTGTATATTGCACAGTCACAGCATTTAGCAAATATCACTGCAACAAACAAAAAACCAACCCCCAAAGGAAGTTAGATGAAGCAGAAGATAAATGGTATTTTGGTTTCTTACAAGCATTTGGCAAAATCGATCCAAGTGGTTCCAAAGGGAGAAAAAACTCACATTGCCTTGATGTGAGTGGTAGGTAACTTCCATGGATCAAAACCAAGCCTAGAGAGGAAGACTCAAAAACAACCAAAACAGTTACAGCATGGGAAAAAGTATTTTGGAAGACCATTTAGGGAACAAAGGTAGATCTGTTAATGATTTAGGAAGGTGTGTCAATCAGTGGTAGGAGAATTGCCACATTAGGTGAAGGACCATTTGGAAAGCACATGGAAGCTATTCCAGAGGAACTTGATTGGAGCAGCTGTCTGGCAGATTGAGGACTGGCAAACAGAGGCCAAATCTGCATGATAAAATTTTATAAACTCATAACTGGGAGGCTTGAAACTGACTGCAGGAAGAGGACTTAACTGCTTCTGTAAGAGAGTGGTAATCATCTCAGCCCTCAGAAAGAAAGGAATGGAAACAAATGAAAAACATCTCATTTAAATCATTAAAATTACTTCAAGAGAATTATGGTGGGAGTCCACCTATGCTACTCCTTGACGGAGCATAAGAACAGTGAATCAAATGAACTGAAAATGAAAGAGTTTAGGAGATTAATTTTAATGCTCATTTAATGGGATTTTTTTCTTTCTTTCTTTCTTATAGAACCTTTCATAATGGAACTGATTTATGCAAAGTGTCAGAATTTAAGGAATTAATTGGGGGGGGAAAAACGGGGGTCGAGCATGGATGAATGTAGATGTTGTTAGAGTAGGTAAAAATAAAATCAATGCAGGTTTTCAAGTTTGTTTTAGTTAGACATAAACACTAGGTTGGGTAGAAAGAAACATTTCTTTACTGAAAGAGTGATCAGGCATTGGAATAGGCTGCTCGGGGAGGTGGTGGAGTCACCATCTCTGGAGGTATTCGAGAAACCTGTGGGTGTGGTAGTATGGGACGTGGTAGTATTGGACATGTTGGTCTTAGGTTGATGGCTGGGCTGGATGACCTTAGAGGGCTTTTCCAATAGAAAGAGTTCATAGAATCATAGAATCAGTCAGGGTTGGAAGGAACCACAAGGATCATCTAGTTCCAACCCCTCTGCCATGGGCAGGGACACCCTGCACTAAATCAGGCTGGCCAAAGCCTCATCCAGCCTGGTCTTAAACACCTCCAGGGATGGGGCCCCAACCACCTCCCTGGACAACCCATTCCAGGGCCTCACCACTCTCAGGGTTAAGAACCTCCTCCTCACCTCCAGCCTGAATCTCCCCACCTCCAGCTTCATTCAATTCCCCCTAGTCCTATCACTACCTGAGATCCTGAGCAGTCCCTCCCCAGCCTTCCTGCAGGCCCCCTTCAGGTACTGGAAGGCCACAATGAGGTCACCTCAGAGCCTTCTCTTCTCCAGACTGAACAGCCCCAACTACTTCAGTCTGTCTCACAGGAGAGGTGCTCCAGCCCTCTGATCATCCTCATGGCCTCGTGGTTCTATGATTGTCCCTTCCAACCCTAACAATTCTATGATTGGTAACTGAAATTCACCTGTCTAGGAAACCTGCATGGGGATTCCTGAATATTCTTCTGATAATCCAGACAAACAATTATCCAAAGATATTCAGAGACTATGACAGTCTTACCTTAATCGTGTTTTTATGCTCCTCTGTCAGGAACTGTTGTCTTCTATTTTGTGGCTCTGGGAATCCATAGGAAAGAAGAAGCTCTGAAGTGAAGTGTATTGCCTCTGACTAGTCTGTATTTGAGATCAAGCATGTTTCTAAATACATGCTGTAGTGACACCTATGTTTTTAAGCTCCATTATGAGAAATCATACTCTGGTACAATTTCAAGCTTGCAAAATCCTGGAATAATTTGTTCTGTTGGATTTTCTTCTTGCATATAGAAAGATGTTGAGTTGCTGGAACGTGTCCAGAGAAGGGCAACAAAGCTGGGGAGGGGTTTGGAGCACAAGCCCCATGAAGAGAGGCTGAGGGAGCTAGGGTTGCTTAGCCTGGAGAAGAGGAGCCTCAGGGGAGACCTTATTGCTCTCTACAACTACCTGAAGGGAGGTTGTAGCCAGGTGGGTGTTGGTCTCTTCTCCCAGGCAACCAGCACCAGAACAAGAAGACACAGTCTCAAGCTGTGCCAGAGGAGATTTAGGCTGGATGTTAGGAAGAAATTCTTCATAGAAAAGAGATTGCTCACTGGAATGTGCTGCACAGGGAGGAGGCGGAGCCACTATCACTGGAGGTGTTTAAGAAGGGACTAGATGGGGTGCTTGGTGCCATGGTTTAGTTGATTAGATGGTTTTGTATGATAGGTTGGACTCGATGATCTCAAAGGTCTCTTCCAACCTGGTTAATTCTATATTCTATTCCATTCCATTCCATTCCATTCCATTCTATTCCATTCCTCCATTCCATTCCTTTCCATTCCTCTATTTCATTCTATTCCATTCTATTTCATTGTATTCCATTCTATTCTATTCTGTATTTGGCTGCTGCAAAGCACTGAACTTGAGATGATAATAACATTACACCTTTTAGACAGAATACACTTTTATAGATACATAAATATATGTCTCATTAATGGTTACATGATGTTTTTACATAGTAACAAATGCTTTCTGTACACGTTCCACTATTACGAGGGCAATGTGTTCTTTGCCAAAACCTTCCTGGGAATTATTTATCTACTGATATGAAGAGGTGAAGGAGTGGAACAGGACACACACATGGGCAGGATAAGTGAAAAAGAGGAGAGAAGAATTGACAAGCAATTACACTGATGTTTGATGGAGCACTGTTTGTGTTTGTACAGCCTAAAAAGCTATATTGGAAGGGGGTGGTGAGGAGCAAACCCTGTGTACTACCCTCATAGTCTAGTTACACTGAAACATCTGTTGCTTGCTTAGATGCTATTTACAAAGAGATTTTTGTGCAGATGACTGGTACAGAGCTATGGCTCTTCTGAGGAAGTTACACAGCAGTGTTTATTCATCACCACCTGCTGCTTTGTGAATGACAAAACATACAGCTGGTATGTGCCTGAGGAGAATAAATGTCCAAGCCCAAGAATGTCCAAAGAAGGGGGAAAGAAACCCAACCCAACCCAACCGAAGAAAGAGCACAAGTCTCATAAACAGAATTACCTGTCAGATGGATTTGGAAGGCATACTGCAAGAGTGTATGGAAAATAGGAGCGGTACCATCCTGTTCACAATGATGTTAACTTCTGCAATCTGCATTTCTATGAAGAGCTTCATAAGTTAAAGCAAAATGACCAAGATTTTAATACATAATTTAGCAATGGTTACATAGGGAGATCGTTGCCCTTTCCTGTAAGTTGTTTGGTCTTCTTTGTTGTGTAGTACTTTGTGGGTTTGTTTTGGTTTTGGTTTGGTTGATTTTATTTTGGTTTGGGGTTTGGTTTTAAACCTTGCTTCGCAAAGTATCCCTTTCTTCAAGTCTTGTTTTGTGTCTTTAGAACAAAATAGAATAGAATTAACCACATTGGAAGAGACCCTTGAGATCAGTATCACTGTATAGAGTGGAATAGAATAGACCAGACCAGGTTGGAAGAGACCTTCAAGATCATCGTGTCCAACCCATCATCCAACACCACCTAATCAACTGAACCATGGCACCAAGCACCCCATCAAGTCTCTTCCTAAACACCTCCAGTGATGGTGACTCCACCACCTCCCTGGGCAGCCCATTCCAATAGGCATCCACTCTCTCTATGAAGAATTTCTTCATAACATCCAGCATAAACCTCCTCTGGCACAGCTTGAGACTGTGTCCTCTTGTTCTGGTGCTGATTGCCTGGGAGAAGAGACCAACCCCCACATGGCTACAACCTCCCTTCAGGTAGTTGTAGACAGCAATAAGGTCTCTCCTGAGCCTCCTCTTCTGCTGGCTAAGCAACCCCAGCTCCCTCAGCCTTTCCTCATAGGGTTTGTGCTCCAAACCCCTCCCCAGCTTTGTTGCCCTTCTCTGGACACATTCGAGCAACTCAACATCTTTGCTGTTCTGAGGGGCCCAGAAGTGGACACAGGACTCAAGGTGAGGCCTAACCAGTGCTGAGTACCGGGGCAGAATGACTTCCCTGCTCCTGCTGGCCACACTATTCCTGATACTTTGACCCCCTCAATCCCCAAATTAGGTAGCTTCTGATGTGTGGAAAAGCTGATACGTTATTATTACTATAAGAGAGATATGGATGAAAGTCCTTCATGAGTCTGATATGTAGCACAGTCCTGCCAATGGTTTTGTTTGGCATTGGGGCTGCTGGTGCAATGGATGCCATGTGGTACTGTTTTTCTAAGGACATGTAGATGTGCAGCATCTAAAGCAGATATTAAACTTCAGATGTTGTTTATCCCCATCTGCTTCTAGCAACAGCTGTGGACTAAAATGCAGCTCGAGCACCTGAAGTCCAACGAGGGACTATGTTGTATAGGATGGAAAATAAGGTTAAGAAAACCTCAATTTGTAGAAAGCTGACCAAAGTGGAGAGATGATTTCAGTAAGGAATTTGTACCTGGATAAAGCCAGGGAGGGATTTCACACAGAAATGACAAACATTTCTGTTAGAGGCAAGGTACCTCCCTGTGTTCTGTGCATGACCTTCTTTGCAAAGGGCCTGACTGCTTGTCTCTGTGAGTAGGCTTCAAAGTTACAATGACACTGCTCAGGAGATCAAAGAGCTACCCAATGGAGCTCAGTTGATGGCATTTTTACATTAGTTGGGTTGTTGTGGGTTTGGGGGTTTTTGTTTTTGTTTTTTTCTTGCATTTGTTTCATAAGCAAAATTGATTTTAATGCACAAAATGTCACTTTTTCTTCAGAGTGGAATTCAGCGCAGCTTTGAACTAGAATAACATAATAGCAGGGTTAAGCTGGTTTGTTTTTAAGACACTGCAATTATCCTTGGTGTGAGTATAGAATGGGAAAATGGAATGAGTGCACCAGTTTTGTCTCCTGCTATATAACAGCCGCTGTGATAAGCTAAGCTCTCAAATATTTACTTCCTTCAGAGTGTTTCTGCAACCAGGCTGTGTCAAACCTCCTGAATTTATGGCTTGCCCAAAGTTGGGAAGGAGCAGTAACATATTATTATGTATTGTAGATAATCTGTAGCCTTAAAAATGCAGTTTGAAGACTTTGGTGTTCACTACTATTAATATTTCTCAAGCAGACTGGGCAGTTCCTTGTGAGGAAGGATGCAGGCGGGGAGAAGATCCTGATGGTTTGAGGAGTTTAAAGGCCAGTACTGTGTCCAGTTCTGGGCCCCTCAGTTTAGGAAAGATGTTGACTTGTCCAGAGAAGGGCAACAAAGTTGGTGAGGGGTTTGGAACACAAGCCCTGTGAAGAGAGGCTGAGGGAGCTGGGGTTGCTTAGCCAGCAGAAGAGGAGGCTCAGGGGAGACCTTCTTGCTCTCTATAACTACCTGAAGGGAGGTTGTAGCCAGGTGGGGGTTGGTCTCTTCTCCCAGGCAACCAGCACCAGAACAAGAGGACACAGTCTCAAGCTGCACCAGGGGAGGTTTAGGCTGGATGCTATGAATAAATTCTTCACAGAAAGAGAGATTGGCCATTGGAATGTGCTGCCCAGGGAGGTGGTGGAGTCACCATCACTGGAGGTGTTTAGGAGACTTGACGGGGTCCTTGGTTGCATGGTTTAGTTGATTAGATGGTGTTGGATGATGGGTTGGACTCGATGACCTTGAAGGTCTCTTCCAACCTGGTCTATTCTATTCTATTCTATTCTATTCTATTCTATTCTATTCTATTCTATTCTATTCTATTCTATTCTATTCTATTCTATTCTATTCTATTCTATTCTAATTCTATTCTATTCTATTCTATGATACTGAGGAGACTTTGGCAAAAGCAGTCATCTTTCCCAGAAGGCAGCAAGCAACAAAATGGAAGCTAACTACCCTAAATCCTTTGCATTATGGTTCTCACTCATGTAGTCTGTTATCAAATTAACTTTTGGTGGGCTTCACCTTGTCACTTACAGTGCTATACCAGATTGTGCAATTACCATTTCTGTGTGACAGGCAGTTGCCAGACAGCTGGGGGTGGAATGAAAAGCATAATAACGCTATGCCTCATTTGTGACCTGAAAACCTCTTCTTTCTGTTAAAATCTATGACAGGATCAGCCCCAAATTAAGGAACTACTACAGGAAAGCCTTGAACCATCAAACATTAAAGGTAATTTCAGTACAAAACCATAAAGTTCAAAGAAAATTGTGGAAAGTTGTTGGGAAAGGATTGAAATACTTACTGTGGAATGCTGTAAGGGGTAATGTTTGATGGGGAATGAGTAAACTAAAGAAGAATGCAAAGAATTAATTTGCATTTTAGGTTTTTTTTAAGTTATTCTGAGCATTTTCCAACCTTCCATATTTAAATTAGCACTTTTACACATTATCCTTCACTAACTAATGAGAAGTGATTAGCTGAAGGATTGTGTAGAAACAAATTCTTCATAAACTAAGATGCAATTTAGTAGATTTCACAGGGTAACCAGGGTGAAGATTTACAATGTCATGGTGTGTCCTAGATTAATAACAAGTCTCAGTAGAAATGCTCAAATAATATATTGAGTTAATCTTTCAGTCATGCCTGTTCTCTTCTGGGTAAAAGTCACCCGCCAAGAAAGTCTCTGTGCAGTGAGAATTACATGCTGGTAATTCTTTTATACTTCAAAAATGGTAAACAAACCCTTTCATCACTTCCTATCCCTTTATTGGGATTATTGACTGCTAATATATTGCTGCATACTTTGATTTGCATGATCTTGATAATAGGCTTACCCTTTGGAGAGTCACAAAACAGGAATCAGTAGTGGTGACAATTTAGAGTACATTTGATATTCCAGAAGGGATAAAAAGATTGCATTGTTTAATTTAAAGGCTACAGTAACGTGATACTTCAACCTCACTCTCCCAGAATCTCAGTCATCTCCTTCCTTAACTGCTGCTTTATTAAAGACACAACCAAATACCACCCCCACCCCCAAAGCACTCCAATATACCTTCCAGCACAGACAGCACAAGGCTAAAAGATGAGCAGAAGGATGGCGGAATAGGTGTGCAGGAAATGTGATCTTCTCCTTAGTTTTAAACCCAACATTTTAAAGAAAAACAACTTGTCCCTCACTTTTGAGATTTTTCCTGCTTTCCTTAATTTTCCCAATTTAACCACTTTTGTATAAGCCAGCCTCACAGTGGGTGGTGTGGTTGGGTACTACCTGCCTCTATTCTCTGCCCCAGTGGGGCTGCACTGGAGTGTTGTGTCTAATTCTGGGCTTCACATTTCATGGAAGAGCCCAATAGAGGTCCACAAGGATGATTAGGGGACTGGAGCATTTCTCTTATGGGGAAAGGCTGAGAGCTGGGACTTTTTAGCCTGGAAAAATGAACATTGAGAGGAGAACTTATCAATGCCTATACATGTTTAAAGGGTAGGTGTCAGGAGGATAGGGCCAGCCTTTTTCCAGTGGTTCCCAGTGACAGGACAAGAGGTAATGGTTACAGACTTGAACGTAAGAAGTTCCATCTAAGCATCAGGAGGAACTTTGAGGGTGAGAGTGCCCTGGAACAGGCTGCCCAGAGAGGTTGTGGAATGTTCATCTCTGGAGACTTTTAAAACCCACCTGGATGTAGTTCCATGCAACCTGATTTAGGTGAGCCTGGGTTAGAATGTGAGGTAGACTAGATGATCCTCAGAAGTCCCTTCCACTCCCTATCATTCTGTGAATCCGTGATTGGTTACAAAAAAAACCCCAACAAACCCCTCATTTAAAGCATGCCTCTTGCTTCAACAGTCTCTCAGCAGCTTATTTAAAATATGAAATGGTTGTATGCTGCCTTGAATTCAGAGTGATCTGCCCTCAGAGAAAGATGCAGAATACAACATCAGAAAGATGGAGCTAGAAATGTCAGAGAAATGCTTGGTTTCCTCTGGTGTCTTTTTAGTGAAGATTATGTTAGAAGGTGAATTCAAGTGAAAATGTAGGAGCAAGTGGTTCTGAATGCATGATTTCAAAGCTGTGTACTATGGATTTAACATGTGCATAAGCTTAAATGTGTCTTTCAGCAGACCTATTGGAAGCTCAGTGCGTTGAGCAACTTACTGTCACCTTTGAGATTCTGTCTGAACGCATTTGGGCTCTCTATTAAACAGAAGTGGCTTAAATGTCTCAAGTGCCCTTAATGTATAGTGCTCTATATCATGGTAGGTACTCACCAGTTTTATTCAGCTTAGGACATAATGAAGAGAGTGTTTTTCTGGGGAATTACACTGTGAACTGCTTTTTTTCTAGAGGGTTTTATAGAAATGCCAATGTACTTAGGGCCAAATCATCCTACCTCACATACAGTTCAAATAAATGACTTTTCCCCAGAACCTATTGTGGTTACAGAATGGGATTTGAAAGCAGCAGTTAAGCGTGTAGATGCCATCCGTGTTGCATGCTGTGCTTTAATGCCAGCCTGCTTTGCATGAGTTTGCTGTGACCCAGTTCATTGCTATGAAAAAAAATAAATCATCTCTCTTCTCCAACTTCCTAGCCAGTGGTTATTGAACAAGAATAGCTGTTAGATGTATTCCCCATAAGGAGAACCCACACTTCTTGAAAGAAAAGCAGCAGTGCATCCAGTTATAAGGTGAATGAATAGGGGTTGACTTCTAGCTCTGTCTCCTGCTAGCCAGTCCGTTGCAGTGTTCTTTGTTGCTCCAGCCATTTGAACTGGTGCATCGCTGCCCATGGAGGTGGTGGAGTCACCTTCATTGGAGGTGTTCAGGAAGAGGCTTGATGGGGAGCTTGGCTGCATGGTTTAGTTTTTTTAGGTGGGTTGGATTGGTTGATGGGTTGGACGCGATGATCTTGAAGGTCTCTTTCAACCTGGTGTATTGTATTGTATTGTACTGTATCTGCATTTTACTTCTCTTAGAGGAAACTAGATTAGAGAGGAGGCATGAGAATAGACAGAAATTCTATAGAGGTAAAGCTTGTCTTATTCTCCAGCAATTTACACGTGACACTTTGGATAGATATTCCTCCTAGAATCTGAAAGGATACTTCATGAAGGAGTGATAACTCATATTTCTGAATGAAAGACATGAAGCAAAATGTTCCAATAGAAAGAAAATGTATTTAAAAAAAAGAAATTACAAAACCAAACAAACAACAAACACAATCCAAACAAAAAAAAAACCAAAATGAATGAATGGTGTGGCCAGCAGGAGCAGGGAAGTCATTGAGCCCCTGTACTCAGCACTGGTTAGGCCACACCTTGAGTACTATGTCCAATTCTGGGCCCCTCAATTTAAGAGGGACATTGAGACTCTTGAACGTGTCCAGAGAAGGGCAATGAGGCTGGGGAGAGGCCTTGAGCACAAGCCCTATGAGGAGAGGCTGAGGGAGCTGGGATTGTTTAGCCTGGAGAAGAGGAGGCTCAGGGAAGACCTTATTGCTCTCTACAACTACCTGAAGGGAGGTTGTGGCCAGGAGGGGGTTGGTCTCTTCTCCCAGGCAACCAGCACCAGAACAAGAGGACACAGTCTCAAGCTGCACCAGGGGAAGTTTAGGCTGGAGGTGAGGAGAAAGTTCTTCACTGAGAGAGTTGTTAGCCATTGGAATGTGCTGCTTAGGGAGGTGGTGGAGTCACCATCCCTGGAGGTGCTTAGGAAGAGACTGGATGAGGCACATGTTGCCATGGTTTAGTTGATTAGATGATGTTGGATGATAGGTTGGACTTGATGATCTCGAAGGTCTTTTCCAACCTGGTTGATTCTGTATTCCCTTCAGTGTCTTGTTTGATATACATAATGGCTTTTATTTGAAACCATAGATCTGGAAAGAGAATATGAGATAATCATAAAGTCAGGGAAGGGCTTAGGTTGGAAGGGACCTTAGAGATCATCTACCCCAACCTCCTCACCATGGGCAGGGACATCTCTCAGCTAGACTTGGCTGTTCAAGGCCTCATCCAATCTGACCTTGAACACCCCCAGGGAGGAGGCATCCACAACCTCTCTGGGCAGCATATTCCAGAGTCCCACCACCCTTTTACCAAAGAACTTCTTCCTAAAATCCAGTCTAAGCCTCAGCTTAAAACCATTTCCCCTTGACATGTTGCTCAACACCATTATGAAAAGTCCCTCTCTAACCTTCCTGTAGGATCCCTTCAGATATTGGAAGGCAACTATAAGGTTCTCCTAGGGTCTTCTCTTCTCCAGGCCGAACAACCCCAGCCCCCTCAGCCTATCCCCACAGCAGAGATATTCCAGCACTTGGACAACCTTTGTGGCCTCCTCTGGATTACCTGCAGCGGTTCTGTGCCCCTCTTATGATGGGGACACCAGAACTGGACAGAGTATTCGAGGTGGGCTCTGACAAGAGCAAAGGAAATAATTCTTAAATGTTGTGAAACCTTTCTAGGTCATATTTTGAGACGATATAAAGCGGTGATTTCTCTGAAGTTTGAACAATCATAAGGGCTTCTGTGAGCTCAGTAGCTCAGCTCTGAGCTTACTTTTTACCCTATGCTTGAGTTTTCACTGCAGATAGGATCACAGATGGCTGTGGAGAAGTACAGATGCTGTTTTCCTACTGTGATTCCCAGCACTGTAGAGAGAGACAAAAGCAGTGCGTTAACATTTGAAGTAAGCAGAACAAAAGTGTCCTGCTCATACTTGTTTGCTGTGGTTGATTGACAGTTTACTCTGTTTGTCACCAAGCATTTTTGTGGGCTGGGTGTTTTAGACCGTTATTGAGATGTCTGGAGTCCCTATCACAGGAAGGATCTGGAGGTGCTGGAATGTGTCTAGAGAACAGCCATGAGGATGAGCAGAGGGCTGGAGATGCTTTCCTATGAGGACAGACTGAGGAAGTTGGGGCTGTTCAGTCTGGAGAAGGGAAGGCTTCAAGGAGACGTTATTGTGGCATTCCAGTATTTTAAGGGGGCCTACAAGAAAGCTGGGGAAGGACTTTTTAGTGTGTCAGGTAATGATAGGACTAGGGGGAATGGAAAAAAATATAGAAATTAGTAGATTCAGTTTGGATGTTAGGAAGAATTTCTTCCCCATGAGGGTGGTGAGACACTGGCACAAATTGCCCAGGGAGGTGGTAGAAGCCCCATGCCCCATCCCTGGAGGCTTTTAAGGCCAGGCTGGATGTGGCTCTGAGCAACCTGCTGTAGTGTGAGGTGCCCTTGCCCATAGCAGCGGGGATGGAACTGGATGATGCTTGAGGTCCCTTCCAACCCTAACAATTCTATGATTCTATATACAAGTAATATGAGAAGTCAAAGCAGTGACATGGTAGGTCTGGCACAACTGCTCCTGCCTGCACTTGCCTTGCTTGTTTCCCCAAAAGTGCAACTGTTCCATTAGAATGCAGATAGCATCAAGACTTTTTTAACTATGCAATTAAAACACAACATTAGTGTGACAATCTCACTGTTGATAGAATTTAGCAATTTCTCTGACTTCCCATTAATTCTCTATTAATGACACTTTTGTATGATCTTGATAGCATAATCCTAATGCATGTCATATCTAATAAATTTTGAATTAAAGCTGTGCTCCTAGCTTTTAAAAAAAAAAAAAAATCACTTTTTAATAGGGTATAACAACAAACAGTTCAAAATATTAGGAAATTCTCATTATTTCATCAAGGAAATCCAATTATCAGCTACATTCCTACTTTATTCAGCTGTGCAGACTCCTTCCTGCAGAGAGGAAAGCACATATGTGCATCACTGGTGGCAATAAGAGCACGCAGCATGTTCTGTTTGTAGCTGTGAAAAGATAACTGTGGAGCATTCTCCTTCGCTCAGCCTCTTTTAGAGTAACCTCTATTTGGCCATGAAAACGCTGCAACAACTTATATATTGTGAAATAACACAGTAAAGCAAAGCAGGTATAGAATGAAGAGGAGAACATTTATGACCATCATAAAAGGCTGCAGCAATTCCAGACTGACAAGATGGAGGTATGGTTTATGTGTGTGCCTTCCGTGCTACTAGCTATTATACTGTGTGTTTTCTGAGCCTCCATTTATACTTTTGAGAGACTGCTCCTGATGTTATTTAATATCCAGACAGACATAGAATCATAGAATCAGTCAGGGTTGGAAGGGACCACAAGGATCAGCTAGTTCCAACCCCTGCCATGGGCAGGGACACCCCACACTAGATCAGGCTGGCCAGAGCCTCGTCCAGCCTGGTCTTAAACACCTCCAGGGATGGGGCCTCAACCACCTCCCTGCACAACCTATTCCAGGGCTTCACCACTCTCATGGGGAAGAATTTCTTCCTCACATCTAGCCTGAATCTCCCTGTCTCCAGTTTCATTCCGTTCCCCCTAGTCCTATCACTACCTGAGATCCTGAGAAGTCCCTCCCCAGCCTTCCTGTAGGCCCCCTTCAGATACTGGAAGGCCACAATGAGACTTATTATATATAATATCAAGATCCCTTATGGAGAGCTTATCAGCAGTATCTTCTCGATGCTTCCACATCCCCCCCAAGTGTTTCAAATTATTTCACACTATTGGCTTCCAACAGGGAAATGGTGATCAAACTGAATATGGATTTAACAAAGATGTTCAAGTACTTTGGGTGTGGGAGTCTGAGTAGTGGCAGAGGTACCAGCTCTGACATTTGGGTCATCTAGATTGAGAGGTTTGTGAAGTTCAAGGCTGAAATAGGCTAATGACCTTGTTGGAATCTCTTGGGTTACATGCAGTCTCTTTACAGACCAAATGCTTTACAGCTGATTTAATTTCTTTTTACACTCTTTATATTCTTTACATTCATTTCCTTTAATTTCTTTTTATAGACTTCTGTATTCTTTATAAATTTTTTTGGTGGCTCTTTATTCATTTTTTTTATCCTTAACACTGGTGGTCAGTTAAGATCCAGATATATCAGGACAGATCATCTCCCCTACATAGCATAGGTACCAGCTTACCTTTACTATGTTAAATTAAGGGTGGGGATGGATTGAGGGTGCAGGAAGGACATTTTTTTAATTGGTACAAATATTTTAAAGAGAATAAATTGCTCAACTGCTCAAGTGACCTTTAATCAGGGTCTTAATTTTGAAGTGAATTTTTGTTTTGATCCTCTAATGAATTGGTGCTAAAAGAACTGACGCTAAGCATTCAACGTTCTGGCTAAGAGGAGAAAATTCATTGATGACTTCTCTTCCACAGCACAAAATATTGTTTGCTTTCTGACAGCTTCAGTCTCATTTTGATGTAACAACAAAACAAAACATAATTAGGAAAAAAAACCCATTCTTGAATGCCAAACTGATTTTAAAGTTGCCTAATTTGAACTGGAAACAAACCTTTAAAGCAATTTTTAGCACGCTCCGAAGGCTGTTAAACCTAGGAGTCCATTCGTGGTGAAACCAATGAGAACCATTTCTGATCCCTCCAGGGCTACTCAGATGTGACTGAAATTTGTTACTCTTTCCTGGTTTTGCTTAAAATGCTATTCCAACACTGTTGCCCAGCCACCTTTTTGGTTTTTAAACCACTTAGTCTCACAGAAATGGGAGGGAGGGGAAATATTTTCCGAGACTTGATTTCCATTTTACCTGGAAGGTTCATCAAGTAGCCTTTGCTTTATAAAATTCAAACTTACATAACTTGATGTTATTAAATTAAACAGGAACTAGTTCCACAGTTAAATGATTCTTTAATAGCCCTGTATGTGGATTGCCAAACCACCTTGGTACGCACCTATCGTTTCTACCTGCGGATTTAAATGAATGCCAGTTTCAGAGGTGAATTTCAGTATGAGAAGGCAGATTTGCCCTGTAGTGTCTGCTGGCTCTGAGATGCTAATAAAAAAAGTTTCACTGTCAATGACTGCTTGACTGAAACACTGTTTCTGAAATCTTCCTAACTCCTGTTCTTTTTTTACAGTGACTTGGTGAACCTGGTGGTGTGTTTGATTTAAGTCTCAGCTCTTACAGCAGCAATATGAAAGAGGTCTCTCTGAAACCTTGGGCTTGAAGTGCCTGGTACAGTGAACTCTAAATAAACACCACTGTATGCGACAGCATCTACAAGTTACCAGGGGTGACTTGTTTCAGATGCACAAGGAGAGAAGTTTCTAACAGCTTCTGCTTCAGAAGCTGCTGAAAAATATCGTTTCACATTTCCTAATAGCAAGTAATGCTTGCAGGTCATTTGTTGTTCCTAGTTCTTGTTCTTGCACAACTTATGCTGAAAGCTGCAGGGGATCTGGTTTCCTTTGTACTGCTTTCTTCTCCTTCCCCCTTTCCTCTACCACATGCAACTTTAATTGTAAATGTATGGATGAAGAGGTTCAGAAATTCAGGAGCGAGTTGGTTTGATTCTGTTTTCTGAGATCCTAGAGCTGCTTATTATTGTGTATGCAGTGATCAGATCAAGTCTTGTCGTTGCTGCCAGGGTTACTGAAGTTATAATGCTACATAAAACATAGGTAAACCCAGTATGTTAAATACATAATGATTGCTGATTTGTACAGCAGAAAAAAAAACACTTTTTCTGTAGAATGAAATAAAACTCCTCCCCCCCGTAATCATATGCTCATGAAACTGCTCATTTCTCTCTATTTCAGCTGCAAAGATGTGTGGACTGCATATATTTGCTAATGCTTCAAATGACAATTTGAATTGGAAGTCTAACCTGCTAAAAGAAAGTTTAACAGCCAGGTTAAATTTACTTACATTTCACTTATTTGTTATTTTAATGAACTTACTTCTGAATTAGCTGCTTCTTGGATTTAAAGGGGGTTACCTTGAAAATCACTTACAAAGTTCAAATGACCTTCAAAGGGACCTTTGTAGCAGCTTTTACTCAGCTGTGATGTTTAAGCTATAATTCCAGCACTGTGGTAGCCAGGACATTTTTTTCCCTTCCAAAGTTACTTGGGCAATAACCTAGGGCAGCTGAACTGTCATTTTTTCAGCTGAATATAAATGAAGATGATGTACCAATACATTGAGAGATAGTACTCTATCACCATTTTGTTGGGTGAGGTGGCATTTAAGCTTACTGCTCTAAGTTTATTTTTTAATATTAAAGCAAAAAAAAAAAAAAGAAAGGTAGAATAGAATAGAATAGAGTAGAATAGAATAGAATAGAACAGAACAGAACAGAATTAACCAGGTTGGAAGAGACCTTTGAGATGATCGCGTCCAACCTGTCATCCAACACTGTCTAATCAACTCAACCACGGCACCAAGGACCCCATCCAGTCTCTTCCTAAACACTCCCAGCGATGGTGACCCCACCACCTCCCTGGGCAGCACATTCTAAAGGCCAATCATTCTTTTATGACAAACTTCTTCCTAACATCCAGCCTAAACCTCCTCTGGCACAGATTGAGACTGTGTCCTCTTGTTCTGGTGCTGGGTGCCTGGGAGAAGAGAACAACCCCCACCTGGCTACCTTCAGGTAGTTGTAGAGAGCAACAATGTCTCCCCATAGCCTCCTCTTCTCCAGGCTAAGCAACCCCAGCTCCCTCAGTCTCTCTTCATAGGGCTTGTGTTCCAAACCCCTCCCCAGCTTTGTTGCCCTTCTCTGGACACCTTCCAGCAACTCAACACCTTTCCTAAACTGAGGGGCCCAGAACCGGACACAAGACTCAAGGTGTGTCCTAACCAGTGCTGAGTACAGGGGCACAATGACCTCCCTGCTCCTGCTGGCCCACTATTCCTGATCCAGGCCAGGATGCCATTGGTCTTCTTGGCCACCTGGGCACACTGCTGGCTCATGTTCAGCCTACTATCAACCAGTACCCCCAGGGCTCTTTCTGTCTCGCTGCTCAGCAGCCATTCTGACCCCAGCCTGTAGCACTGCATGGGGCTCTAGTGGCCAGTGTGTAGAACCCATCACTTAGATGTATTAAATCTCATGCCCTTGGTCTCTGGAAATAGTGACATGACAGATTTCAAGGTGCTGTGGAAGTTGGATTAGCTACCTGCGATTTGGACTGTTTTTCTGCTGTGTGTATATTTGTACAAAGCAATAAGAGATGTCCTGTTTCACCTGAAATATATACTGCTAAACAAAAGTGAAATACAAGCTCCTGAATGAGACACTGCTAGAAACTCTTCCACGTTTCTTGCACACATTTGTCACTCGTGTTCTTTCATTTGCCGTGCCAGCAAGTCTCCAGGGCATCACCATTCAGAGCAAGTGGATTCCCACAGTGTTTATAAAAGCATGTGTACTGAAGATTGAGTTGGGAATCAGTCACCCCAAGCCTATTATCTCACAAAGTGGTACTGTTAATGTGTCAGGTTTCAATCAAGAGCAGTAATAAGCTGCATGCATTAACTCTATGTACGTGTTTGTGCTGATTGTGTTTGTACATGTGGAAATGAAACATTAGGCCCAGTGTATTGAAATGCTTCAACCTGAGACTTCAGTTTTGCTGCCTTCTTTTGGCAAGAACATTCACCCTTCAGTAGCTCAAGAGATCTGTTAAAAGTTTGGCTAAACCAAGGAGCATTTCCCAAGGCAGCAAAAATCTCCACTGGGAGGGGTGGTGGTGGGGGGAGGATTGGGAAGATAGAGTGGGAAAAGCAAGAGAAAGGAAACAAAAAGGTAAAAAGAATGTTACATCTATTTTCAAGTTTAAGGTGAAATCTTTCTATGAGGGGAGGTAGAAATGAGAGTACAAGTTGAAGTGTCTCCTGTAAGTCACTCATCCCTTCTGCACCTGCTCAAACAGTACTGCTGTGTCAGAGCTCTGCTGGCACTCATCTTGCACCACTGAGTTCTACAGTGTTAACTAGCTCAGAATAATTATTCTTAAGAAGGGACAACCTGTGTCTGTGGCTTTGTAATTCCTCCATTATTTAAGATGCTGTTTGTCATACTCTGTTTCAGAGATTCCATTATTACATGGGTATTCAGTATGTCTGGCTAGTCTTTGTAAGACACAGGAGTGAAATATGTTGTGTTGTATTGTATGGAGTATTGTGTCCAGTTTTGGGCTCCCCAGTTCAAGAGAGACAGGGATCTGCTAGAGGGAGTCCAATGGAGAGCCATGAGGATGATTAGGGAGCTTGAGCATCTTTCCTATAAAGAGAGACTGAGAGACATGGGGCTGTTTATTCTTGAGAAAACTGAGAGGGGATCTGATCAATGCCTATAAATATCTGAGGGGGTGCGTGTCATGTGGAGGCAGCCGACCTCATTTTCAGTGGTGCACAGTAATAAGACAAGGAACAATGGATACAAGCTTGAACATGGAAAGTTTCACCTCAATATGAGGAGAAACTTCTTTACAGTGAGGGTGACACTGGAGCAGGCTGCCCAGGGGGTTGTGGAGTTTCCTTCTCTGGAGCCATTCAAAAGCAGCCTGTCAATGCATTCCTGTGCAGAGCACCTTAAGTGATCCTGATTTTGGCAGGGGGCTTGGACTGGATGATCTCTGGAGGTCCCTTCCAACCTCTAACATTCTGTGATTCTGTGTATCAGGTGTAAAAATGTACCAGGTTACTGTTTTAGCCATGTAAAATGGTGCTTCAGCTCAACAAAACTGTGCATACATACACAACCTCTGTCATTCTGTGATTCTGTGTATCAGGTGTAAAAATACAATACAATACACTACAATACACCAGGTTGGAAGAGACCTTAAATGTACCAGGTTGCTGCTTTAGCTATGTAAAATGGTGCTTCAGGTCAACAAAACTGTGCATGCATACACTTGGATGAGTGGATGCATATGTGTATACACACACATATAACAGATGAAAAAGCTGGCATCCTCTGCACTGCAGTGGTGCCATCTACATCATAATGTAGCCTGCTTCACTGGACATGAAATTTGGATAGTTGAGTTCCTACCCACAGCTTTATCTCAACTGTAGGTTGGTTTTTTAGGTTGGTTTTTATGATTTTTTTTTCTCCCACATAGAAAAATTCCCTGATTGCATTTGTAAAGCACTCTGCAACACAATGCATTGTGGTGTTTTTTTTCCCCCAAAAGATTGCTCCCTTATTCTCCTGAAAATCTTTTGCACAAAGCCTTGTGAGGGCTTCCACACTGAGAATTTTAGCAAGATATGATAATGATTTGCTTTGTTAAGTATATTTATAGAAGCTTCTGTGTTAGCAAATAGGCATTCTGAATAACTGACTATAACACACACCATCACTTCATGATTCCTGGGAGTTTTTTTATGATTACCATTCTTTCCATATAATGAAAATAAAATTAGGACCCCTGCTAGAGTAGTTACTAGATAAACACAGGCATAAGTAGATGTCTTTCTGCTCTGGCAAGCATAATCTTGTGCTGTGTTTTGCAAAGAGAGATGCTTCCTTCATTTTCCTTTCTGGAGAGGGCAATGAGGTTCCTGCACTCTCAGTGTGTTTTACCAAACTTGCAAGAACCTGGGTTTCAACTGGGGTTCAAAATGCCCTTGGAATTTTGCAGTAATAGTTTTACTGTTTTCTTCAGCTTCTATTTTCTGTGTATTTTTGTTTGCAAAAGAGCATACATGAGCACCTTACTTCTGCTTGCTGAGCTAGGAGCAATTATTTATCGAGTAAGACTGTCAATAAATTTAAGCCAAGAAAAGGAAAGCCTTTAATTATAAGATTGTTTCTTTCCAAGGTCTTTGAAGTTGTTACACATTGATATTTGATCTCACTTTAAGTGTATGCAGTACTAAGCAAATTGACTATGTGAAGCATCTAAGAAGACCTGCAAACAATTCTCTCACATTTTTTTGGTAAAACTACACTTAAAATGCACATTGTGGGGATAAAATAAATCTCCTGAAAAAAAAAAAAAAAACAAAGCAAAACAAAAACCACCAAAGCCTTCACAATGGAAAGGTCCAAATCAAGGTTAGTTAGATGAATACAAGGGGAGAAGAAAACAACAGATGCTTGATGGGATGGGTTGGGATGGGATGGGATGGGTTGGGATGGGATGGGATGGGATGAATAGAATAGAATAGAATAGAATAGAATAGAATAGAATAGAATAGAATAGAATAGAATAGAATAGAATAGAATAGAATAGACCAGGCTGGAAAAGACCTTCAAGATCATCAAGCCCAACCTATCACCTAACACCACCTAATCAACTAAACCATGGCACCAAGTGCCTCATCCAGGCTCTTCTTAAACACTTCCAGTGATGCTGACTCCACCACTTCCCTGGGCAGCACATTCCAATGGCCAATCTCTCTTTCTGTGAAGAACTTCTTCCTAACATCCATCCTAAACCTCCCCTGGTGCAGCTTGAGACTGTGTCCTCTTGTTCTGGTGCTGGTTGCCTGGGAGAAGAGACCAACCCCCACCTGGCTACAACCTCCCTTCAGGTAGTTGGAGAGAGCAATAAGGTCTCTTCTGAGCCTCCTCTTCTCCAGGCTAAGCAACCCCAGCTCCCTCAGCCTCTCCTCGTAGGGCTTCAAGCAAGTTGCTTGAGCACAGTCAGGTAGTATTTGAGATTAAGTGCCCAGCCCTTAATTGTAGAAATTTCCTTCTAAAGATGCAGGTTCTTGCTTTTGTCCTACCTGCATTCAGCACTGAGAGTTTCTTGTCACAGTAACACAATTTTATCTGAGCCTATAGAGTTGCAATAGCTGCACTCCTTGCTTAGCCACTGCTGCCATCTCCAAACAGCCTGGCTCTGTGCAGGCTGTGCCCAAGTGAGAGCCCCCACACCCATGTCCTGAAAGGAGGTAGGAATCCTTGCTGCAAATCCTCTGCACTGAGTCCTTGAGGTGCTCATAGGCTGAAACTGACCTGTGACAGTCCTGGGTAGGATATTCCTATCAGAACAAGACTAAGGAAGCAGTACTGCTAAGGAGAAAAGCTTCCTAACAGTTCAATCAGTTCTGAATGAAGATGTGATGTCTGGGTGTTATAACACTACTATAGCTGCAGACTACCTGTACAGGAGCCACTAAACCACTTGTGGAGATAGTCTCCCATGCAAGCATAGTAAAACCTTGAGAAGAAACCAAGATGTAGCAATAGGCTTCTTTCTTCTACTCTTCACCATAATCTACCCTGAAAAACACACACCAAAAAAAAAGAGTTAAAAAGGCAGAGCAATAATGGCAATGAAAAATAATTCAAGTTGCAAAATCTCATGAGTTTTCTTAAGCTCATGCAGCATCATCAGGCATAATTTTCTCCCTTGATGCACCAGTGCCTTCCTCCATGTTCTGTCTGTGTGCACATAAAAGGGAGATATAAGAACTATTAGCTGCTGTGAGGCGCCTGGCAGCCTGGGATGGTTGGCTTTTTTCTGGAAGAGAAAATGACAAGCTGACTGCACTTTTTATGACCTTTTTACTATTCTATCATAAGTATCCATGGCAACATGACTGTTTCTTTCATGCTGGTATGTAGCATCAAAATAACAATAAATGCTGAATTAAATTAATGGGGTGGAATAGAATTTGCTGCCAGATGTGCTGAAAAAAAATAATAAATGAATTTACTAGAGTTGGACACAAGGAAAAGGAGTCAGAAGAACAGATTTTTACTCCTTTCTGGCTGTGCATGTTGCCTTTTCCTTGTCTCTCCTTCCCTCCCAGTTTGATACTTGAAGAATGTAGCAAATGATTTAATTTATTAATGCTATGTCCCTGCCCATGGCAGGGGGTTTGGAACTAGATGATCCTTGTGGTCCCTTCCAACCCTGACTGATTCTATGATTCTATTTGTATGTCAAGTGAGTGTCTGGTTAAGGGTCAATACTTATTTCCAAAAGGTTCCAATTCATTCAAAACAGTGAATTTCTATTTGCTTTGATGTGTTCCAAAGTGTCTTCTCAATCACCAATTAAATAAATTGGCACAGCAGCCTAAGCAATGAAACTTGCATTTTATGCATGTGGTGTATAATGTAGCTGTGGTGGAGTCGCCATCATTGGAGGTCTTTAGGAGGAGACTTGATGGAGTGCTTGGTGCCATGGTTTAGTTGATTAGATGGTGTTGGATGATGGTGTTGGATGAAGGTCTCTTCCAACCTGGTCTGGTCTCTATTCTATTCTATTCTATTCTATTCTATTCTATTCTATTCTATTCTATTCTATTCTACTGTGTCCAGTTCTGGGCCCCTCAGTTTAAGAAGGACATTGAGACACTTGAACGTGTCCAGAGAAGGGCAACAAGGCTGGTGAGAGGCCTTGAGCACAAGCCCTACAAGGAGAAGCTGAGGGAGCTGGGGTTGTTTAGCCTGGAGAAGAGGAGGCTCAGGGGAGACCTCATTGCTCTCTACAACTACCTGAAAGGTGGTTGTAGCCAGGAAGGGGTTGGCCTCTTTTCTCTAGCAACCAGAACAAGGGGACACAGTCTCAAGCTGCACCAAGGGAAGTTTAGGCTCGAGGTGAGGAGAAAGTTCTTCACTGAAAGAATCATTCGCCATTGGAATGTGCTGCCCAGGGAGGTGGTGGAGTCGCCGTCCCTGGAGGTGTTCAAGAGGGGATTGGATGTGGCACTTGGTGCCATGGTCTAGTCATGAGGTCTGTGGTTACAGGTTGGACTCGATGATCTTCGAGGTCTCTTCCAACCTTAGTAATACTGTGATACTGTGATTCCTCTCCTCTCCTCTCCTCTCCTCTCCTCTCCTCTCCTCTCCTCTCCTCCTCTCCTCTCCTCTCCTCTCCTCTCCTCTCCTCTCCTCTCCTCTCCTCTCCTCTCCTCTCCTCTCCTCTCCTCTCCGAACCTCTCCTCTCCTCTCCGAACCTCTCCTCTCCTCTCCGAACCTCTCCTCTCCTCTCCGAACCTCTCCTCTCCTCTCCGAACCTCTCCTCTCCGAACCTCTCCTCTCCTCTCCGAACCTCTCTCCTCTCCTAACCTCTCCCTCTCCTCTCCTCTCCTCTCCCTCTCCTCTCCTCTCCTCTCCTCTCCTCTCCTCTCCTCTCCTCTCCGAACCTCTCCGAACCTCTCCGAACCTCTCCGAACCTCTCCGAACCTCTCCTCTCCTCTCCGAACCTCTCCTCTCCTCTCCTCTCCTCTCCTCTCCGAACCCTCTCCTCTCCTCTCCTCTCCGAACCTCTCCTCTCCTCTCCGAACCTCTCCTCTCCTCTCCGAACCTCTCCTCTCCGAACCTCTCCTCTCCTCTCCGAACCTCTCCTCTCCTCTCCGAACCTCTCCTCTCCGAACCTCTCCTCTCCTCTCCGAACCTCTCCTCTCCTCCGAACCTCTCCGAACCTCTCCTCTCCGAACCTCTCCTCTCCTAACCTCTCCGAACCTCTCCTCTCCTCTCCGAACCTCTCCTCTCCGAACCTCTCCTCTCCGAACCTCTCCTCTCCTAACCTCTCCGAACCTCTCCGAACCTCTCCGAACCTCTCCTCTCCGAACCTCTCCTCTCCTCTCCGAACCTCTCCTCTCCGAACCTCTCCGAACCTCTCCTCTCCAAACCTCTCCTCTCCTCTCCAAACCTCTCCTCTCTTCAGACAAGCACCAGATGACCGAAACTCCCTCTTGTAGCAATCACACTTGGTTCACTTGGACACAAGTGTGTTGCATTCCATGGAAAGGTGATTCTTGTTTAAATGTTATACTTTGATATGTTTTTGCCATCAGGTGAGCTTCACTTGTGTCAAGGTAGGGAATACTTAGAATCTGAGAGCACCTTTATCCAATGCTGATTTATTCAAATAGAAGTTAAGATCTGAGTAAGTACAAACATGGAAAGCAGGAAAACACTCTTAATAGCACCTAGTTGCTTCAGGTGCTGAAGGGTTTTTAGAGGTGACATTGATGTTTCAAAATATCATTTTGGAAGCTATTTCTGCTCTTACCTTCAACTTGATGTTGTACTGAGGTGAATGAGTATCTAATTGAAATAGTAACTTGTGAATTCTTACTAACAGAAACGACTCCGTTCCAGATGTTGTAGCAGGCTGATCTGAGACTTAACTCCTCCTTGAAACCATTTCTGTTTCTGTATCATCTGTCTTTGTTTAACGTCTTTATAAGACACTAATTGGAAAGTATTAGTGCTGGTTTCATTGTTTTGATGTGGTGTGGCGTTTTCATTTATTTATTTATTTATTTATTTTTCCTTCCAGGAGGGTTTTCTCGGCTATGTTCTGCTGTCATCTCAGAGAGAAGTGCCCAGCCCCGTGTGCCCATCCCTCCTCGGCCGCCGCTTAAGCAGCGGGTACCAGCGCATCCTCCGGCCGGGCTGTGGGCTGCGAGCTGTGGGCTGCAGCGGCAGCAGCAGCAGCAGCAGCAGCTCGCCCTGCCTCGTGACATCACTCCTGAGCTCAAATCCCACTCGGAGCTCCTTGCCCTACTCAGTCTGCTGGTTTGTCAGCTGTGGCGGAGCGAGGACCCTCCCAGCAGGGCAGGCAGCTCCCCAGGCAAGGCGAGGCTCGGGAAGAGACGAGGAGAGGGGAAAGAGTCGGCGCGAAGAGGAACGGAACAGAACGGAGGAGCTCCAGCATGAGATTAATCTCCGCTTATTACTTGCTGCCTTTCTTTCCTGCACTGGTCTTCGGCACTAGGTGAGTACCGAGAGCTATTTTGCTTGGAGTTCTGCTGGTTTATTTGTTGTTTTCTGTCTTAGATTCAGTGCTCTCAAGAGAAAATGATTTCATCTTCAGCTGGGGTAGGAAGTTTAGAGCAGATATCTTCTGTGATTCTTATCTCGCCCCCTCCCCCTCCCGATCCTCTGAAAGAGACTGAGTCTTGGTGTTTCTAGGCTTTTTTTCCTCTTGTGATGCAAAACTGCTACTCCTGTAGAAATTGACCCACGGTTTGTGTGGTGTAGCAAGACAGTAACAAATACAAGGTTTACGTACACAGCAGCAAAACCGGATCGAGTTTCATTGGAAAGAAGGAAGCCAAACAGCAGAAACTGAGACCATGCTAACCTTTTATCTCACATAGAGCAACAAGATGAACACTTGGACAGTCTTGTGTCACTTTATGTTTCCATATCTGAACATAGACCTAGGGTTTACCTTTTATTTTATTTTTTAGTTTTGTTTGGGTTTTTTGTTTGTTTGTTTATTTGGTTTGGTTTTTTTTTTTACTGTGAACATGCAGGTGAGATGTTGCAGTGTTATGCCAATGCCAGAAAACATGTGTCAAAAAGTTGCTGGAATCTAGAAGCATTCCTTTCTGTGCAATTATAATCAATCACCGAGAAAATATGGACAAAGTCTGTGGCAGCTTAAAAATAAAACCTCTTCTGACCAGGCAGTGTTCTGATAAGATAATGTGTACTGCTCAGCTGCTCAGAGATAGTATATTCTCAGTGTTGTGGACAGAATATGTTCAGCAAAGAAAAGATAAAGCTGAGGCACTCTATCCCATTGCCTCCATGTACACAGATGGAAAGTTAATGCTGGTACAGAGCAGATCTGTTAAAATGATGCTGCTGTCAGTTCAGGCTTTTTAACTTCCAGTTCCTTATCAGAAAAACCAAGCTCAAATTTTGACTGTGATATTTCTCTGCTGTGTTAGAAGTTTGTGGGGTACTTGGTAATAAGTCCATAAAGCATGTTATCAGCAGATGTGCGCGTGTACATTTATCAGGGTGTCTCTTCCCCGTAAAATCAGCATGGAAGCAGCTTTTGGCACATGCACTGTGTGTTTTTTAGACTTAATTGTTCACTGAGACTCAAAAGAAAATAAAAGGAAAGGAAAAAATGTCTGCAGGTGCAGCAGGAGCACATCTCTACATAAACACAAGTAGCAACAAGATCTCTGAGTGGAGAGAAGGCCTTAAATAGAGAAGTTAAGACTATCCAAGTATTTTAGTTACTTCAGTCCCTTGGAGAGGGTTGTCTTGGTGAGGGTAATACTTCTTATTTAGGGACTTTGTAATACCAGGCCATGCAAATCACTCCAATGATCTTTGAAATATAACACCTGGAAGAAAATGGTAATATACTGTGATTCAGTAATTATCCCTTCTGATTTAATAAATGGTCCAAGGAAACATTCACTAGCAGTCAAGTGTGAAACTTCTGGTCAATTCAGATTAATGATTTTACACTCCTTTCATAGTGATGCATTCTATGCTAAATTATGCCAGAGTTAAAAAGGGAGGAAGCTTCAAACCACTTCTTAAAGATGCAGGTTTACATCCTACATGAGCTTGTGCAGATTAAACTCTAGTGAAAAAGAGGTGGGAAACTGTACTAAATGTTCACATTTTGATGTTTTGGTGAAGTCTTGCAAACTACCTCAACATTCAGAGGGGTAAACTGGAACAAGGTGCCTAGTGTAAAGCCATAAAAGCAAGTCCTCATCTTGTTCAGAAAATACTATCTGTAAGAAAAATGAACTGTGAAAAACAACAAGTCTCTCCCCACCTTTCAAACAGTAGTTGGAAATAATATGAAGAAGCTGAACTCGCCAGATTAATGCTAATTATGAACAGTATGACTCTGAGGAAGAAATAGACTTTCATAAGAGTATAAGTTTGTGGCACATAATTCCCCTCCTTAGGTAACGTGAGGGATGAAAATGATCAATGTGAGTGGACTTCCAGCTAAAAAAATCCACCCAAGAAACTCCACCCAAGTAGAATGTGTGTTGCAAAGTGAAATTTTGCTTTTGATAGCAGCTTGGTTATCCTGTCAAAAGGAGACTGAAAGTCTGCTGTGGAGTTGGAGATTTACAAAAGTCCTGGACAACTCTGCTCAGCAGTTGCTTGCAGTCACTTAATTTTTAGCTGGCTGCATAGAACATGGAGTAATTTTTCAACAGTACATGATGGAAGTTTAAAAAATGATTTGGTGCTATCAATATGCCATCTACTGGAAAGAGATTATGCTTTAATCTCCTTCAGCAGAAGGCAGTTCTGCCTGTGGCAGTTAGTATTTCTTGTAAACATATGGTTAATTCATGGGTTGGACCCAAAGAGAGTAGGCTTGCAGGACTAGTTGTGTGTGTGCAAAAAAATCAACCCAGGGTCTAATATCCTGCTGCCTGAAATTGCTCAGCTAAGGCAAAGCATCAACCTCGCAGGGCAGAAAGTTTTCCATCATGAAGATTTATTTTTCTCCAAGTTTTGTACAGCACAATGCCTCCTTTTTTGTGTACTGGTGCTGGACTCGGTGAGCGTGGCACTGTAGAGGTGAACAGCTGCTGCTTTTTGTTCCTTGTCGTGCGGCGATGCCATCTCTTTTTCCATCGTGTCATGGTGACGGTTTGAAAGATCTCAGCACGTCTTCAAGCCTAATTGAAAACAAATAGGAATTAATGAGTTCAGCTCTTACCGCAGCATGCCATCTTTTCTGGGTTTGTAGTATTGTTAAAAAGAGGAAAATAACGCAGCTGGCACTTTAAATATTGCATTCATCGTTGAATCTGATTTTCAGAACTGTTTGAGGGTAGCTTATCAGCATGGTCTAAAGTCAGGCACGAGCCAAATGCCTATCAGTTTACAGCAGGTTCATGGTTGGGAAATGAGCAATCTTTTCTTCATTACTTAAGCAGTTTTGGTGGGGCTTTGAGCCACTCATAGTCTTATTTCCAGTTGCTTGTAGTGACAAAGAGGTAAGAAGATTGAGGTGTCCAGTTAACTATTCCATCAATACATCTATAAGTAAAATTTACTGCTCTAAAATCAGACCCATAAAATGTTAAGGGGAATATTTTGGAAGGTGAATCTAACTTGATAAAACTACTCTGAAGTGTGTGTCCACTGTCCACTTCTACTTTTCTCTGGATATCTTGGCTTGGGCAGCTGCAATGTGATGGTTGTGTACATGATGCTTTTTAAATCATACATCGCTGAAGACCATGTTATTGTTTTCCCATACCACTTCAGAAATGAGTCAGTGAGTACACACAGTGCCAGGGCCAGATCCTGCAGCCACCCCTGTGCTTTTGGGGCCCCAGACACCAATGTATTCGGGCTGGAAATTGTTTGTCGAAGGAAATGCTTGCATGAAGTCAGTCGTTGGCGTCAATAACTAAGAGCTGTGGTCCAGTCTGCCTTGTCTAATGAGGTTTCACAGTTTTGTGACTATTACTTGACCATTACTATTGAAAAGCTACACCCCAATAATTTTATAAATTTTATTTTTTTTTTCCAAGTGACCAAAATCTGAATCCTTAGAAGCTTGACATGAAACAAAACTTTCCTTTTCTTCCTCTATCAATAAATTCCTTTCTGTGCATACATGAAATATGACAAAGATGCAAAGACATTGAATATTCTGACAGAACACTTTATAGCTGAGAACAAGATCATAAACCATACAAGATGCACTTTAGTAATAGAGTAGAATAGAATCAACCAGGTTGGAAGAGAACTTTGAGATCATTGAGTCCAACCTATCACCCAACACCATCTAATCAACTAAACCATGGCACCAAGCGCCCCATCCAGTCTCTTCTTAAGCACCTCCAGTGATGGTGACTCCACCACCTCCCTGGGCAGTACATTCCAATAGCCAATCACTCTTTCTATGAAGAACTTCTTCCTAACATCCACCCTAAACCTTCCCTGGTGCAGCTTGAGACTGTGTCCTCTTGTTCTGGTGCTGGTTGCCTGGGAGAAGAGACCAACCCCCACCTGGCTACAACCTCCCTTCAGGTAGCTGTAGACAGCAATAAGGTCTCCCCTGAGCCTCCTCTTGTCCAGGCTAAGCAACCCCATCTCCCTTAGCCTTTCCTCATAGGGCTTGTGCTCCAAAACCCTCCCCAGCTTTGTTGCCATTCTCTGGACACGTTCCAGCAACTCAACATCTTTCCCAAACTGAGGGGCCCAGAATAGCAATGATACTACCACAGCAGCTCATTAAATGGATGTGCAAATAGCAGGGCTGCAGAAGACAGAACTTATTTTATGGCAGAGAAATGACCACTGGTCTTTTTTTTTTCCCCTCCTTACTGCAGTTTACTGGCAGTCTGACTGCATTGGTGTTAAAAGGCAATCTGTAGTTAATTGGCTTCAGAAGAATGCCACCTCTGCAGTTTGTGGCAGGATAAAAGTAGTGTGCTCATTTCTGGAGGGTGGATGTTGCTTCATGAAGATACAAGTGTTGATCTGGTGTGTGCCTATTGTTGCAGGTGACAGAAAAACAGTTGGCTTGCCTTATTAAATGTGAAAACTAGATTTAAATGCTTGATTGTTTTTTTCCCCTGCATGTGTTTTCAAGGTTGACTGTTTTATTTACATTTGTTTGGTTTGGTAATTATGTTTTTCAAGAACATGAAAATGTTGATATTTTTTTCAGCCCCTCAGATAAAGCTGTGTAAAAGACTCAGTTTGAGACTTAAGGAAACATAAAGGGAAAGATAAAGGAATGGTGTGGCCAGCAGGAGTAGGGAGGTCATTGTGCCCCTGTACTCTGCTTTGGTTAGGCTGCACCTCGAGTACTGTGTTCAGTTCTGGGCTCCTCAGTTTAAGAAGGACATTGAGACACTTGAACGTGTCCAGAGAAGGGCAACAAGGCTGGGGAGAGACCTCAAGCACAGCCCTGTGAGGAGAGGCTGAGGGAGCTGGGGTTGTTTAGCCTGGAGAAGAGGAGGCTCAGGGGCGACCTCATTGCTCTCTACAACTACCTGAAGGGTGGTTGTAGCCAGGAAGGGGTTGGCCTCTTCTCTCTAGCAACCAGCACCAGAACAAGGGGACACAGTCTCAAGCTGCACCAGGGGAAGTTTAGGCTGGAGGTGAGGAGAAAGTTCTTCACCGAGAGAGTGATTCGCCATTGGAATGGGCTGCCCAGGGAGGTGGTGGAGTCGCCGTCCCTGGAGGTGTTCAAGGGCAGACTGGACGTGGCACTTGGTGCCATGGTCTAGTCGTGGGGTCTGTGGTGACAGGTTGGACTCGATGATCTTTGAGGTCTCTTCCAACCTTAGCGATACTGTGATACTGTGAAACACCTTTGATGTTATTGTAAGGAGGTGTGGGGGAGATAATTTTAAAATCCTTGTCTGTAGCTGTAAAGGTCTTGTCTTAAAAACACTGTTTGAACTATAATCAGATGTTGAAAGTAACTAATTTTCATTTAGACTGATAGGAAAGTGGAGGGAACCCTGCTCCTTTCCAGAGTTTGAGGTGGAAGAATGAGACTCAGTCTGTGCTGATGCCCTCGGCCATAGCCACGCCGTTTCTACATGCTCCGGCAAGTAGTCAAAAGTGATTCTCACTTTTGAGATCGCAGGCTGAGGTCCTGCAATGTCCTTGCTTTTCCCCACAACTGAGATGGAACTCTGCAGAGCAGTAGCTGGCTACATTTTTTTAGCAGGAAAAAAAAAAAGCCGCTGCATTTTTGCTGTAGGTTTATGGCTAACACGAGACTCTCTTAGCATCGCGCTTTCCAACGTCTTCGAGAAATTCAGTGGCGTTGACTCATGCTTAGAATTCCTTTCACACTTACTTTTGCTCTCTGAGTTTCCTGGGCTGTGCAAGCTTTCTAATTTCTATCCATGTGGATGATGCTGCATGTTTGCTTGATCACTGGCAAGGACTTATGTTTGAAGGACAGAAGTGGCATTTAGCATACGTCTCGTGTCCTTACTATACTTACAAACCCATGAGCTTTGTAGTGGTCTGTGTTGAAGGGTAATAGTGCAAATTTACCAGTGGCACAGCCCTGTTATTTCAAGGAATATGCTTAGCATGATGGCTTTGTTTTGATGACTTATAAACAAATGTCTAGATCTTCTTGGTGAAACAAAACCTTTTCTACCTTCTGGGAGAAAAAAATAAATCCCCAAAGCGCACAAAACCCAACCAACCAATTAACAAAAAAGCAAATGTAGAATGTGAAGGAAGAAGAAGAGGAATAAGGGGGCGGGGGTGGAATAAGGGATGAGAAGAAACGGATGACTTTTGTAGCCATCAGGAAACACCCGTTTCAGGTTTGATCTAATCTGCAGTCAAAATGTTCCAGAAGTTCCATGTGATCTCTGGTAAATCTTGAGGGTCTCTAGAATCCAGTTTTGCTGTAATAGAACAGCATGAATTCTGCTTTTTATGCTCTGTATAATGCCTGCCTCCCCAGGAGACTTGCTGTGGAGCTACTTTTGACATTTTAATATATTTTTGTGTGTTTAGAGAAATTGTAAGGCTGACTCTTTCGTGTTCCTTTCTCATTTATTAATTTATAGCTGGGGCAGAGTAAAAGGATATCTTAACCTCAACTTGTAAGCCCTATTTCAGTGAGATTGTGAGTGTGATATTATTGTCTATATTTAACAGAAACTTGTTCACAGATTGTAATCCTCTTGATACGCTCCTCTAATGACAAATACATCTCACTCATGTCACTTGTCAAAACTGCTGTTCAACTCATTGTTTAGTTTTGCACAACTGCGTGGTAAGGGTCAGATCTGTAAATATTCTCTGTGTGGAAGACAAGGAACGTGTTTGGCAGGAAGAATAAAGACATTTCATAACCATCCTTCAGTCTTTATGTTGTGCGAAGGTTTAAGATGCATAATGTTGCGTTTGCTATTTCAAAGACATCAGAGTGGCAATTTTAGAAATGCTGAATAATAAGTAGGACACTGCATCAAACAGCAGGTTTTGTGTGCTAGTCTTCTTCCTTCCTTTCTTGTGCTGTTACTCATCTTAGCTCTTACCTCCTATCACTCCTGTGTTTATTAGTCTTTACTTTGTGTATTATCTTAGCAATGCTTTCTGTTGCGTTCCCTGCGAAGTCTCTGCTGCGTTAGTTGAAACAAAGAATATCTGGGTGAATCATGATTGAAATCAATGTGTATGACTCTCCCAAGCTGAAGAAACAAGCATGGACAGAATTTCTCTCTGTCTTCTCTGCCAATATTGATTGATAGTTTCTATGGAAAGGAGTAGAGAAGTGCCAAAAAAAATAATGAAGTGTGTTTTGTCTTCACTCGCTGTCTTAGAAAGGTTAAGGCCACTATGCTCCCAGCTACTGTATTTTACCTATGCTCCCAGCTACTGTATTTTACCTAAATGGTTATTTTATCCACCATCCCCCCCTCCCATTTACATATTGTTATTTAGGAATGGTCATATCTGGTTAACTTCTGCTCACAATTTCCTTGTGAGATTTGTGTAGATTTCCTTTTCATTTACCAATTCTAAAAATGGAAGCTGGTTGCAAAACAGATTTCCCCAGTGTGGGGCAAGTTGAGGCACTTTGAAAATCAAGCACATATTTGCTGAATCCCATCTAATCAGAGAGCTAACAGCTTTCCCTTCTGGTTAGAGATGGAGCTGCAGCAGCTTCTAACTCCTCTATACAGACACTACACTTCCAAGCCACTACACTTTCACCCAGTGATGCATCTTATCACTGACTTTGCTCCTATGCTATTTCTTAATGAGCATCAGAACAGCTTTTGTGAAAGGACAGGCAAATGGAGGTTTGTGATGGAGTACAGTCTCTGTAATTTCACTGTAGAATAATGCTTGAATACATTTTCAGGAGCTCTTATGGGTCTTTATAAAACTTGGCTTGGTAGTAGGTGACAGGAAGGGAAGTCAAATTACCTGGCACGGTAAGGAATAAACAAAATGAGATTGTTTACTAGGACTATACACTTGTTGGAGTCCCAAAACTTCATTCTGCTTTTCAGGTGTTTCTGATTTTGTTGATGTGAATGACTACAGATGTAGGAGCTGTGACTTTGTACCTCAGAATTGCTTGGGGAACCAAGGGACACAGAGAAACAATGAGCCCAGTAATGAACTGTGTCCGCCTTGTGTACGCTATGCTCATCACAGCTGAATGATCTTCCAGTCATGTGTTTGTTTCAGGCCAGCATGTGGCAGCAAATGAGGTAGGGAGGGTGGGGAGAAGAGATTTTACTGAAATGTGGAAAACATGAACTGACAAGACTGAAAAGCAGCTGTGTGCTGGGTGGCATTAGATTTCCTGTTGAAGAAGTTTCTTCCCCCTCGATGAAGTGTGTTGTAATGAAATGTTTGCTCGATGTGCAAAGAGAGAATGTCTCTCTTGAAAATGGAGGAATGAAATCCATTTTACTACTGCTCCACTTACAGTTTTTTTGTAAAGAAATCTCTTTGTGCTCAGCCAGGGCACAGAGCAAACGGCTGCCTTGAGTAAGTCGCTGAACCTTTGAGCTGCTTTGCTGAAACTGATCAGTTGATGATTAATTCTTCTTTTCTGTGTCAAGATATGCAACACAGCCATTGTATCCTTACTACTTATTACTGACTGCCCGAGTCCATCATCCCTGCTGCACATCTATGCCTCTGCTCTACAGAGAGTACAGAAGTTCCTGATATGAGCTCCTCTGAAAGTAGGCACTGTGGCTTTTTTGTTGGATTTGGTTTGGTTTCCTTTTTCCTTCCGTGAAGGGAGCCAAGATTTGCCAAGGGACCAGACATTTCAGGAAGGCTTAATACCTATAATCTGTAGTGGATTTTCTCTAAATGAGCTGAATGAGTCTAATCTGATGCCTTTGGAATTTCAAAAGCAGACAGCATGTTGGCTGTGCTAACCTTGTGAAAACCTGAACATCAGTGAGAGCTGTATGCTTTGAAAATGAGACTGCTATTTAGCTGCTGATGTGTAGGGGGATACCAAAGAGTCCTGATTGTTAGCAATCCATCCTGGCCTCTTTTAGAAGGTCTAGCCTTGCAGCTCTCTTTGTTTCAGCCCAGGCTGAGGAATAAGGTAATTTGGCCTAATGTGAATTCCTAATTGCTTAATGTTCAATTCCCCAAAACTTTGGAAACGCTATGGCCATGGTCTGAATCCACATTAGCATTGCTGCTTCCCTTCTGTTTCTTCATTAGGCATCTCTAACTTTGCAATCAGTGCCGCCTGTGCTATTTAATCCAGTGAAAGATCAGTCTCAAATACTGCTTTCTTTGAAATCTCTCTGAATATGAATGCTGTATGAAAAAAAAAAATGCACTCCTCAAGTACATGGGTAGTGAATAGAGACTTCTCTGCAGGTTTTTTTATTTACTTGTAAAACAACTATCTGCTGTTTAGTATACACAGATGTGCTGGATTTGGCTCAGGAAAGCTTATGAAAGCAGACATTCAATTTAGTATTTTTCTTTAAGTCATATCTCTCTCTTTATCCCTTGTTTCAGGCATCCTAGTTCCTTCCCAAATTTCTACTCAGCTGGAGCTCTGCAGGCTCAAGGGGAAATTGTTATCTGTTACTGGAAGCAGAAAGAATTAAATTGCTGTAAGAAAATAAATAAATCTGTTTGAAAGAAATGCTAATCAGTTCTTCAACTAGTCTCAGAACAACTCCCTGTTTCAATGTGTTAGTTATGCCTATTAATATGTTAGTCAGTTATGCCTATTTCATACATACCTAGGCTGACAACATTTAAGTAGCTTCTGAAATAGCTAGGAAGAAAATACAGGAAACAGATACCAGAACTAAGTGTTTAAGGAATACATCTTCCCATTTTTTATGAGGCTAATCCTTCATGGATGGCTTATAAAATATAATCTGAAAAGTTTATCCCCTTTCCATCAAATAGGTGATGAAGAGAAGTTGATATTGCAGTCAGAGTCAAATATTGCAGCCTTCATTTTACTGTAGGGACAATCATATCTTCCTTTGCTGCTTAAACCTGAGGATTAAATGTATGTGTTAAAAAGGTATTTTCATATGTAATGAAAAAAAAAAAATCTCTCCCAATAACATTTAGTCATTACAGGAACATGAAGTTTTTGTCACCCTAACTCTTGACACATTGCATTAAATCTATGGAATAAAGTGCTGTTGCCAAGGGTGGTTGCTACCAGAGGAACGTGAAAGAACTTTGGAAGAAGCAGTATGGAATAATTTCATCTCCCTTAAATCTTTTCACATTCTAGGGCATGAAATGATCCTTACAGTAACTTGAGCCATCCCTGTAGAAGACTATTCAGGTAACAATGGTTGTTCATGCAAATATTTGCAAGGACCCATCCGGAAAAATAAGTAGAGGAGTTTTCAGCAGTTAGTTTGTTGACTGAGCTGGAAACAAACACACACGTTCAAGCAATCCCTTCCCAACCACCCAATCTGCAGGGAACCTGTATCCCTATAAAACTTTATTGCACAAAGCCAGAAGTGAGAAATTGCCACAGCCATTGTAGGGCCTAATAGAATGAGATAAGATATCAAAGGGAGAGTGATGGGAAAACAGACTAATTTGGTATCTGCTAGAAGGAGGTAGATGGAAAAAAGACACTATGTGGTGAATGAGTAAGTTGGACTATTGATCCCATTCTAAAGATGTTCTGCTTACCTGTATCTTACCAGAGGCAAGCTACCTGAAACTACATGATATTTAAGATCCCTTCTAACCTAAACTATTCTATGAATCTACACCCAGGTGCTACTCTTTCCAAAGTAAGATAATTAATTAAGATATATGTAGAGTGTGAGCAAAAATTGGGGGGAAGCAGTTTTGGTCTGCTCTCCTTGTTACCGCTCATTACTTAGAAATTATGGTATTGGTGTATGCTTAATCCTTTTAGCTTTAGCTTAAAAAGTGGTTTTAAAATATGGCTTTAATGGAGTTGCCATCATTGGGGGTTTTTAGGAGGAGACTTGATGGGGTGCTTGGTTCATGGTTTAGTTGATTAGATGGTATTGGATGATGGGTTGGACGTGATGATCTTGAAGGTCTCTTCCAACCTGGTCCGGTCTACTCCTATTCCTATTCCTATTCCTATTCCTATTCTATTCTATTCTCCTAATAAGAAAGTAGTAAAAACCCAAACACTTCCACCTTGATTCTAGGGGAATAGAGCAGATTTCTGCTGTGTTGTAGATACCCATGCTCCATATACTTAAAACCTTATAAATAGTATACCTCTAATTCTACCTTAAGGGTAAAGTTCTCAGTATTCTACAGATAACACTGTTTTCTAAGTAGTGTGTGTGTGTAAATCTCCTCAGTGCTTATTACTTGCCACACATTGAGGAGGGAGAGAATTTTTACCTGCTTCTTGGTAATTTAATAATGGGGGAAAAAAAGTGACAGAGGGAAGGCTCCTCAGCTGGAGTAAATGCCAAAACATCATCGTAGGTGCTGATAAAAAGAAACTAACGACTGCAAAATTATCCCCAGTTCCATTAATGCATTTTCTGAATGCAAAAGTTCCCTTTAGCTCAAGGGAAGATACATAAATATGTATAGTGCCTCTGTGCAAAGGATTTCTAGTTGTAGGCACATAATGAAGGGTGGAAAATTGATTTTTGACTATCTTTTCTCAGTGGCTTGAGTGAAGTTGTGTAATTCTGTTTGTACAGAAATAAATGCTTCAAAATGGCCAAGTTGTTTTGTTTTGGATTTTGTTTGGATTTTTAATGCTGCAGTGTCAAATTTGGATACACCTTCAGCAGACAAAAATATCAACTCATTTCTACACGTAACACTGGGCTTAATTTTGTTATTTTTTTAATGTCCTGCCACTTCCTTTGTATACAAGAGATTATCCTGGAGACAAACATTGTTTCTGACAAGTTCTGGAATTCTTCTGCTGACTGCCACCTTTGCAGATTTTCAGTTGAACAGGCCTTGCGCTTCAGCGTAAAAAAGATCACAGTCTCACAGAATGGTAGGGGTTGGAAGTGACCTCTAGAGATTGTCGAGTCCAACCCCCTACCAAAGCAGGATCACCTAGGGCAGGTCACACAGAATGAATCCAGGCAGGTTTTTGAATGTCTCCAGAGAAGGAGACTCCACAGCTTCTGGTGAGGGGTTTGGAGCACAAGCCCTACGAGGAGAGGCTGAGGGAGCTGGGGTTGCTTAGCCTGGACAAGAGGAGGCTCAGGGGAGACCTTATTGCTCTCTACAACTACCTGAAGGGAGGTTGTAAACAGCTGGGGATTGGTCTCTTCTCCCAGGCAACCAGCACCAGAACAAGAGGACACAGTCTCAAGCTGCACCAGGGGAGGTTTAGGCTGGATGTTAGGAAGAAGTTCTTCCTAGAAAGATTAATTTGCCATTGGAATGGGCTGCCCAGGGAGGTGGTGGAGTCACCATCACTTGGAGGTGTTTAGGAAGAGACTGGGTGGGGTGCTTGGTGCTGTGGCTTAGTTGATTAGATAGTGTTGGATAATAGGTTGGACTCAATCTCAAAGGTCCTTTCCAACCTGGTCTCTTCCATTCTCTCTGGGCAGCCTATTCCAGTGCTTGGTCATGCTCACAGTAACGAATTGTTTCCTCATGTTTAGGTGGAATCTCCTATGCTCTAGCTTGTACCTGTTGTTCCTTGTCCCATCACAGGACACCAGCCCTGGCACCTTCATCTTGACATCCACCCCTCAGATATCTATAGACATTGATTAGGTCCCCTCTCAGCCTTCTCTTCTCCAGACTAAACAGCCCCAGGTCTCTCAGTCTTTCTTCATAGGATTGATATTAAAGTCCTGCAATCATCCTTGTAGCTCTAAAAGCATTCTGGAGATTCCTTGTATTTCAACAGAATGCTCCATTTAGATGCCAGTGCTCAACACTTTTGGGGCATAAGTCTTAAGACTATGTGGCAGTTTTAGGCTGAAGCCTAGGAAAATTTTCCACAAATTGAGTAGAAAGTGTTAGAATGTAAATAAATTACTATTGGATGTAAAGCGAAAATAATGACAAGGTCTAAATAATCCCCTTGCTCTGAAAAACAACATAAAGTAGTTAGTTGTATAAACCACCTCTCACTCTCAGCTTCTTCACTCTAGCTGATACTAGCTGGTGCTTTTGCTTGGCTGTTGCTGACCTTGACTGTGTTCTTGTGGCTAAGTACTAACAAATCACCCTCAGCTCTTCTCTTTCTCTTTTCCTTTGTATGGGGTGGGGGACGGGAACAGGGAGGGTGCTGTTTATAAATTGTAGATATATGCAAATATTGTACATTTTGTACATATTCATTGCATTTCCTATTTCTAGGTTTTAGTCTGCTTGTAAATACAACTTCATTTGCTTTCCAACTGAGCTGCTCTGGCAATTTCATTTTGGGGAGTAATTTCAACCCACCACACGCTACTAGAAAAGTAAGTTCAGAAGCTGCTGTAGTGCTGAACACTTACTCAGCACTCTGTTATCTTGGTGGGTGTTTCCTAGCTAGGTTGGGTTTCCAGTGTGATCTGTGGCAGCATCTGCTGCACCCTGAGGGCTGTTCTGAACTACTCCCTTATGTGTGTGAAACAGTGGGTGCTTTTGCACGCTCTCTTCTTAACTACCACTGAAGCTATTGCAAAATTTCCTTGGCAGGTATCCCTTCAAATTTTCTTTAGAGAGAGATATCAATCTCTCTCTCTCATGTGCTGAGTTAACGCCCATCCTGGAAGCAGGGGTGGGGGAGAGTGCTTGTGAGAGCATTGCCCTCCCTGCAGGGGTTTTCCCCCTGGGAAACTAAATTAGTCTGTTCCACTCCCCCTCCCTGCCCAGCGAGACTATAAAAAGGAGGATACTGCAGCCATTAGCTCTGTTGGGCCCTGCCTTTGCTTGGATGAGGACTGCTGGCGGCTCCCTGCTTCTCTGCCACGTGGTCAGGCCTGATCCTTCTCCCTGCTACCTCCACACCTCTTCAAAGAGACTGCTTTGGTATTCTTTTTGCTCCTCCCATCCATCCTTGTTCCTTACCCTGGTGATCCCTACCTGTTATTGTTATATATATATATATATATATTGTTTAAAGAAAATTCTTTACTTCTCTACTTCCAAGCAGACTCCATATTATTTCTTGGTGGATTTGCTCCTTCCATTTCTTTTTCCTCTCTATTGGGAAAGAGGAGGGGGGAAGCGGGGAAGGAATTCTCAGCCTTGCCCCCATCTCAGCTCTTGAGTCCCAGTTAAGGCTCAAACCACCACACTCTCAAATCCTTTTATGAATGGGCAATACTTCATATAACCTGTCAATCCATGCTACGAATCTTAGTTGGGCTTTTGAAAATTACTAGGCTTGTAAAATTTGATTTCAAGCCTGATTGGAGCAATAGGTGGGATGAACAGAATCCTGCATCTGCCTTTGAGTAATAATAAATAAACTTAGGCAAAAGATTAAAACAAAATCATAAAAACTCATGCTTGCCCTCCTTGGGACAGCTGGGCTTCAAGGTAGGGTCACAGAATGGTTTGGGTTAGAAGGGACCACCAAAGGTCATCTAGTCCAACCCCCCTGCAGTGAGCATCCTCCTGCAGGGACATCCTCCACTAGATCAGGTTGCCCAGAGCCCTGTGTTACCTTTGATAATAAATGAAAATATCAGCCATCATTAAACTTTTACATGCAGTGCTGAGGAGAAATTAATAAAGAGATTTAGGATCCAAGACACAGAACTACTTAAATGACAAGATAATGGTGTTACGGTAATATTGTCAATAACACTTAGGCAATCCATTTTCCTTTGGAAAAGAGTTGTTATAAGCTCTTATCCCGAAATCAGAGTGCATTTCACTACTTATTTACTCTCCTGGGATTTGCTGCTCTTAGCATTCTGCAATCATACAGAAGCAATTTATTTATGAAGATTTACAATAGCTAAGGTTTTAACACTGTCTTCACATGGATGTTTTAATGATTGTTTCCTCACTGCGGAACTTCAGCCTTTTGGCCCGTGTTATAGCAAACTGTTCCTTAAAGGAAGAGAATAAAGTAATGGCAGCTTTGAGTCAAAAATTAGGAGATCCACTTACAGAAACCACTGAGATAGGGATCTATAAAATTGTATCATAAAATAGCAGTAACTAACTTCTGCAGAACAGAGCAAAGATCAGTGCTCACTCTTAAACTCTCAGTGCTAAACCTCCCAGCACTGTTTTCAATTGAGATGATTTGGAATTGATGAAGTGGTCTGTGTTAGGCTTTACATTTTTGTTTGTGTGGAGGAGAAGTGTCAATGGGAGAACAGCAGGTTGGGAAGGACCTCAAGGATCATCTGGTCAAACCTTTCTTGGCAAGGACAGAGTCTAGACAGGATGGCCTGGCAGCCTGTCCAGCTGTGTCTTACAAGTGTCCAGTAGTAGGGAAGCCAACATTTGCAATTCCCTGTGAAGATTATTCCACTGGCTGGTTGTACTTGAGAAACTTATGACAAATACAGTGTCCCAGAAACATCTTTAGCAACTCTGTCACTTGAAAATTTTAAGCCTTTGATACTTTAAGAGTTGTTTTCATTTTTGTTTTCTTAATGTAGTGGTTCATAGGATATTGCTAGTCCACTGCATTAGTAGGGAAAACAATGACTGAATGTTCCAGCACTCATCAAATTCATAATGATCAGCTTAACCCTATGACTTTTAATGTGCAAAAGTGAAGAATACAGGTGTGGCAAAACTGTGTTTCAATTTATCTTACAATTCAGTAAACAGGTCAAAAGAGTAAAAGGTGTTTCTGTAAGCAAGTGGACACTGTACATCAACAGGCAAAGCTGTACATCATACCCAAAGGATGGTTCTGCTGAAAACTGCAGCTGCATATTCTGATGTTTAAATTCTGCCTGAATCTGTGATGCTGAGAAGATAACAAAACTCCCCTTTTAGAAGCCAGTACCTGAGGTCATTGACTACACTGCCATGTGAGGATCACCGTATTCCTTTCCAATGTGTAAGAAAGAAATGTGGTACCGTGTTTCAGAGTGGAACTGGCTCAGATTGTGAGCTGGCATCTGCAACTTTATTCTGTCTATGGATCTGGCTGCTAACCAAATGGAGACATCTTTTAATTGTGAGCATTGTATCTTTGCCAGTTCAATTAGCACTTCCAACATTTGGGTCCAAATCGATGTTTAAGACTTGATTCTTAGGCTGAGCTTTGTCAGAACAGCCAAACATGAAAAATAATGATATTAGATGACCTCTGTTTTCTAAAACTAAACTATCTCCTTTGAGATAACTGCAGCATATAAACCAGAGCTCCCTCCCTACTGCTCATGCAGGAATATTTTCTAGTCTGTGTCCAGTTTTCCACCCTTCCAAATTATGATCACTTTGTGCGTTTTTGATCAGTCTAATGTCTACCTGTCTTCTTTCTTATTCACCTGCACAGCTGCTTTCAAAAGGTATCTGTGCCAGGGGAGGTTTAGGCTGGATGTGAGGAAGAAGTTCTTCACAGAAAGAGTGATTTGCCATTGGAATGGGTTGCCCAAGGAGGTGGTGGAGTCACCATCACTGGAGGTGTTTAAGAAAAGACTGGATGAGGCACTTGGTGCCATGGTTTAGTTGATTAGATGGTGTTGGGTGATGGGCTGGATTCAATGATCTCGAAGGTCATTGCTAAGGAGTTCATTGCTAAGCTGCTGCCAGATTAAAAAGAAACTCTTTCATGTGGAAGAGAATTGAATAAAATATTCTGTATGGCATCTGCAGCAGACAGGAGACACAGAGATGGAGAAAATTGGGTGTTCATGTAGGATACAACGATGGTTAATATATCTTTTGCTAATCGCTCATTTTCACTAATAGAGAAAAATTGTGCTAAGAGTAGAGAGCTAATTTATGCAAACTGCAGTAGCTGAGTTGAATTTTCTAAGTGGTGCTTTGGGGTTTTTTTCTTTGTTTTGTTTGGGTTTTTGTTTTGCTTTTGTTTTTTACCTGCTGAAGTACTTGCAAAATCTGGAACCACTGACTTAGGCTGTCAGTATTACTCCCTTATGCTAAATCAGTGGGCAAGATGGTGGAGGGCATTAGGAGCAAGTATTTATCTTGACAACACTAAGGTGATTTGGGTAGAAATCCATGTCTGGTTTTGGTTTTTTCAGCAAGCAGTATGAAAAGTCCAGAACAGAAAGTAATTTACTTGATTATCTGTTATTGTTCTTAATATATTGAACACTAAAGCATAGTCTTCAGTGTTTTCTGAAGTTACAGGTTGCATGCAATGCTTAATGCTTGCTGCTAAGCAAACAGTGACTAAATGAGGAGGGCTGTAGGGCTCTGCATAGAATATGGTTTGAAGCAATGTTCTGGTTTGCCCCATACTGTTGTACCCCTATCCTCCAGTGACCAACAAGGTCTCTTTTAAGACTGGTGTCTTTCAGGCTTGTTATCATTTATCCTTTGTATTCACTTAGTTCCTGCTTAAAGGAGCTAATAGTGTGTTGCTATTTCAGTGAATTGTTCATGCCTTACAGGTACAGCTATCAATTGGCTTGTGCCATCTGTTTGGAGTTGGTTTGTTTGGGTTTTTTTGTTAATGTTATTATGATTGATGCTGTGTTAGTTTTTAGTTTGATGTGATTGTTATTGTGCCTGCCCTTTGAGAGTCAGGAAAGAGTGTACTCTTCTAATTAAAAACGTGGTGCTGTGTTGCCACGTGAAAATAACAATTCTTACATTTCCCTTAGCACTGTCAGAATGTGTACAGATATATCAGGGATGGTAGAATGTAGATATAAAATGCAGTGCTTGAGGGGAAATAGAAGGTAGGATGGAGGTAAATGAGGTGTAGGGCATTCTAAGAATGCCAGTGTGACAGTACTGCCTTTGTGCTACGTTGCAGTCCCGACCCAGCTCTGTTCTGTATCACTGTGCCCTGCCCCCACCAGAAGTAGTAGGCATTATTGCACACCTCAAGTCCATGGGTCTTGGAAATGTACTGGAAAGAACTGCATCATTAAATTATCTTACATTCAGGGAACTGAGTTGAAAATATTTCTGGTTTAGCTTTCATTATAGGATGAGAGGAACAGGGATAGAAAAATCAGTTCAGCTTCAGGAAAGAGGAGGAGGAAAGGCAGGTAATGGAGTGAGAGAGACCAAGATTGAAATCCCATTTATTTCTCCAACAGATACTCAGCGATGCCATGTGTATTAAATACCAATGTCAGAAAAGATTCACATGGTTCCACTAGATGGCTAACATATGTTTGGTACACTGCAGTAAGAGAGAAACAAATGTTTTTCTCTGAAGGCCAGACTGTAACTTTGGATTTTAATTCCTGCATGAGCTGGAGCATGAATTGTTGAAGAACTTGGTAAATGATGCGCAACTGAAACAATGGGGACAGAAAAGAATGTGTCCTGGCTGTTGCTCTCCCATGGTTTAAGCTTGAGGGTTTGTGCAGCTCTGAAAGGAGCAGCATGTCTAAGGCTTGTGCATGGAGATTTGCACAATGAAAGTTCTGCTCAGATGCTGGAGAATGAAGTAGTGCTGAAAATGTAACGTGCAGAAATACAGCTGTCGTCATGCAGTGGAATCATTGCCAACAGGTAACAGAAGCAAAGTGAAGTATCACTTTCTGGAGGGACTGATAAGTAGTGAAGGATGAAGAGGAACACAGCAGTCTGGAAACTAGAGACTTTGTAGAAGACTTGAGTTATAGTACTGGAGTTTCCTTTAAGGCTGACAATAAAATTTAGAGGAAGGGTTGTAGAAATAAGATAGAGAACAAACTGAAACATGGAGTTATGTGCATGTGTTTCTAATTCAGATAGGGAAGGAATAAATGCCTTGAGTTTTCCAGTAAAATGGCAGAGGAGCCAGTTTACTATCTCCTCATACTTTATCATGTGTTGAAATATTAGGTCGGAAATGTTCTTGTTGGAACTTAGAGACATTTTAGATTAAGCATCTAATTTTCAGGAAAAACTCCTGTGTTAGAAAGAATCCTGTGGTGAGTGAATATTGCAGAACTGTTTTTCCTCAGCTGGTGTATTTGTAGAGATTGGTAATGTATCAGCTGCTGCTTACATTATTTCAAAACTGTCCCTGGAGTTTTGTAGTTTAAAAATCTTGGCTATTCTTCAGCTGTTGTGAAGCTATTATGAAAGTCAAAAGAACTCCCCATTCTTGTCAAGCTGCTGTACTTGATTGCTAACAACTCATTATTTCATTAAAAAAAAGTGGATTGTCTCAGATAGCTGTGTGTTGGAAAATTGGAAATATAAAGTATTTCCAATATTAAGGGAGCCTAGGAAAAAGTGGGACCCCATCCTGTGTTGAGCATGACTTTGTTCCTCATAGTTTAGATATGAAACTCCTGGCCAAGCTGTCAGCCCATGGCTTGGATGGGAGCACACTGCGATGCGTTAGGAACTGGCTGGAGGGCTGAGCCCAGAGAGTGGTGGTGAATGGTGCCACAGCCAGCTGGCGGCCAGGCACCAGTGGTGTGCACCAGGGATCAGTGCTGGGCCCCATGCTCTTTAACATCTTTCTTGATGATCTGGATGAGGGCATTGAGTCCATCATCAGTAAATTTGCAGATGACACCAAGCTGGGGGCTGGAGTTGATCTGCTGGAGGGCAGAGAGGCTTTGCAGAGGGACCTCGACAGGCTGGACAGATGGGCAGAATCCAACAGCATGAGATTTAACACATCCAAGTGCCGGGTTCTGCACATTGGCCACAACAACCCCATGCAGTGCTACAGGCTGGGGTCAGAATGGCTGGAGAGCAGCCAGGCAGAGAGGGACCTAGGGGTGCTGGTTGATGGTAGGCTGAACGTGAGCCAGCAGTGTGCCCAGGCAGCCAGGAGGGCCAATGGCATCCTGGCCTGCATCAAGAATAGTGTGGCCAGGAGGAGCAGGGAAGTCATTGTGCCTCTGTACACTGCACTGGTTAGGCCACACCTTGAGTCCTGTGTCCAGTTCTGGGCCCCTCAGTTTAGGAAGGATATTGACTTGCTGGAGCGTGTCCAGAGAAGGGCAGCAAGGTTCGTGAGGGGCTTGGAACACAAGCCCTATGAGGAGAAGCTGAGGGAGCTGGGGTTGCTTAGCCTGGAGAGGAGGAGACTCAGGGGTGACCTTCTTGCTCTCTACAAGTACCTGAAGGGAGGTTGTAGCCAGGCAGAGGTTGGTCGCTTCTCCCAGGCAAGCAGCACCAGAACAAGAGGACACAGTCTCAGGCTGCACCAGGGATGGTTTAGGCTGGATGTTAGGAAGAAGTTCTATACAGAGAGAGTGATTGCCCATTGGAATGGGCTGCCCGGGGAGGTGGTGGAGTCACCTTCATTGGAGGTGTTCAGGAGAAGACTTGATGGGGTGCTTGGTGCCATGGTTTAGCTGTTTAGGTGGGTTGGATGATAGGTTGGACTTGATGATCTTGAAGGTCTCTTCCAGCCTGGTCTGGTCTGGTCTATTCTATTCTATTCTATTCTATTCTATTCTATTCTATTCTATTCTATTCTATTCTATTCTATTCTATTCTATTCTATTCTATTCTATGATCTGTTTGTGCTTTTAAAGAGAGGTGTTGCAGGTGTCATATGTCTTGTAATTTTCTTTTCACACTGTTACGGCAGAAAGAGAAGGTAAAGCAGTATTCAACTGTCATACTTTGAAAATTTCATCACTTGTTTCTTCTCTGTTACATGATTACTTGAATTGGTAATAATGGACACTGTATTTCCTGAGGGGAAAGATAAAAAACAACAAACACCACCACCCCCAGCCCCAAAAAACCCAAATCAAAGCAAAAATCCCAACCAACCAAAACAACCAACACCACAAAACAAATCAAAATCCCCCAAGATGAAAAGAGTGGTAATTTGTAACGGTTTGGTTCTGGCAGATTAATAGCTTTAAGAGAGATTCTTAAGTCTTTGTTCTCTGCCCCCATTTTTGCATAAGTAAACCAAACCAAACTATTGAAACTGCACCACTGCAGGAATGTTTTGGGTTGCTATTTTCTGGATTGAATGTTGGTCTTGCTTGAAATCAGCAAGGAACCATGTCATTGACCTGACTGCAAGCAGAACTTGTTCTTGTTATTGGATGGGTCCTTCCTGACAAGACTTTAGAGTAACAGCAAAATAAAACCTTGTTTCTCTTTCTACTAAAGACAAAACAAGGTTCCATCTTCCATGATCGAGTTACATTTCAGACAGTGAGATTAGACTTATCCATCAACTTCCCTGCTGTGAATTAACATCTAGATGTTCTAAGAAGTTGGTGATTTATACCTAAGCAATCTCTAAGGCAACTTTCAAGTAAATGTAGTTTCAAATGTGTTTGCAAGAGCAGCAAAGTCTGCTTATTAGCAGAAGAGCAAGCACATAAGGAAGAAGTACTGCTATCCAAATTCAGGTTTAATTGCATTCTGATGCAATCATGAGGAAAGTTTAAATGTAAACTTTATCACATGGATGGGATAATCCTCATTACAGTTGGGGAGTTCCAGCTGAAAGATATTTGCAACCATTCTCAGTGAATGTTAAAAATATTTCCCCACCCAATCTTGGCAGTTCAGGCAGCCTGGAGGGACCCTAGAGTGCAAACACTTGCAAGGTGCCATCAGCCTTGATAACTCTCGATGTGAGGTCCAAGTGTTACCCTTGAGGGGTCAAGAACTCCATCACATGTACTCCTATGTGTAGTAGAATGATGTGAAATGTGTCTGTGAAGTGTTGTTTAAGATACTTACAGTTTAAAAAACATTTCCATTGATACTATAAAGATAACCAAATGGTTGGTGGACTCAGTGTAGCTTCTGTGACTTAATACATATCTCCTTACAGAATACAGAATCAACCAGGTTGGGAAAGTCCTTTGAGATCATCGAGTCCAACCTATTATCCAACACTATCTAATCAACTAAACCACAGCACCAAGCACCCCACCCAGTCTCTTCCTAAACACCTCCAAGTGATGGTGACTCTACCACCTCCCTGGGCAGCCCATTCCAATGGCCAATTAATCTTTCTAGGAAGAACTTCTTCCTAACAACCAGCCTAAACCTCCCCTGGTGCAGCTTGAGACTGTGTCCTCTTGTTCTGGTGCTGGTTGCCTGGGAGAAGAGACCAACCCCCACCTGGCTACAACCTCCCTTCTGGTAGTTGTAGATGGCAATAAGGTCTCCCCTGAGCCTCCTCTTCTCCAGGCTAAACAATCCCAGCTCCCTCGGCCGCTTCTTATAGGGCTGTGCTCCAAACCCCTCCCCAGCTTTGTTGTCCTTCCCTGGACACGTTCAAGTAACTCAACATCTTTCTGGAATTGAGGGCCCCAGAACTGGACACAGGACTCAAGGTGTGGCCTAACCAGTGCTGAGTACAGGGCAGAATGACTTCCCTGCTCCTGCTGGCCATACAGAACTTCTTTCTTACAGAAGTTCAGAATTTCCTGTAACCTTTCCTCTGTATAGTCTCTGCCATCTTGTAGTTGGACTACAGATCTTTTAACAAAGTTATTCTTCAAAAAAAAACAACAGTAAATTTCTTTCAGCAATTAGTGTTTGATGGGAGACTTTCTTGTTTGAAAGAGAAGGGGAAAAATACAATTGACAACATACTGACAAAGTATGCAGATGCAATTGTCAAACTTATGCATATAGCCAGTATAATTTCCCATCAGCAATATGGATTTAGACCTGTGAAACTTCTACAAAGGTCAAGCTAAGGTAAACAAATATATTACCAGATCAGTCAAACTATTACTTGTGCTGTGCATTTAACGTGCACGGAATTCATGCAGTAATGAGGCTAAGGTATGCGTTTTAAGAGAGTATACCATGGAAAATTCTGCCTTTTAAAGTCAGGAATCCATTTAAATCACTCAATCTCCTCGTTGATTTTAATGCAGATCCACCCCAGTGAAACAGGCAGCCGTCAGAGGATGTATTTTCAAGTTCAATTGCTATAGCACACACACCAGTGCTCATTAAACGGCTTCTCTTACAACAAGTAATTGGAAAAACTGAGTGAGAAAAGCAGAATTATGCACTGTGACTTTTCAGGCTGTTGTGGTACAGAAGAGTAGCTCAGACCTGCTTTCTCAGGTTTTCAGCATTAACTAGGAGCCCTTTGGGTTTGGACTTGGTCTACGTTTAATGATCTTTGATGTTAGCAAATTAGCTTTGGATTTACGGCTGCGCTGCAAGTAACTGGAAATCTTTTTCCTAATGAGTGGGATAATTCCTCCTCTTGCTAATTTAGAGCCATGACATAGGTGTCCATCCAATGGAAATGAAGGAATGACTAAACATGAGTCACTTGTTCCCTCTGTGTTATTTTCTTATGTCACATCTAAGCTATTTTTCATCTCTCTCTTTCCAGATTTAAGTCAGAACTGCAGTTAAATTTGGCTTGAAAAAACCATTAAGGAAAATGTATTTGTATTTTCTTGAGCAGTATGGCCTTCCATGGATGAGTTATATTTGCTCAGTAGAAAAATATACATACTATTTAAAGGCCTGTATGAATCAGACTTTCTTGCTGCTTTCCATTTCAGTGGGCACTTAAATGCTATTGTGCGGTACGAAGCGTGTTGCAAACCGGTTCAGTCACAAAGCTGGGAATTGGGCAGGGGTTGGCTATAAAACTGAAGTCAAGCTGAGGTAAGATTTCAGTTCAACAGTTCACAGCAGGGAAAAGGATTTGATTATTGTTTCACCTTTCTTATTGAATAGAATACACAGCATAGGAGAACATTCTTATTTTGCTGGTTTTATTTGTTGCCTTGACAGCGAGTGCCTAAATCTACTATATCCAATTATTGGCTAAAAAAAATAAAGGAATGAATTTGTTTTCTCCTTTCCAGAAACTGTGTTCTTATTTCAGAACCAACCAAAAAAAATATAGTTTGGACCAATTGAAAAGAGCAGCTAAACTTTGGCAGATATTGCAGGTGGGTGGCTTTTCTATGCTGATCAAAAATTTGGTGTGTATCTGCCATGAACAGTCTAATACGAATGCCTTGTGAGTTAAGAAACAGCAACAATTAGAGCTAGCATAGGTGGTTCCTGTGTCTTTAAAATGGGCACACTTCTCTTTAGAAAGACCCTGTTGGATACATGTATGCCAGATGACTGTTCCAAAAGGCTTGCTCCTGATTGCCAGGAACACTAGCAAGTAAAACAAAGAGTAAACTCAATTTCGTTGCCTTTCATACTTCTTTGAAACCTTGTGACGGTCGTGTTAGAAAATGGGTAGTGATGGAAATATCCCATTGATAAAACCCTGCTTGGGTTTATCTGCTGAAAAACACTGATTTCAAGAAAGACTAATTTTAGTCCATGATAAATGACCTTAAAAATCAACTTTCTGTTTGGGACCTGACCACAGTCTTCTGTGTCTGCTCTTTAAGAATTTAGTCACAGGTAGCAGCTTTAGTGGCTCACGGAGGAAAGGGAGAGAGGATTGCATTCTCTTTCTTTCAGGGCTCTGTTCTCTGTGGCCTCTTCCACTGACAGCTGAAGCATTTGAAAGGACTTCTTGCTAACTGCAATTGTCAAGTCATATACACTGTGATCAAAGGAGTCCAAGTCATGCCACTGAGACTGATTTGGCCTTGCACATTTCCGTACAAGTTTCATAATAGGCTTTGGGGAATGTTGGGAGGAAGATCTAACTAGATTCCAGCTCCCAACAGGAAAACTTGACTGGCACCTGAAATGCATTAGAAGAGAATATTTCTCCTTCACATCAGTAGGAAATGATAGATAGAGATATGTGCAATATGGTTTTTACTCTCTGTGGTTTCACTTACGGATGGGCACAGCCCCTAAACCACACACATTCTGTGAATGGTTAATTTCATTTTCCTTTGTGACAGTTACTCCTGATCTCCTTTTTTAAATTTTATTAATTATTTTATGGAACTATTTTTACTCCTCACACACGAAAAACTAAATTCACAGAGCAAGTTAATGCAAGGTGTATTTATTCTCCTTGAGACCTGCAGCAGAGAGTAAGAGTGAGAATTATTCTGATGTGGTCAAAAGGAAAGAATTCCTAATATGAAAATTGTTTCTTGTCTGATCTGTAAATGTACTTGTACATGTACTTGTAAATGTACATTTACTGCATAGAGAAAAGTGGTGTGGTAAATAAATGCTCCTGCTACCTCCAAGGAGTAAATGGACATGGTTGAAACAAGCTTTCAGCTCTCTCTGAGTGCTCTCTCACGTGTCAGTGATTGTGAAGGAGAAGGTAAAAGTGAGAGATGGTTAGGACCGTGGAGGCTCTGGGCAGAATTGTCAGTTGTTATTGTGAAAGCAATAAGGGATCCTAAGAGATCTGAATAAGGCTCTACTAGCCTATGAAGTTAGGACTCTCTCAAATTATCTATGTGGGTCAACCACATTTTAGTAATAAGGTTTAAACTTCATATGGCAGGCTTTAAAGTATGTAGAAGCACAAAACCAAGCAAATAAGCTTCTGTTGTCAAGAATAATGATTAAATTATTCAATCTTTCTCTTTTCCTTTCTTTCTTTCTTCCCTTCCCCCCCCCCATAATAACAGACTAATAGCTGAAAAAATGCTGTAGGGATAGATGCAAGTCTATTTCTTGGATTCCAAACTGTGATAGATATAGTCATGGTGTGAGTATGGATTGGGTTTTGTAATACCTCTGGGGTGTACTGGTGCTGGTGTCCTGCTGATGTCTAATGATGGTCTTCTCTTGTTGCTGCTGCAGATGTAGGTTTGTTCAGGCTCTTGTTAATTTCATTTCATATTTGTTTTCTTCCTCCTAAAATCCTGACAGCTTTCCTCTTCTGCCATTTATCTGCTTTACTTGCAATGCATGTGTTAAGTTATTCACTAGTGAAGTGGTGTGAGGGAAGCTTGATTTTACATTTCAGTCAGCTCCACTGAGGGGCTCATAAAGCACATAAGACAGTAGTCGAGGCACAAGCAGAATTGTGTGTAGATAAGCACATGGAAACCAGAGGAAAAAGGCACCTGGCAGATTAGATGGTTTTCATAAAAGCAATTCAAAGAGTCGTTAATCAAAACGATTGATCATAGAATATCAATGAAATGCTTTAGTTCTTTTCCTGGGCTTGACCTTGAATAGTCAATTGTGAATTTCACTGTAAGAGGCTTGGTTCTGTGGAATCTATGGCACAAATTAACATCCTTCAGTTTTTTAAATGTCAGAGGTGTGTTGTAAACCGTAATCCCAGAATCATAAAGTGTGTTACAAGCTACTTGTACGGTCTTAGGTGACACATAACTTGATATCCTGTGGTTGAGATCAAATTAATTAGGCCCTTTACCTCAAACTATGTCACTGTAGACTTTGAATTCTGTTTGAGCATTGTTCTCTTCATGCTGTTGTGCAGGAATGCTGTGAGACATGCACATGTTGCTCCTCCAGACTGCTCAAAAGTGAATATAACTTTAAAAAGGGATGAAATGAGCGAGCTGCAAAAATGCATTCCTTATGCTTCATAAATCTCCTTTGCATTAAGGATCTTTTAGGAATTGCTTTAATATTATCTGAGAATCAGGACATGATTAAGAGTTAGTGGTGTGCATTTCATTAAGAGACAGTTATTTTTCTTCTGTTTTGGAATAAAAATATGCTTAAATTTCTCCATGAAAGTGCCTGGATTGAAGCAATTATGTCAAGAATAAATACATTTTAAAACCCCAATATTTTAAGTATTTGAATAGTTAATAACTGTATTGATTAGCTACTCACATAAGGGGTTTTTTTAATGCCCTTATCTGTAATGGGAGTAAAGATATTGACCTGAAAGAATAGATGTGCAGAAGCTTTGTATCATTAAAAAGCACTTATATTATTAATAATAAGAACAGTATTAATGTTGAGTGGGTATTTGGTATTAGTTGGGGTTGTTCCTACATAGGTAATGTAGATTATGTTTGCCATAGTATAGTAATGTGCTGCTTTCCTTCACTGCAAGAATTTTACTCCCATCAAAGTGGAGAAGCGTCCAGAGAAGGGCAACGAGGCTGGGGAGAGGCCTCGAGCACAAGCCCTATGAGGAGAGGCTGAGGGAGCTGGGATTGTTTAGCCTGGAGAAGAGGAGGCTCGGGGAGACCTTCTTGCTCTCTACAACTACCTGAAGGGTGGTTGTAGCCAGGTGGAGGCTGGTTTCTTCTCCCAGGCAACCAGCACCAGAACAAGAAGACACAGTCTTAAGCTGTGCCAGGGGAGGTTTAGGCTGGATGTTAGGAAGAAGTTCTTCACAGAAAGAGTAATTAGCCATTGGAATGTGCTGCCCAGGGCGGTGGTGGACTCACCGTCCCTGGAGGTGTTCAAAAAGGGATTGGATGTGGTACTTGAAGCCATGGTTTAGTTAGTCATGAGGTGTTGGGTGACTGGTTGGACTTGATGATCTTTGAGGTCTTTTCCAACCTTATTGATTCTAAGATTCTACATTGTGGGACAAGCTGACTGTTGCTAACAGCATGGGTCATATTCTTCTGCTCTTAAATAAGCCCATTTTGGAGAAGAGAGGGCAATAAATAGGGCTTGATTATCAAATTAACTGTTTTCAGGTGTAAGAAAAGTTTCAGTGGGGATTGTGACTTGGCACAAGGAAGGCATGGTGTAGATAAACAGCTTTTTCTAAGACTTCTTCCTTCCTTCCACTTAGTGCTTATTCATTTGGTTGAGTAAGTCCTGCTGCTTTTCCTAGCTGCTTGTCCTTGTTTCTTAGTTACTATTGAGATTTTCCTTTTTTTCCCCTAAACAGCAACAAACAAAAAAAAAAAAAAAAAAAAAAAAAAAGAGGGAACTTTTTTCTGGGTTAATGAACTTTCTTGGAATGAAAATGCAGTCACTTCAGAATTAAAAAAATAAAACCAATAAACCCCCCAACGACCACAAAACCACAAAACTTGGCAGAAGTTTAATCTCTGGTGGGTGAGTGGGGCTTTTTGGTAGGTTTACCAGGGACTGCTTTTCGTTTGATTGGTTGTTTTCTTTTTCTTTGGAGGAGGTTGTGTTGTCTCTGGCTTTTTCTGGGGGTTGTTTGGAGGGAATTTTTTTGCTGTGTGGAGGGAGGGCTTGCTGTCTGGAGGGGTTTTTGTTTGCCTTTTTTGTTTGTTTGGTTTTGCTAAGGAATTATTTATATAACGATTGATGATGAGAGAATGATCCTTAGAAACTGATATATATATATTCTATCTTTACTTCAAAGGTAGTAATACAAGCAGGAAGTATCACAGTATTGCTAAGGTTGGAAGAGACCTCGAAGATCATCGAGTCCAACCTGTAACCACAGAACCCATGACTAGACCATGGCACCAAGTGCCATGTCCAATCCCCTCTTGAACACCTTCAGGGATGGTGACTCCACCACCTCCCTGGGCAGCCCACCAATGGCAAATGACTCTCTCTGTGAAGAACTTTCTCCTCACCTTGAGCCTAAACTTCCCCATGTGCAGCTTGAGACTGTGTCCCCTTGTTCTGGCGCTGGTTTTCTCAGAGAAGAGACCAACCCCTTCCTGGCTACAACCACCCTTCAGGTAGTTGTAGAGAGCAATGAGGTCACCCCTGAGCCTCCTCTTCTCCAGGCTAAACAACCCCAGCTCCCTCAGCCTCTCCGCATAGGGCTTGTGCTCGAGGCCTCTCCCCAGCCTCGTTGCCCTTCTCTGGACACGTTCAAGTGTCTCGATGTCCTTCTTAAACTGAGGGGCCCAGAACTGGACACAGTACTCAAGGTGTGTCCTAACCAAAGCAGAGTAGAGGGGCACAATGACCTCCCTGCTCCTGCTGGCCACACTATTCCTAATGCAGGCCAGGATGCCGTTGACCTGCATTAAATGCAGGAAGGTGGTGGAAGCCCCATTCCTGGATGTTTTTAAGATCAGGCTGGATGTGGCTCTGGGCAACCTAGTGGAAAGTGTTGGGAAATGGGGTTTGGAACTACATGATCCCTTCCAACCCTGACAATTCTGTGATTCTGTCCTTCTGTGATGTAGTTGTCAAATAGTGTATTTGCAAGTTAACATAAGGTACAGTTTCTTTACAGCCTAGACTGAAAACTTATGCAGCCTGATCCTTGAATTGGTGAAATTATGCTAGAAAACAGTGTTGAACCAGTTCAGGTACTTTGGTAGTGATGCTAATGAGCAGTACATCTGCTGCCATGTCCTGGTGTCAACTGCTGTTTCTTTTGGCTTTCCATGTGGTGGTGGAGTCACCATCACTGGAAGTGTTTAAGAAGGGACTAGATGAGGCACTTAGTGCCATGGTTTAGTTGATTAGATGGTGTTGGGTGATAAGGTGGACTCAATAATTACACAGGTCTTTTCCAACCTGGTTAATTCTGTATTTCATAGAATGGTCTGGGTTGGAAGTGACCTGTGAAGGTCATTATTTCATCTTGTTTATGTCTTCCAAATCAGCTTTAATTTTACTGTAAGTATGCTGCATTGAGGTAAATGTGCTTAGGCTTTCAGATCCATGCATGAGCAATGCTAGAAGGCCAGCCAGTCAGTTTTGGTTTCACTCATTATGTTCTGTATGCACTTCCTGTTCAGAAAATCATCCTGGACAGAATTAACTACATAAAGGACTGCAGGCACTTAATCTTCTGAGAAAATAGACTAGACTAGACTAGACTAGACTACAATAGAATAAACCAGGTTGCAATAGACCTTCAAGATCATTGCATCCAACCTATCATCCAACACCACCTAATCAACTAAACCATGCAACCAAGAACCCGATCAAGTCTCCTTCTGAACACCTCCAGTGACAGTGACTCCACCACCTCCCCGGGCAGCCCATTCCAATGGGCAATCACTCTCTCTGTGTAAAGCTTCCTCCTAACCTCCAGCCTAAACCTCCCCTGGCACAGCCTGAGACTAATAATACAGTACAAGAGAAATATCAGAAAGTACACAAAACCACAATTCAAACAATATGGGATTTATTCCCAGTTCTGCAGTGTTTGTTTGTTTGTTTGTTTCTTATGACTCCAGTAATGTCACTTTTGGGGTTTTATTGTAATTTTGCTCTCTCCAGTCCTTTTGACTGTTTCTGAGGAATGCTTGAGGGTTCAACAGTATTAATAATCTGGCCAAAGTGCTTCACAGAAGAGAGGACATCTGTGTCACAAAGGTAAAATGTGAGCTTAGCAGACCAGATGAAAATTGAGCTATAAAACTACCTGAAAGGCAGTAGGCTAATTGCAGAACTAAAATCAAGTTGCTCTTTCATTTGGGGTTAATCTGACATCTCTGCATCCTGCTGCAGAAAAAAATAATAGAAGTTTCTGGTCTAGAGTCCATTCCTTTAGATTGGATTGAAATAATGATGGGAACACAGTGCACCTGAGCAGAATGGTCAGCTGTCCTCTTCATGAAGAAGGAAGGAAGGAAGTACAATTACCCACCTGCATAAAGCTCACAGTTACATGAGCAGCTTGTTTTACAGCAGTTGTTTGCTTTTTTGTCAAATGGGGCCTATAATATTTTCCATACAAATGTGTTTTAAGGACCTTCATAAAAATAGTTTGCTGGGTAGGTGGAATTATTGCTCAACACTATATTGAGATTTAAAGCGTAGTAATTATTTTGCACTCAACAAGCTGTTAAAAAAAACTCAGCTTTGGAACCCAAAGTGATTTTGGTTAAACATAAAGTGTGTGGTTTTCCTTTTTTTCCTTTTCCCCAATAAAGAATGTTAAATGAGAATAAAATTATTTATCTCTTTCTTAGAGAAGTGCAGTTGGTTTATTTTGTATCTGTATGTTGTATACTTATGTGGGAAAGGAAAACATCCATGGTTCCACAAGCTGTAGACAGGTAGGGGTTGGTCTCTTCTCCCAGGCAACCAGCACCAGCACCAGAGGACACAGTCTCAAGCTGCACCAGGGGAGGTTTAGGCTGGATGTTAGGAAGAAATTCTTCATAGAGAGAGTGATTGCCCATTGGGCTGCTCAGGGAGGTGGTGGAGTCACCATCATTGGAGGTGTTTAGGAGGAGACTTGATAGGGTGCTTGGTTGCATAGTTTAGTTGATTAGATGAGGATAGGAGGATAGGATAGGATAGGATAGGATAGGATAGGATAGGATAGGATAGGATAGGATAAAACAGGTTGGAAGAGACCTTCAAGATCATCACGTCCAACCTATCAACCAATCCAACCCATCTAATCAGGGGTTGGTGGTGGTTGGTGCCGCTTGGTGCCATGGTTTAGCTGATTACGTGGGTTGGATTGGTTGATAGGTTGGATGCGATGGTCTTGAAGGTCTCTTCCAACCTGGTATATGCTATGCTATGCTATGCTATGCTATTTCACTCTACCCATAACAGCTGGTGTCATGCTTTTCACATGAATAGAAATAAATGATAAATCCAAATTTAAAACCTGAAATGGGAAAGCCCTTGGACTTCCTGGTTTGAAAACTGACATGTTGAGTGAAAATTTTGATTGTAGAAGCCAGTGAAGTGTGTTGAGCCCAAAATAAATAGATAAAAAAAAAAACAACAAACCAAGAGGCAATCTCTTACGCTTTGCTGTTGGCTGAAAAGAAATCTCATTGTCAAACTGAGGGTGACACCACATCAGTCATAGCTGGTGTGTGTTTGCAGGGATTTTTCTTGGCACCCTCCTCAACAAGTGTACCTGGTCAAGAGAATGATGCCAGATAAAAGGATCAAGGCAACCAGCAGCAGAAGTGTAATAACTAGGTCCTGAGTTTCAAGATGATGCATGCGTTACTCTGAGCAGTAAAAATCTTATTTCCAAGTGTTTCTGGTACTGGACAAGCCAGTTCAGTTTCATGGAAGTGATTTATTGAAACTACATGGTGAAGCAGTTAGAAATCATAGAATCAGGGTTGGAAGGGACCACAAGGATCATCTAGTTCCAAACCCCTGCCATGGGCAAGGGACAGCCACAGCCTCATCCAGCCTGGTCTTAAACATGGGGATGGGGACCTCAACCACCTCCCTAGACAACCCATTCCAGGGCTTCACCACTCTCACGGTGAAGAACTTCCTCCTCACATCCAGCCTGAATCTCCCCACCTCCAGCTTCATGTCATTCCCCCTAGTCCTATCACTACCTGATGTCCTGAAAAGTCCCTCCCCAGCCTTCCTGTAGGCCCCCTTCAGATACTGGAAGGCCACAATAAGGTCACCTCGGAGCCTTCTCTTCTCCAGACTGAACAGCCCCAACTCCTTCAGTCTGTCCTCATAGGAGAGGTGCTCCAGCCCTCTGATCATCCTCCTGGCCCTTCTCTGGACACGTTCCAGCATGTCCATATCCCTCTTGTAATAGGGGCTCCAGAACTGGAGGCAGTACTCCAGGTGGGGTCTCACCAGAGCTGAGTAGAGGGGAGAATCCCCTCCCTTGACCTGCTGGCCACACTTCTCTTGATGCAGCCCAGGATCTGATTGGCTTTCCGGGCTGCAAGTGCACACTGAGAGGTCCTGTTGAGCTTCTCGTCCACCAGAACCCCCAAGTCCCTCTCCTCAGGGCTGCTCCTCCAGCCACTCACTTCCCAGCCTGTATTTGTGCCTGGGATTGCCTCGACCCAGGGGCAGGATGCATATTTAAAATGTGGAATGATGTTCTGTCAAAACTAATGGATGTCACCAAACCGTCCTATGAAATAAGTGCATTGCAAGCCTTCTTCCATAGTTCAACCAGCTGAAGGATATTTAGGTAGTTTATATATTATATGAATAATGTATTCCCCCCATGTTAGGAAAAATGCTAAGCATAGCAAACCCAGTTAATTATAAGTGACAGTGCAGCAAAGTGGAAGTAACTTCTTGCTCAGTTGTTGCTGTTGACAGCAGGAAATCCTGATGAAATAGAATAGATTTTCCTAAATGCTTCTTGAACAGGAAAAATTCTGTAGTAGAGTCAAACAGGTATGGTGGCAAATGTAGGAATAAGATTTGTGGCAACACCTGGCAGTGAGTCTTCATGAAGTAAGAAAAATAAATACATAAACTTATGACATTGACAATTTCAGAGAGAAGAAAGTCACCAGCTATCTAAAATCAATAATGCAATGGAATTTTTCATTTATGAACGAGCACATCAAGCCAAATGGCATGAGTAATGACAACAAATTAAAATGGATCAGTCAGAGACATGCTAAATTAGAGACATTCACCTTGAAAGTTTTGGTTGACTATGATTGCAAGAAATGGAGAAGCAATGATATTTAAAACTCGATGTGCACTTGAGATTTTTGACACAAGTCACCAGCAAGTGAAGCTGGGAAGTACTTAGCATGATTTAAAATTCTGAGGACATGTTCTGTAGAACACAGTAATTTGCTGAATATTTATTCTTACAAAAGTAATTAATGCAAATGCAAGCTGGGAGGAGACTTGATGGGGTGCTTGGTGCCATGGTTTAGTTGATTAGGTGGTGTTGGATGATAGATTGGATGCGATGATCTTGAAGGTCTCTTCCAACCTGGTCTATTCCTATTCCTAGTCCTAGTCCTATTCCACTCCTTTCCTATTCCACTCCTTTCCTATTCCACTCCTTTCCTATTCCACTCCTTTCCTATTCCTATTCTAAACCCAGAATCCCAGACCCCTCAAAACTACAAATGCCTTATTATTCATTGTTTTCCAATTGTTGAATTTCTACTTAGTATCAAGTTGCATTCAGAAATCTTGTGGTCAGCAGGAGCAGGGAAGTCATTCTACCCTGTACTCAGCACTGCTTAGGCCACACCTTTAGTACTGTGTCCAGTTCTGGGCTCTTCAATTTAAGAAGGACATTGAGACTCTTGAACAGAAGAAGGGCAATGAGGCTGCAGAGAAGTCTGGAGCACATCCCTATGGGGAGCGGCTGAGGAAGCTGGAGTTGTTTAGCTTGGAGAAGAGGAGACTCAGGGCAGACCTTATTGCTGTCTACAACTACCTGAAATGAGGTTGTAGACAGGTGGGGATTGGTCTCTTCTCCCAGGCAAGCAGCACTAGAACAAGAGGACACAGTCTCAAGCTGTGCCAAGGGAAATTTAGGCTGGAGGTGAGGATAAAGTTCTTCACTGAGAGAGTAATTGGCTATTGGAATGTGCTGCCCTGGGAGGTGGTGGATTCCCCATCCCTGGATGTAGCATTTGAAGCCGTGGCTCAGTTAGTCATGAGTTGTTAGGTATTAGGTAATAGGTTGGACTTGATGATCTCTGAGGTCTTTTCCAACCTGGTTGATTCTCTGAAGCATGCAAACCACACTCTTTGATTATTGTTTTTCAAGAAAAAATTTCTACCTATACATTTTATGCACATTTAATGTAGGTAAATATTATACTCATTTTGACAGATTAATCACTGTGTAAGAAAATCCCAGAATGTTATGGATTTGAAGGCACCTCAAAAGATCATTCAGTGCAACCCCCATGCAAGATCACCTAGAGCAGGTCACACAGAAACATATCCGGGTGGGTTTTGGATGTCTCCAGAGAAGGAGACTCCATAACTTCTCTGGGTAGCCTGTTCCAGGGCTCTGTCACCCTCACGGTGAAAAACATTTCTTTATATTCGTGTGGAACCTCCTCTGCTCCAGCCTGCACCCCATTGCCCCTTGGCCTATCATTGGACATCACTAAACAGAGCCTGGCTTCATCCTCCCGACACTGCCCTGCACATCTTTATACATATGAATGAGGTCACCCCTCAGTTTCCTCTTTTCCAAGCTAAAGAGCCCCAGCTCCCTCAGCCTTTCCTTAGAAGGGAGATGTTCCACTCCCTCCTTCATCTTTGTGACTCTTCACTGAACTCCTTTAAGTAGTTCCCTGGGGCCCTTCTTGAATTGAGGGGCCAGAACTGGACACAATATTTCAGATGTAGCCTTGATATGGAAAAAAATGTGATTGGAAATAGAGCTGTTTGGCAAGAATTTTATTCTATGAATAGTATTGACTGATTTTTCTGATTTAAATGTGTATGGTTACTGGATCCAGTGATTTTAAAGTGGACTATTTGGCTTTCAAAAGGAAAGAAGTATATTGTATGTTCTAGCAATGCACTTCTAAAGTGATGGTGAGACCATAATGGACAGAGGGATTATGTTCTACACATATCCTGAAAGATGTTCATCATTCAGTTGCTTGCTGTGTGATATCCATCTATGAAGCATTTAGCATTGTGTTCCTAAATATCTACAGCTGAATGCCACTTCTTCTGGAATCTCTCAAATTTGCTTGATGCACAAACACTTTCTGTCTCTTCTTCCCCTTTCTCCTCAATGTGCAATTAAAGTATGTTTGTAAGTTAGTTAGAGCAAACACCTGCGAGCAGCGTTCTCAGGGTCAGAGGTCTGCACACTATAGCAACCATTTATTCTAGCCATTTGGCCAGCTTATCTAGAAGCTGCAGCCAGTCTGGGATCTGGAGAATAGCCAAACCAGTCTGAAGAAAAACAGTAACTTCATCTTTTTTGTGTATGTGTCTTGCACAGCTTTGAGTTAGAACCTCTGAAAAGTACAAGTTACTTTCTGATCTTAAGCTCTACAGTGAGGGCCAGTTTGACCCTTGAGCAATTGTTTTTCATAAACTGTTAAGGGAAGGAAAAAACCAAACCACAAAACAAAGCAAAATCAAAACTACAATAGCAGCAAAACTCAACAACCACTACACCCCCCCCCCCCAAACCTTCCAACAACAGCAAAACAAAACCACATCCAAAAATCCCACTCAAAAGAAAACAGCCAAGCAGAGGAATGAATTAAAAATAGACTTTTCTCTTCTGGAATATTTTGCAATACCTTAATTTTAAGGTACATGCTTGCTTTCCAAGTGTGGTAGAAACATTGTGGTGATCTAAAATATCTCATACTTTTGGAAAAGCATCCTTTATACACCTTACTGAGTGACCCAGAAGGTCTCTGATGTCATGACTGTACCGTAGTAACTGGCATTACCAAGTCGAGCAGTTCAATTAGCACCACATTGACTAGATGGCTGTTTTGATCACAGGTACAGTTCTTTATGGCTTCTATAGTTCACTTTACTAGTCAATTATATTTACTAGTGTATTTGCTATTGTTTATTCTATTTGCTATTGTTTATTCTATTTGCTATTGTTTATTCTATTTGCTATTGTTTATTCTATTTGCTATTGTTTATTCTATTTGCTATTGTTTCAACGTGTCCAGAGATGGGCAATGAGGCTGGGGAGAGGTCTCAAGCACAAGCCACATGAAGAGAGGCTGAGGGAGCTGGGGTTGCTTAGCATGGAAAAGAGGAGGCTCAGGGGAGACCTTATTGCTCTCTCCAACTACCTGAAGGAAGGTTGTAGACAGGTGGGAGTTGGTCTCTTCCTCCAGGCAACCACCAACAGAACAAGAGGACACAGTCTCAAGCCGCTCCAGGGGAGGGTTAGGCTGGATGTTGGGAAGAAGTTCTTCACATAAAGAGAGATTGGCCATTGGAATGTGCTGCCCAGGGAGGTGGTGGAGTTACCATCACCGGAAGTGTTTAGGAAATGACTGACGGGGCACATGGTGCCATGGTTTATTTGATTGGATGGTGTTGTAGGTGATAGGTTGGACTCCATGATCTTGAAGGTCTTTTCCAACCTGGTTAATTCTAGTATATTTCCTATTATTTATTCCATTTGCTATTATTTATTCTATTTACTAATATATGTACATTTAAAAAACCACATAATAGTTGTGTGAGCTGATATCCATTTTTTGCATTTATTTTAGAGAAGTCTGCATTGGGTTTGTATGCCATTCAGGTTTTGAAAAACTTGCTGTTCCCTGGCAGGCATTGTCAAAGGAAAAGATAATCTTGGTGAGGTTTTCATCAGTTGTACGGAGGAGTGTGTAGTGTCATTAACAAGCATAAACCTGCAATAGTAGAGAAAATACATTAGATGGTAGAATAAAATAGGAAATAAAAATAGTCTGACTACTTTCCTTCACTCAAGGTTTCTCTTACTGGTGTTACAGGAATTGTTCTCAGCTACAGGGACCTACATTTCTTTATTGGATAGAATGGAATGGGATAGAATGGAATGGGATAGAATGGAATGGGATAGAATGGAATGGATTAGAATTAACCAGGTTGGAAGAGACCTTCAAGATCATCAAGTCCAACCCATCACCCAACGCCACCTAATCAACTAAACCATGGCACCAAACACCCTATCAAGTCTCCTCCTAAACACTTCCAACAATGGTGACTCCACCACCTCCCCCGGCAGCCCATTCCAATGGGCAATCACTCTTTCTATGAAGAATTTCTTGCTAACATCCAGCCTAAACTTCCCCTGGCACAGCTTGAGTCTATGTCCTCTTCTTCTGGTGCCAGTTGCCTGGGAGAAGAGACCAGTCCCCACCTCCCTACAACCTCCCTTCAAGTAGTTGTAGACAGCAATAAGGTCTCCCCTGCATTACAGACATGAAGTACCACGTGAAGAAACACTAGAGCAAGACTTTTCATATTTTTCTTCTTGGCTCAGGGAAGCAGAGAGGAAAATGCCTTTACAAGCACAAATCACAGCTAAGAGAATGTCATGTAAAAGCTTTTCCATAATGCTTGCACATCCATGTTTCCTTTTATGTTTTAACCTTTGTAGGAGATAATGATTCACAGAACTACACAGGTAGGTACAGGTAGGTAGTGCTAGAAATGAAGCCAGGGCTAGGAAAGATCATTCTCAGAAATGCTCGAAACTTCAGACTCTGTTTTGAGTTAACTCTGAAGCAGTTGTCAGGACATCTATTACTCCTGGATTGCATAGTCTATGCCTATAAAAGCACAGTGTTCTGTCTCAAGCTGTGCCAGGGGAAGTTTAGGCTCGAGGTGAGGAGAAAGTTCTTCACTGAGAGAGTCGTTCGCCATTGGAATGGGCTGCCCAGGGAGGTGGTGGAGTCGCCATCCCTGGAGGTGTTCAAGAGGGGACTGGACGTGGCACTTGATGGCATGGTCTAGTCGTGAGGTCTGTGGTTACAGGTTGGACTTGATGATCTTTGAGGTCTCTTCCAAGCTTGGTGATTCTGTGATTCTGCACAAAGGGCATTCAGGTGTCAATACAGTTGGACCACACAATTTAATTATTACTTTTTTGGGTAGATTTTGAGACTTGTAGAAGTATCACTTCCCCCAGTATACTAATATGTGGAAATAAGAGAGAAAAGAATAGCTGTACATGGAAGTTAATTTTTGTAGATAATTATTTATATTTGCTTATAATAGGCAAGCAGCTAAAGAGGGCAATTTAAGTTGTTTTTATAACAGTAAGGTCAAATTCATATGAACCCTCCAACTGAAAAATCCATTACCCAGGAAATCCATTCCTAGCAAGACACTTTCTTTGAAGACTTCTAATAAAGAAGAGACCACTCCACTTTTTCATCACTCCCAATATTTCCTTGGGATAGAGTTTCAGTTATAGCTAGCTATATGCTGTGTGCACTGTCTAGGAAAGAGTAAATGGTGTAGTAGATTTTAATCCTCTGATTAAGAGCAGTAGGGCTAACCCGTTTGGCAACAGAAGGGAAATTCAAGATCATAGTATCATAGAATCAGTCAGGGTTGGAAGGGACCACAAGGATCATCTAGTTCCAACCCCCTGCCATGGCCAGGGACACCCCACACTAGATCAGGCTGGCCAAAGCCTCATCCAGCCTGGGCTTAAACACTTCCAGGGACGGAGCCCCAACCACCTCCCTGGATAATCCATTCCAGGGCTTCACCACTCTCATGGTGAAGAACTTCCTCCTCACCTCCAGCCTGAATCTCCCTACCTCCAGCTTCATTCCATTCCCCCTAGTCCTATCACTACCTGATAGCCTGAGAAGTCCCTCCCCAGCCTTCCTGTAGACCCCCTTCAGATACTGGAAGGCCACAATTAGGTCACCTCGGAGCCTTCTCTTCTCCAGACTGAACAGCCCCAACTCCTTCAGTCTGTCCTCATAGGAGAGGTGCTCCAGCCCTCTGATCATCCTCGTGGCCCTTCTCTGGACACGTTCCAGCATGTCCATATCCCTCTTGTAATAGGGGCTCCAGAACTGGAGGCAGTACTCCAGGTGGGGTCTCCCCAGAGCTGAGTAGAGGGGGAGAATCCCCTCCCTTGACTTGCTGGCCACACCTCTCTTGATGCAGCCCAGGATCCGATTGGCTTTCCGGGCTGCAAGTGCACACTGAGAGGTCCTGTTGAGCTTCTCGTCCACCAGCAAGATGCTGCATTTTGAGGAGGAATGTGTTCCAGGGTGATATGATAAAGCCATAACACAAACTCTCTGTGTGTGTAGCTATGATGCAAATCAAAATTTCTGCATGCATCTGTAAACCTGGAAGTCTCTTTAGAATCTGCTCCAGTCTGCTGATTTTAAATGAGAATATCCTCATTGCTTGACAATCCATCATTTGCCACTGAGGGCTTTTGCCTTGTGATTTCTCATGGCTGTGGTTTACAGGACTGAGTTTTGTTGGCAGTGGTGTTTGGGTGTTGTGATTTTTTTCAGCCTTCTTTTTAAAAAACAAACAAACAAACAAACAAACAAGCAAAGCACTCATACATAAGCACCCCCAAAAAACCCCAACCAACCAAAACTAACACCTAATAAAAGTGAAGGCACTTTTCATGCCTTGAATTACTATTGTAGTCAGGTAATATCCTCTACTGAAAAATGCTAGAAAGGATAGTTTGTTAAAATGGTGTCCACTGTAATATTAGTATGTGCAGGAACATCATAGAATCATAAAGTGGCTTAGGTTGGAAGGGATCTCAGAGATCATAGTATCATAGTACCAGTCAGGGTTGGAAGGGACCACAAGGATCATCTAGTTCCAACCCCCTGTCATCGGCAGGGACACCCCACACTAGATCAAGCTGGCCAGAGCCTCATCCAGCCTGGGCTTAAACACCTCCAGGGATGGGGCCTTAACCACCTCCCTGGACAACCCATTCCAGGGCTTCACCACTCTCACGGTGAAGAACTTCCTCCTCACCTCCAGCCTGAATCTCCCCACCTCCAGCTTCATTCCATTCCCCCTAGTCCTATCACTACCTGAGATCCTGAGAAGTCCCTCCCCAGCCTTCCTGTAGGCCCCCTTCAGATACTGGAAGGCCACAATGAGGTCACCTCGGAACCTTCTCTTCTCCAGACTGAACAGCCCCAACTCCTTCAGTCTGTCCTCATAGGAGAGGAGCTCCAGCCCTCTGATCATCCTCGTGGCCCTTCTCTGGACACCTCCATATCCCTCTTGTAATAGGGGCTCCAGAACTGGAGGCAGTACTCCAGGTGGGGTCTCACCAGGGCTGAGTAGAGGATCATCCACTGAGATCATCCACTCCAACATCCCTGTCATGGGCAGGGACACCTCACAACTAGACTTGGTTGCTCAAGCCGTCAACCAATGTGGCCTTGAACATCTCCAGGGAAGAAGTATCTACAACCTCCTTGGGCAACCTGATCTAGAGCTTCACCACCCTTGTACTGAAGTCCTTCCTTAGATCCAGTCTAAGCCTACTCTTCCTCATCTTCAAACCCCTTGTCCTGTCTCTAGATACCCTTATGAAAACTCCCTCTCCAGCCTTCCTGTAGCATCCCTTCAGATACTGAAAGGCAGGTCTAAGGTCCCCCCAGGAGTCTTCTCTGTGTCACTATTTCAATCCTTTGGGCAGACTGTTGGCCAAATAAATACTAGAGTGTAATGATTGAATTTTAGGTGGTAAAGCAGAAAGAATAGCTGAGCTACCAGTGTTTAGCAGTGAATGATAATGGAGCCTGTATCTTGATTTTACTGTGTGTATGAGAAATAATTCTCTTCCACCTGTTTATCTGCAAACCTAGAATCTAGGAAAAACAAAATCAGACACTAATGGCTTTAAAGTCTAAGGCTTGGAAGTAACACTGCATTTATCAGTGAGACACCTTATTCCATTGATAATTATGCTGCATTTGTCCAGTTAGATTTTGCTTATCTTTTGAAACAGCATAAACTTTGCTTATCTTAAATCACAGACGAGCCAAGTGCAGCTGTACTGCACTGTTCTGCAGCTGAACTGCTCTGTTCTCAGATTTATGAAATACAAAATCATTAAAAGAGATTAAAGTTCAAAATGTTTTCAGCACATACTGAAAGTTTTCTTGCCATATATATTATCAAGATATCTGGACAACTTTGATTTCCTTCTTGCAAGTGCTTGTTTCAAATACAAGATGGTGGGCTGGTAAGAATCACAGATGTTAGAGGTTGGAAGGGACCTCAAAAGATCATCCAGTCCAACCCCCTGCCAAAGCAGGATCACCTAGAGCAGATTACATAGGAGCACATCCAGGTGGGTTTGGAATGTCTCCAGAGAGGGAGACTCCACAACTCCCACAGAATCACAGAATCTTAGGAGCTCAGGGGGATTTCCTCCTTCTTTACTCCTCACCTATTGTTACAGTTTAAAGCTAAGTGCCTTAGAGTAGAGTAGAGTAGAATAGAGTAGAGTAGAATAGACCAGGTTGGAAGAGACCTTCAAGATCATCACGTCCAACCTATCAACCAATCCAACCCATCTAAACAACTAAACCATGGCACCAAGTACCCCATCAAGTCTCCTCCTGAACACCTCCAATGATGGTGTTAGCTTAGTGTCCTAACAAACAAAGAATAGGTACTTTGTGGACATCTTTGAGTAGAAAGTGAATAAAATTGGCCATGGGATACAAAAGAAAACCAATGATGTGTCTCTATAATGTCATTGGTTTCCTAGTGAGAAGTGAGCTGCATAAACATTTCTCTCTCTTTTTGCTTCCTCTCTCTACAATCTCTGCTTCTGCATTGCTGCCTTAGCTCTTTCCTGACCTTCTGCTGGTGTGTTTGTGTCTGTGAGGTACCAAGGAGGGAGAGGGGGAGAGGCAAGGTTGTGAGCAGCCCCTGGATCATCCAGAGTTGTCTGGGAACAATTCAAGGGGTCCTTGTGTGGTTCCTAAATGGTTTGTATTTGGACATATGTGTTTCATTTTATGTTCCTAGATTTTTACTTGCTTTGTCGAAATGGTAAGTCTGAGGCAGTAATGGTAGTTTCCTGTGGTACTTCTCTAGTTACAAATTTGAATAGAATTTGCATAGTTTACAAATGAATGTGACTTCTTTATGGATTTGTCCTGACTCAGTGCCACCCCTGTTCTTCCAGAATCCAAATATTGAAGAGTTACTACAGGCAGTGCTGTCCCAAATATTAAAATAACCCTCATTCACTCAACAGTTGCAAAATCAGATGCAGTTCTACAGGAGCATAATGATGTGGATTTATGCTGTAAACTCTTTTGAAAGTCAAGGTCTGTCCTGTGTCCTCTTTATTCTGCTGCATACTTTGTAGTGCCTGCATCAAATTATTCATACAAAAATCCCCTAGAAAAAAAAAGCACACAGCGGGTGACAAAGGTTTTCTTTACTCTGAGGTGCGCTTTGATGTTCCTTGTCTCTCTCTGCAGGATACCATTAGGCACCTCCTGCATGAACACACTAGGGCTGAAATGTCTTTGGTCACTTTGCTATTGAAGTTCTTAGGTGAGGGCAGAGAGAAAACACACATGCAAAGTGCATATATAATATAATAGTGAAGCCTAAGTCGATGCTACCTGTCCCTTAGGCGACAGAAAGCTTGTTGTGAATCTAGCTGAAGAGCAAAATGCATGCTACACAAGGAAAATACTTTGTCATTGATGAGCAAGATGACTTTAATAGGTAGCTGAGACTGCTGTGTGGGGCTTTTATGGATTTATTTCTTTCTTCCAGAGTGGATTTTAAAGGGAGATCAAATGGCAGGGAAGTTTAGGGTGATAAGTCAAATAGGTTCACAAACTCCCCATCACTAGTTCATATTGCTGCCTTGTTAGTGATGCAGACTTGATGAGATCATCTGCAAAAGCAGTTTTTTATCTGATACAAGTAGGAGATAAGCAATCACTTCCTGAATCACAGGCCTGAAACACTGAAATCTTCAATAAAGATTGGAAGTTCAGACCAATGCTCTTGAGTGACAGAGGTGAGGATTGAAAAGAACAGAAGAAGCTGAGAGCTCAGAATCTGCTGTTTCATCATCAGCAAATGTGGGTTTCTCTAGTCTGAGGTGTTCTCTGATGCTCACTAAACAATTAATGAGCATAATGAAACAATGCATGCAGAACAAGATGTTGCCAAAAGTGATAAATGCAGGAGTTAAAGTGCATTAGCCATCTGAAAGAGGGGTCTAGAAAGAAATTAAACTTCTGGAAATATACCATCAACCTACCATGGAACAGAGAGGGCATCAGTTTAATTACTATGAATCACAGAATCACCAAGGCTGGAAGAGACCTCAAAGACCATCAAGTCCAACCTGTCACCACAGACCCCATGACTAAACCATGGCACCAAGTGCCACGTCCAATCCCCTCTTGAACACCTCCAAGGACAGTGACTCCACCACCTCCTTGGGCAGCCCATTCCAATGGCAAATGACTCTCTCAGTGAAGAGCTTGAGACTGTGTCCTCTTGTTCTGGTGCTGGTTGCCTGGGAGAAGAGACCAACCCCCACCTGGCTACAACCTCCTTCAAGTAGTTGTAGACAGCAATAAGGTCTCCTCTGAGCCTCCTCATCTCCAGGCTAATCAATCCCAGCTCCCTCAGCCTCTCCTCATAGGGCTTGTGCTCGAGGCCTCTCAGAGGGATCTAGAGAGAAATTAAATTCCATCAACCTACCATGGAGAAGAGAGGGCATCAGTTTAATTACTATGGAAGGATTAAAAAGTGAAAGTCAGACTTTTTAGGTTTGAGCAAAAGTTAGTAGCACACTTTCAGTGGCTTAATTTAACTTTGTTTAAGCATATTTAAATTTGATAGCATGAGGAGAAGGAAAAACAAAGTGAAAGGAGAAGTCTGTCCTTTCCTACACACCTCTGTAGGCAAGGATTAGGGAAATGGATATTGTGGAAAGAGAGAGATAAACATAAAAGCATAAATGCTGAGTAACTAACTATGAAAATATAGCTGGTGCTAGGGAATTTATACCAGACCACCAAGGAAATATTGCAGGGGCTCAAAAAAAATATTGCATCTAGGCACTGGTTAGGCCACACCTTGAGTCCTGTGTCCAGTTCTGGGCCCCTCAGTTTAGGAAAGATGTTGAGTTACTGGAATGTGTCCAAAGAAGGGCAACAGAGCTGGGGAGGGGTTTGGAGCACAGCCCTGTGATGAGAGGCTGAGGGAGCTGGGCTTGCTTAGCCTGGAGAAGAGGAGGCTCAGGGGAGACCGTATTGCCATCTACAACTACCTGAAGGGAGGCTGTAGCCAGGTGGGGGTTGGTCTCTTCTCCCAGGCAACCAGCACCAGAACATGAGGACACAGTCTCAAGCTGCAGCAGGGGATGTCTAGGTTGGATGTTAGGAAGAAGTTTTTCACAGAAAGAGTGATTGGCCATTGGAATGAGCTGCCCAGGGAGGTGGTGCAGTCACCATCACTGGAGGTATTTAGGAAGAGATGGGATGGGGCACTTGGTGCCATGGTTTAGTTGATAGTGTTGGATGATAGGTTGGACTTGATGATCTCAAAGGTCTCTTCCAACCTGGTTTAGTCTAGTCTAGTCTATTCTAATCTATTCATAGATAGCATCAGTTTCAGCACATGTAATATATCAGCTTTGAAAAAGCCTCAACCCTTCATTTTTGCATGAATGTTTATTAGTCTCTGAAAAAAGGTCACTGTAGTGGGCTGAGGCAGCCCCCTCCCCACCACAGGCAGAAATAACGACTCTGACAAACAGATTGCAAAAGTGATGGAAAAGTTTAAATAGAAAAGGGTGAATGTGCACAAAGAACCAGGAACAGTGACAGAAGAAACCCCAAAACAGACCCGGAAGCATCCCATCCCCACCTGAGGGTGGGCCCAAGACCCCCAGGGCTCGTTCTTCCTACCCCCCCCCCCCCCGCTAGGCTAGTCTCGGCTGGCCAGGCCTGAGACCGCCCACCCCCTGGCCTTGGGCCTGGCTAAGCCCAAGGCCAGGAGATGTCTCCCCCAGTTACCGGGTGCTGGCGAGGGAAGAAAGAGGAAGTGCCAGACCCCGTGCTGGATTTTATAGCGGTGCAGGGGATTGTGGTAGGAGATACCTGGTTTCCTGTGTCCACCCACTGGGCTGGACTTCTGGACACAGGAAATGCACCATACAGCAGAGGGCACCCAGTCCAAACCACCACAGTCACTTACTGGGTGAAACCCAGCAACATTTTAATCACTTCTGCAAATTCCAGTGGTTTGCCCTGTTTCTGTACCTGCCTGCTGTGAAACGCAGCTTACAGAGTAAGCAAATCACAGCCTGTGGGCTATTTCTGTGATCTCTTCCAAAGGTCCAATTTATTTAATTTCAGGGTATGTTTGAGGATCTTTTCTTACCTTAGCATCCCCTAAAAGTTGTTCTAAGAGCAGGGTTGCACCCCCTGTCCAGCCATCTATGATGCATAGGAATTTATTTTTTCTGTGGGTAGTGTAAAAGGGAGAGGAAGATTTGGGAGATTTCTTCAGGCTGATAGCATTTTCCCAGTGCCTGCTGTCTGGTCTCTACTCCATTTGAAAGCTGGAATCACTGTCATCTTACAACAAGTGTGCACAAAGCTCACAAAAATCTTAGTGATTTTTTGCTATGTCAAGGTGATGTGTAGGAGAAAGGCAGGGAGTGCTTTCATGTGCAGTTAACATTTAGCTGGTGTAGCTTGAGTTTACTTTGAAAGGAGTAGAGGACTGCACTGGTTAGAAGCCATTTTCATAATGAGGATGGCTTTAAAGTATTGCCCAGTTGAGAGCAATGATAATGAACAATTATTGCGAGATAAGTTAATTAACCAAGAACCATAGTTGTAGGTATTTAAAAGCCTGGAAACTAAGCCAGCAGTGGTTCATCCTGGGGTATTAGGGTTTCATGAAGCATGACTTCTCAAGTTTAGCACAATAATGGACCTTGATTTTAATCCTGAGTCTGGTCTTAGAATAAAATCATAGAATCACAGAATGAATAAGGTTGGAAAAGACCTCAAAGATCATCAAGTCCAACCTGTCACCCAAGACGATGATCTTGAAGGTCTCTTCCAACCTGGTCTGGTCTGGTCTGGTCTGGTCTGGTCTGGTCTGGTCTATTCTATTCTATTCTATTCTATTCTATTCTATTCTATTCTATTCTATTCTAATTTTATTCTATTCTACTAAACCATGGCACCAAGTGCCATGTCCAATCCCCTCTTGAACACCTCCAGGGACGGTGACTCCACCACCTCCCTGGGCAGCCCATTCCAATAGCCAATCGCTTTTATTGTGAATAACTTTCTCCTCACCTCCAGCCTAAATGTCCCCTGGTGCAGCTTGAGACTGTGTCCTCTTGTTCTGATGCTGGTTGCCTGGGAGAAGAGTCCAATCCCCTCCTGGCTACAACCACCCTTCAGGTAGTTGTAGACTTGGAAAGGTCTCTCTCCTGTGAAAATCCATAGTGTGTTCCTAGCCAAATAACCTTTCCTTGTGAGGGAACGTGACATTAGTTTACTTTCTGCTGATAACTCTTTTTGGAGCATATTTGGAACACCTCATGTGGAAGTTGTGAGGTTATTTAATGAAAAATTAACCTTTAGCTCTGGGACTTTAATAATGCAAGCTTTCATATTGACTACATATATTGTGAGACTACACTTGGCATTAGTACCAAAAAATATAGGCAAAATTTAACAGTTAAGCATTATTTGCATCAGATGCAGATTCTTAACTAATTTTTGGACTAATTGTATGATATTAATACCCCAGCTTATCTCTACTCTTAACTTAAAATCACTCCAGGGATTTTGCTCTCCTTTTCCTTCCAGTCATTTAGAAGGAGAGTGAGGAGAGCAAGAGATTTTTACTATGCAAAAACTTGAGCATTTTTCGTATGCTCTCAGCTGACTATTGTTTTATCTGATCTTTTCTTCATATTTGTGGGGAGAGGAGGGGTTGATTTCTGAAGTGAAAGGATTGAAATTCTTCAGTTGTAGCAGTGCTACTATTTTGAGCCAGCCAGCTCTTAATCTGATACCAAAACAGTGCCATGCTTCTCCTGTTTTTGGATGTGCATTTCCTTATACATACATCAGTGTATTTGCTTACAAGGTGTATCAGGGAAGTGATCTTGCTGAAGCTTTATCTGAACCCTGATCCTCTCTGTGTGACCAATTGCACATAGTCACTGGTGCTGGCAAGAACACAAAGAGAGGATCAAGTGGTGACAGTCTTACTACAGGGAGGGGGAAAGAAAGGAAAAGATGACTCTTCATCTTGTCTTTAATTTGCTAAACTAACAAATTAGATATTAAGGTCCCTGCATGGACCTGGCAAATCAATTCCAAATATATTTCCAATGCTCTGTGTTGTCATATATATTATCTGAACCAAGAGAAGCAAAAACTTTTAAGATGTCTTTAGTATGTTGTGGCTGCTGGGGCATACTAATGTGTAGAATTGCAATACTCCTTTCTCTACCTGCATATGTGGAAGATCCATTTAGAGATAAAGTTTTGAGTAGAATAGAATAGAATAGAATAGAATAGAATAGAATAGAATTGAATTGAATTGAATTGAATTAACCAGGTTGTGAGAGACCTTTGAGATCATTGAGTCCAATCTATCATCCAACACTATCTAATCAACTAAACCATGGCACCAAGCACCCCATCCAGTCTCCTCTTAAACACCTCCAGTGATGGTGGCTCCACCACCTCCCTGGGCCGCACATTCCAATGGGCAATTACTTTATCTATGAAGAATTTCTTCCTAAAATCCAGCCTTAAACCTTCCTTGGTGCAGCTTGAGACTCTGTCCTCTTGTTCTGGTGCTGGTTGCCTGGGAGATCAAACCCCACCTAGATACAACCTCCCTTCAGATAGTTGTAGAGAGCAATAAGGTCTCCCCTGAGCCTCCTCTTCTCCAGGCTGAGTAACCCCAGCTCCCTCAGCCTCTCTTTATAGGGCTTGTGCTCCAAACCTCTCACCAGCTTTGTTGCCCTTCTCTGGACATGTTCCAGTAATTCAACATCTTTCCTAAACCGAGGGGCCCAGAACTGGACACAGGACTCAAGGTGTGGCCTAACCAGTGCTGAATACAGGGGCAGAATGACTTCCCTGCTGCTGCTGGCTACACTGTTCCTGAATAGATACTATACAACCAATTTCTTCCAGTAACACTCTCCAGTCAAGGGTTTCTAAATAAAGTGTAGTTTCCTAAGGTTGCTTACTAACTGTCAGGCTATGAACACTGAAGTTTGTGCAGACCTTTAGGTGTTGATACTGTCACAGAACCAAAGCATTAGTGAGGGATTTTGTTCTTCTCATTTCAAGCTGAAAGCCACATTATTAAAACCCTTTCTCACTGTTTAGAAGCCTGTAAAGCTACTATCAGTAGTAAAAGAACTGTGTATCTATTACACACAATAATGTAAAGATTCATTTTCCTCCTCCATTATCTGTCAGCTCAAGTTAACAGCCTGTTAGTTTATCTATGATAAATGCACTGTATTTAATGCAACGGGACAGTCCCTTAATTTGAGCACCTAGCATGGTGTCAGCCTAAATCTCCTTCAGCTGATTTAATTAGCAAAGCTCCTTGTTAATCAAATTGCAATTAAACTTTCAGAGTTGTTCTAGGGGAATTAAAAAAAAAAAAAAAAAAAAAAGAAGAAGAATCCCTTCACAAACCAAAAAGAATTAGAATTAGGCCAGTGATAAAAGTAATTTAAGTTGTTTTGTTAGTAAGTGTGTTGAGCACTTGATGAATTATTCAGCAGTAGGTGTCTGTAACAGATTGCCTGATTTTAATGAATTTTCCTAATTTGACTTCCCATACTAAGTTGTGCCATTTCTTGCATAGTTATTAATTGAAGAGGGTTCATTAGCAAAATATATTCATCAATATATTATCTCTTACCTATAATGGCACTGTGCCCAGGCAGCCAAGAGGGCCAATGGCATCCTGGCCTGCATCAGGAACAGTATGGCCAGCAGGAGCAGGGAGGTCATTCTCCCCCTGTACACTGCACTGGTTAGGCCACATCTCGAGTCCTGTGTCCAATTCTGGGCTCCTCAGTTTAGGAGGGATGTTGACTTGCTGGAACATGTCCAGAGAACGGCAACAAAGTTGGTGAGGGGTTTGGAACACAAGCCTATAAGGAGAGGCTGAGGGAGCTGGGGTTGCTTAGCCTGGAGAAGAGGAGGCTCAGGGGAGACCTTCTTGCTCTCTACAACTACCTGAAGGGAGGTTGTAGCCAGGCAGAGGTTGGTCTCTTCTCCCAGGCAAGCAGCACCAGAACAAGAGGACACAGTCTCAGGCTGCACCAGGGCAGGTTTAGGCTGGATGTTAGGAAGAAGTTCTATACAGAGAGAGTGATTGCCCATTGGAATGGGCTGCCCGAGGAGGTGGTGGAGTCACCATCATTGGAGGTGTTTAAGAGGAGACTTGATGGGGTGCTTGGTTGCATGGTTTAGTTGTTTAGGTGGGTTGGATTGGTTGATAGGTTGGACGTGATGATCTTGGAGGTCTCTTCCAACCTATTCTATTCTATTCTATTCTGTTCTATTCTATTCTATTCTATTCTATTCTATTCTATTTGTGATGCAGAAAAACTTTTTTGTATTTTTTTTTCTCCTGTGGGCTAAAATCATTTAACCACTTTGCTCATTTCTTTGTGAGGAGTGCAAATGAGATTCTTTTCATTCCTATTTCCCAACTTCTCACCTGGATGCATTTAGTGCTGCGAAATATTTGAGTTGTGGGTGTTTCCTTCTGGTTGGTGCTCTTCCTGCTTGAAGATAACCAAGTTCTCCATGTTGCTGCACTGAGTGATAGATTTATGAGGGAACAGAAATCCTTTCCTGAGATGCTGCTTCCCCAGTGTAGCAGAAGCTGCTTTTTCTCAAAGCCTGCCTTGTCTTTCTCTGTGTCACCTCTGTGCCCTTGCTATAGTATGTAACATCTACTGACTGCCAAGTGTGCGTTCATAAGCTGGATTGATGTTCCTGCACAGCATTCAGCACTGTTGGTGCTTCATGCTGTCCCAAGCAAATTTCCTGGAAGTCCAAGCAGTCTGGAAGTGCTATGTGCTGGTTATTGACTTTTTTATTTTTAGGCCTTTGTTCCAATCTCTTTGTAAATTCCTTCATAAATGGGGTTTGCTGCTTTTTGGGTAGTTCAGTTTGGGGTTCTTTTGATCCTTTTAAGCGATTTGAATCTCTCTTGGCTGAAGTAATTTGTAGAATCGTAGAATCATAGAATTGTTAGGGTTGGAAGGGACCTCAAGGATTATCCAGTTTCAGTCCCACTGCCATGGGCAGGGACACCTCACACTAGAGCAGGTTGTTCAGAGCCACATCCAGCCTGGCCTTAAAAACCTCCAGGGATGGAGGCTTCCACCACCTGCCTGGGCAACCTGTTCCAGAGTCTCACCACCCTCATGGTGAAAAACTTCTTCCTAACATCCAATCTGAATCTACTCATTTCTATTTTTGTTCCATTCCCCCTAGTCCTATCATAACCTGACACCCTAAAAGTCCCTCCCCAGCTTTCTTGTAGCCCCATTCAGATACTGGAACACCACAATTATGTCTCCTTGAAGTCTTCTCTTCTCCAGACTAAACAGCCCCAACTCCCTCAGTCTGTCCTCATAATAGAGATGTTCCAGCCCTCTGGTCATCCTCATGGCCTTTTTCTGGGCATGCTCCAGCATGTCCACATCCTTCTTGCAATAGAAGCTCCAGAACTGGATGCAGCACTCCAGGTGGGGTCTCATCAGAGTGGAGGGGGAGAATCACCTCCCTCGACCTGCTGGCTATGCTTCTCTCGATGCACCCAGGATGCGATTTGCTTTCTGGGCTGCAATTGCTCACTGCTGGCTCATGTTGAGCTTTTCATCCACCAGCACCCCCAAGTCCTTTTCTTCAGGGCTGCTCTCAAGCCAGTCCCTGCCTAGCCTGTATTGGTGCTTGGGATTGCCCCTACCCAGATGCAAGACGATGAGGTTGTCATGGGCCCACCTCTCCAGCCTGTCAAAGTCCCTCTGGATGGCATCCCTTCCCTCCAGTGTGTCTGCTGCACCACACAGCTTGGTGTTGTCAGCAAACTTGCTGACCCATTTGAGAACCTTACACCCACTGCAAAGATAACACTGCAAAGTCCTTGCAGGGCATGTAATTATATTTGTTGATGTGAAAGGGAAAAATACCAAACTTATTTGAATAACACACTGCAGCTTTTCCAGTAAACGTCTGAAATAATGCAGCCCATATGTTATTGCATACATTTGTCTCAGTAAGGTAGTTAGACTTTGGAAAAACCCCATGTGTTTGGAGTTGGTGAGAAAGGAGCTAAGTAGAAGAAAATCACTTGTAGAAAATAATAGAGATGGAAGCAGAAGGAAATAGCTCATAGCAAATAATAGAGATGGAAGGCAGAACCACGTCTCCTCTGACTGTGATAGTTACACATCCTCCATTTGATGTAGCCAGTCTTTTTTTTTTTTTTTTAGTATATGATTTCCTATCATTAGAGCAGTCATATTTACCAGGATGTGCTCCATGGGAGATGAGAAGTAGGGCAAGCTTGTTACATGCAAAGAGCCCTGATATTTGGAAAGAGCACAAAAAAAGCGTGGACTAAAGTGGGATGTTCCAGGAGATTAACTGCGTGCTTATGATTTTGCTGACCTGAGGTTTAGTGTGAATTGTTTAATTGGGGATTTGAACATAATGTAGTTTACACTCAAAACAAATCCACCCTAGAGTGAAAACTGCAGGTACACATGTAACAGAAGAGAGCTTTATTTCCACAAAGGATGAGTGCCTGTGTTTACATGAAACATGAAGAAACAGGCTGAGTGTTTACAGGTGTAAAGATAATTTGCGTAGCTCACACAGCTGTACTAGAGCAGGTTGCTTTGCTTTCACTGTGTGTGTACATATCAGATTAGGAGGTTGCTTGTGAATCAGCAGCAAGAATCACAGCCAAATGGGAATACTGCTCCTAAGATTTCCCGTCATCTTGCATTTCACTGCATCACTCAGAGGAACTGAAGCCTTCATCACATAGGGTTTATTCCTCTGGTTTGCGGTTGGTCTCAGCTTCTGTATGGTGACAGATATTTCCTTGTGAGTTTCCATGATTCTTGTTCCTTTCCATTTCTATTTACTTATTTGTTTTTGGTTGGTTGGCAGAGGAGTGGAATGGCAGCACTTGGATGTATGATTATGCTGCTAGCATTTTGCAATGCCTTCAAAATAGCTAATTCATGCCAATTGAGGGGAAAAAGAACAGGAGCTCAACACTTTCCTGAAGGCTAATGAGGCCCTGTATAGAAACTCTTTTCTAACCTTTTACAGTCACATGGGGATTTTGGGGGTGTTTTGCCTCTCCTCACCTCACCTTCTCCTCCCTTCTTTTATCCATTGTCACATATCTGTGTATTGCAACTGAGGATTTTAATAATTTGCAAAACATTTGAGATTCATTCTTTCTCTAGGACTTAATGGTTTTATCCAGCAGCATGGGTGGATGAGGAAGAGCAATAGCAGTCTAAACAATGATTTCTGTGAGTTGAAGTAGCCAGCAATGTGCCCAGTTGGACAAGAAGGCAAATGGTGTCCTGGTCCGCATCAGAAATAGTGTGGCCAGCAGGAGTAGGGAGGTTATTCTGCCCGTGTACTCAACACTGGTTAGGCCACACCTTGAGTCCTGTGTCCAGTTCTGGGCCCCTCAGTTTAGGAAGGACATTGAGACACTTGAACATGTCCAGAGAAGGGCAATGAGGCTGGGGAGAGGTCCTGTGAGGAGAGGCTGAGGGAACTGGGATTGTTTAGCCTGGAGAAGAGGTGGCTCAGGGGAGACCTTATTGCTGTTCACAACTACCTGAAGGGAGGTTGTAGATGGGGGGGGTTGGTCTCTTCTCCCAGGCAACCAGCACCAGAACAAGAGGACACAGTCTCAAGCTGCGCCAGGGAAGGTTTAGACTGGATATTAGGAAGAAGTTCTATACAGAGGGAGTGATTGCTCATTGGAATGGGCTGCCTGGGGAGGTGATGGAGTCACCATCATTGGAGGTGTTTGGGAGGAGACTTGATGGGGTGCTTGGTGCCATGGTTTAGTTGTTGGGTGGGTTGGATTGGTTGATGGGTTGGACGCAATGATCTTGGAGGTCTCTTCCAACCTGGTTTATTGTACTGTATTGTATTGTATTATTGTAAACTGTGCCAGGGCAAGTTTAGGCTTGAGGTGAGGAGAAAGTATTTCACAGAGAGTTGTTGGCTATTGAAATGTGCTGCCTAGGGAGGTGGTGGAGTCACCATCCCTGGAGATGTTCTAAAAGGGATTGGACGTGGCTCTTGAAGCCATGGTTTAGTTAGTCATGAGGTGTTGGGTGCCAGGTTGGCCTTGATGATCTCTGAAGTCTTTTCCAACCTCATTGATTCTATGATTCTATTCTATGAAGTACTATAGGTACAAGTTCTTAAAAATTAATTCTTCTTTTATTGACAGTAAGTATTTTATGAAGTTATTGTTCCTTCTTACAAATGTCTTAAAATGAGATTCGATGTCATCTTCACTGAACACCTACCTTCAAGATTCACTGTAAAATCCACTGATTTATTTCCTCCTCTGTTTTTTTGTTGTTTTCAAAAGTAGTTTAAAATATCTAAGCATCTCCTATAATATTCCAATCAATGTAGCTTGCTTCAGTCTATTCCCAGTATTGTGACTGTAGTTCAAGAGTTTTGTTCATCAAATTTACAGCGGCTTCTGAAATGCTCCCAAATGAGTCTCGATTCTTGTCTGTGAAGAGGTGTTTTGTATTCACAGAGTTATTCACATACCTTTTTGCTATGTGAAATGCACACCAGCATTCCCAGTGCTACAGTTACAGTGCTCAGACTATAATGCTTTATTATTCTGAGCACTTCTCTCTCTAGGACGTGCATCTATCTGCCCAGTCTAAAAAATCCTGGAAAGTTAGGAATGAGTCCAGAGGTGGGCTGCAAAGATGACCCAAGGACTGGAACACCTCTGCTGTGGGGATAGGCTTGAGAGAGCTGGGGTTGTTCAGCCGGGAGAGGACTCCAGGGGGACCTCATAGCTGCCTTCCAATACCTGAAGGGATCCTACAGGAAGGCTGAAGAGGGGCTTCATAAGGGATCTAGAGACAGGACAAGGGACAATGGTTTGAAGCTGAGGGAGAACAGGGTTAGATTAGATCTTAGGAAGAAGTTCTTCAGTACAAGGGTAGTGAGACTTTGGAATATGTTTCCCAGGGAGGTTGTGGATGTCTCCTCCCTGGCAGTGTTCCAGGTCAGGTTGGATGAGGCCTTGAGCAGCTGAGTCTAGTTGAGAGGCATCTCTACATGGCAGAGAGGTTGGAGCTGATGATCCTTCCAACCTAAGCCACTCTATGATTCTTAGATCTTTCTGCTATTTATGTGACCAAGTGGGTTTTATTCACATATTGCATGGCATCTTCAGGGTAAGGATTAGAAGAACTAACTGAATGAAAAATGACAGAATTTTCTATAGAAATGTTGAGATTAAAACTTCTTCACTGTGAGGGTGCTGGAGCCCTGGAACAGGCTGCCTAGAGGTGTTGCAGAATCTCCTTCTCTGGAGATTGACAAGACCTGTCTGGGTGTGTTACTGTGTGACTTGCCTGCTTTGGCAGGGGAGTTGGACTTGGTGATCTCTGGAGGTCCCTTTCAACCTTACCATTCTGTGATCAAGCAAACAAACCAAACCAAATAAACAAAACAAAAGAAAACAAAACAAAACTGTGGAACCAAATCTTACAGCTAAAGACCTTTTTCCCGAGGTTAAAACCACTTAATTTCTGAGGCAAGTTGCTCTTCTACAGTTCACAGGCACAGGAAACAAACCCAAGAAAATAAAAGAAAGCCAAATGCCTGGGAATCAGGATATAACTAAGTCTCATAATTAAAATGAATCTCATTCAGTTCTGAGCACAGCAGTGGCTTGACTGTACAGAATTTGCCTTGAGTGCAGGAAGGACGCAGGGAACCTCCAGTCCTATCTCTGCTCTCTTCAGAATTCAGAGCACACGCTGAGGCATCTCTTATTTCTTACACTCTTTCGATAGTAACTGCATAGGAGAAGCCTGTGGATTTGCTTCAAGTCATCACAGTTTTCTGGTTAAAATATTTATCTGTACATTACTTGGATGAGAAAATGATACACTTTAGTCACCAGTGCCAGGGTCCCTGTTTTCTCCACACAGCTCAGATTTCTCAGAGTCTGTTTTTCCGCAGAGCTCAGACAGCGCTCTCTGTTCAGTAGTGCTCATCATGCAGCAGCTACAGTTGCAGAGGAGGAAAGCTGTTGGATGCCAACAACTAAACAAGGTGGGGGGAGGGCAGGGAAAGGGTTATAGATTGACTCTGAGGCTCATCTTGCAGTGGTTAGGAAGGTGCGCTTTCTCCTGGAGCGGTCTTGCATGCTAAACTTAAAGCCTTGACCGTATTCTGCTGTTTAGTCAATAACTAATAAGAGTAACAGTGTTTTAAAACTTTATCTCAAACTGATTTGTTGTCTGCAAGTTCTTCAGCTGAACTTCAGTCTTAATTTATTTTCTAATCTTAAAAAAAAAAGGAAGAAGAAGAGAGGGAGAAAAGAAAAGATTAAAAGGCTTAGTAATAGAAACATAGAATTGTTCAGGTTGGAAGAGACCTTTCAGATCACTAAGTCCAGCTGTTTGCCTAGAGCTCTTCAATCTCATCACTACTCCTAAGCCACTGCCACCAAACCACATCCCTCAGCACCACATCCACACATCTTTTAAATAGCTGCAGTAGTGGTGACCCCACCACCTCCCTGGGCAGCCTGTTCCAATGTCTGAGAACCCTTGCTGTGAAAATATTGTTCTTAATGTCCAACCTGAACCTCCCTTGGCACAACTCCCATTTCCTTTCATCCTGTCACTTGTTGCATATGAGAAGAGACCAACCCCTACCTGGCTGCAACCTCCTTCTCCACACTAAACAACCCTAGTTCCCTCAGCTGCTCCTCACCAGACCTGTTCTCCAGACCTTTCCTCAGCTTTGTTGCTCTACTCTGGGCACACTCCTGCCCCTCAATATCCTTCTTATAATGAGGGGCCCAAAATTAAACACAGTATTCAAGGTGTGGCCTCACCAGTGCCAAGCAGAGGGGGTTAATCACATCCTTAGACCTGCTGGCCTCTAATTTATATCATGCAGTGTTGAAACTTCATTACAAAGCCAACACCAAAGCCAGAAAATAATGGCTGGAAAGACTGTGAGTGAATTTTGGGCTATTTATCTGTCATGCTCATAGGACACATGAGAAAGGGAAGTGATGAATGAGATAGCTCTGGTACTGTCCCCTTTTTACTGAATCAGTGACCACAGCCTGTACTGAGACTCGGAGCACTGCACACACACACAGAGAAATGTCAGTTATAACTGGAGGACTTTGATAGGGTTTGCTTCTATAGGTAGCAATAATGTTTTTATCTTACTTGTTAAAATGAAGACCAGAGCAAAGTCAAATTAAAGTCCAATGTGTGCAAACACAGAGTAGTAGCTTCTTCATCTGTCTACTCCAAATAGAAACAACACAAAGAAAGGAAAGAGACATAGTGGCTAGCAGGATGTTAATAACATGCCAAAAATCACTTCTGCTGTTTTCTTGGAGGAGAGGGAATAATTTACTTAAGTGATAGAAGAAGTCCAAGCGACAGTGTACCACTGAAGATAAGAGGTAGAAATTCTGTCGGAAATCCAGAGATCCTTTATCTGTGCTTTTATATAAATGGAAAGTTCTAGGAAAGGCTTCCTAGAACTGCTCATGCAAAAGAGTCAGAACAGTTCTGATGATCAAGAAGTATTAAAGAATTTTCAGTGAGTCAGGAAAATTGATGACACTGCTGGAATATCTTTCCTGGATACAAGATTCTATTTGTATTTATTTAGTGCAAAACCAATTGGGAGTCTGCCTACTGCTGCTTTGTTTTTAAAACAAAACAAAACCAAAGAAATAAAACAAAGCCAAAGGAAAAAAAAAAAACCAAAAACAAAAAAAACCCCAAACACACCTCATACCAAAAGACAAGAGGTAACAAATAATAACCAGGTATTTCTTTCACTTGCCTTGCTTTTAATTTTCTTCTCAGGTGCTAGAGCAAGGAGGAAGGAAATGAGGAACTTGTTCTCAACCAAGGACGTGCTCTCAGTACAAAGTAAATGAGAATATCCTGGAAAAAGCAGTTAATGTGGTATGCTTAGGTGCTGACTGGCAAGAGTGCTGTGAATAACAAAATCTTCCTCATCATGTCTGTTTATCTACTAGGTAGGACCAAATAGCAGCTACCAGCTGTGGTCATAGAGCTGAGTAAACACGAACCAGATGGAAAGTTTTGGCTTTTACTGCTGTAATTTGAAGCTGTTTCAATGAGGCAGAAAATCATTTTACTCTCCTGAACTGCACTGTGGTAACTTCCGTGCCATTCTTTTCCTCGTTTCATAGAAGTGTAGCTGCGCAGAACTAGAATATACTGACAACACAAGGTCCAGTGTAGTGTCAAAAAGAAAGCCAGAAAGAGATAATAAAGAGAATCTGAAGGAATCACAGAATCACCAAGGTTGGAAGAGACCTCAACGATCATCAAGTCCAACCTGTCACCACAGACCTCATGATGAAACCATGGCACCAAGTGCCACGTCCAATCCCCTCTTGAACACCTCCAGGGATGGTGACTCCTCCACCTTCCTGGGCAGCACATTCCAATAGCAAACGACTCTCTCAGTGAAGAACTTTCTCCTCACCTCCAGCCTAAACTTCCCCAGATGCAGCTTGAGACTATGTCCTCTTGTTCTGGTGCTGGTTGCCTGGGAGAAGAGACCAATCCCCTCCTGGCTACAATCTTCAGGTAGTTGTAGAGAGCAACGAGGTCTCCCCTGAGCCTCCTCTTCTCCAGGGTAAGCAACCCCAGCTCCCTCAGCCTCTCCTCACAGGGCTTGTGCTCAAGGCCTCTCCCCAGCCTCGTTGCCCTTCTCTGGACATGTTCAAGTGTCTCAATGTCCTTCTTAAACTGGGGGGCCCAGAACTGAACACAGTACTCAAGGTGTGGCCTAACCAGGGCAGAGTACAGGGGCACAATGACTTCTGTGCTCCTGCTGGCCACACTATTCTTGATGCATGCCAGAATGCCATTGGCATTCTTGGCCACCTGAGAATTACTGTACCTTTTTGCTGTGTGATACAGTGGTTTAATGAATGCTAATGACTGGAGAAGGTGATTCCCTATTTTGCATGGTATTTCTATTGCTCTTCTCCAGCAGAAAAAGGAAATTCTACTCTGATTTATGTGGCTGGTAATGGAGGTGAGGTTGAGCTCTGTTGGTAAAACTTTATTTGACATTTCCCTAGACTACAACTGCTCACTTAAATGAATGGGGCCAAGAAAAGCACAGCCCTTTGCTTTGCTAAATTATATTGATGCAACTGAGGAAAAGGTGTTCAGTTCCTCAAAAGCTTTTATAACCTGCCTGCCTTTGCGCTTGACACACTTAATGTTCTTTAATTGTTTGTTATTACTCTTTTAAATTCAGCTATAATTTCCAAAATGACCTAGGTATTGTGTGACTACACTGCTTTTCTGTCTCTTTGAAGAAGGCTATACTTAGATGGCAATACAATTTTTACAAAATTGTTGAGGGAGGAAAAAAAAAAGCTCCTTAAATATAGCAATGAAACGTAGGCTAAGAGTGTGAAATTGAGTTTAGAGCACTTTTGACATACTATTCAGGTTTTTCCACTTGTGCTAAAGGGCACTGGGAAAATATTTAGAGGACATGCCTAAAGTTAGAATAGAATAGAATAGAATAGAATAGAATAGAATAGAATAGAATAGAATAGAATAGAATAGAATAGAATAGACCAAACCAGGTTGGAAAAGACCTTCCAGATCATCAAGTCCAACCTGTCACCCAACACCATCTAATCAACTAAACCACGGCACCAAGTCATCCAGTCTGTTCTGAAAAACCTCCAGTGGTGGTGACTCCACCAGCACCCCGGGCAGCACATTCCAATGGCCAATCTTTCTTGCTGTGAAAAACTTCTTCCTAACATCCAGCCTAAACCTCCCCTGGTGCAGCTTGAGACTGTGTCCTCTTCTTCTGGTGCTGGTTGCCTGGGAGAAGAGACCAACCCCCATCTGGCTACAACCTCCCTTCAGGTACTTGTAGACAGCAAGAAGGTCTCCCCTGAGCCTCCTCTCCTCCAGGCTAAGCAACCCCAGCTCCCTCAGCCTCTCCTTGTAGGGCTTGTGCTCCAAACCCCTCCCCAGCTTTGTTGCCCTTCTCTGGACACATTCCAGCAAGTCAACATCTTTCCTAAACTGAGGGGCCCAGAACTGGACACAGTTAAGGCAGCTTTCATGATGCAGTGCTTTAGGGGACAACTTTTTCCAGAGGGAGGCAGACCTGCTGCATCTAAGTGACTTCTGCAGATGAAAAGACTCTGGGATTTCCTGGGGTTTCATGTGTTTTGGAGGAGTTTTCTGGTAGCACCTAGAGACAAAGTACATCAAGTGAGCCAACAGTTCTGAGCACATTTCTCTGTGTGTTGGGGGAAGGGCTAAGGGCAAGTTGCCATTGCTGGTAACGCACTAGGTATAGAATAGCAAGTTGTTAAATTAATTAGTATATCAACATAGACATTTCTTCAAGCTTTGTTCCATCCTTTTTTTTTTTTAATAGAATCAACCAGGTTGGAAAATACCTCAGAGATCACCAAGTCCAACCTATTACCTAATGCCTAACAACTCATGACTAACTAAATTTTCAAACACATAATTTAGGAAGTGTTAACCTCTCTAAATAATTTCCCCATTTCTCTATTTCTTTCCTGTTTAACTTGGTGTCAGTTTTATTTGTATCATTATAATCTAGTTTGGTAGCCAACCATAAAATAGGATGGGATTAGTAAGGGAGAACAGTGCTGCTGGGAAGAAAGAACTATATTCAGTGTATTTTCAGGGTGCTCAGGACCTTTTTCTGAGCTGCTTATCATAGAATGGCTTATGTTGGAAGGGATTTTAGAGATCATCTGCTCCAACTTCCCTGCCATGGGCAAGGACACCTCTCAGCTAGACTCAGCTGCTCAAGGCCTCATCCAATCTGGCCTTGAGCACCCCCAGGGAGTAGGCATCCACAGCCTCCCTGGAAAACCTGCTCCAGAGTCTCTCAACCCTTGTACTGAAGAACTTCTTCCTAAGATCCAATCTAACCCTGTTCTCCCTCAGCTTTGAACCATTGTCCCTTGTCCTGTCTCTAGATACCCTTATGAAAAGTCCCTCTCCAGCCTTCCTGTAGGATCCCTTCAGATACTGGAAGGCAGCTCTAAGGTCGCCTTGGAGTCTTCTCTTCTCCCTCCTTCATTTTATTAATTTGGCTCCAAAACCTATGAATGTTCTCCATTCATGTAGATCAAAAGTATGTTTAAAGCCTAGGATTTGCATACACTGGGCAGCTGAGTATTCCTGGTTTAGCTTTGTCACCATTTCTGGAAGGAAAATAAATGTCACTAGGCTAAATGAACTCAAAAGAGTCATGAGTGCTGGATCAGAAATGCCCCAAATTTTACTTGATCTTTTAAATCAAAATGAAAGTTTCATTCAGGTAAGATTACCAGTTAATATATGTGGCCTCCTTCCTTTGATACCTTTGGGAAATAAGTTTGGGGTCTTTTTTTCCTTCTTGCAAGTGCTATTCTCCCATTAGCTTCTTTAGCCACTCACCCAGAACTATTAATTCTGGGATGGTTGAGAGCAGCAGAGTGAATGAGATGTCTCATTTTATCTGTTGATGCTGGTATTACACTTTAGCTGTTGTTCTCTGGAGGAGTCTGCAGTTATTGTTGCAGTTTTAAATGAATCGGAGAAAAACGTCCATCATCTGGAGCAACTCTGTTGAATCTTGCTCCAAGGCCCAGCTTGAATTAATTTTATATGAAAAGAGGAGGAAAAGAAGAAGAAGAAGAAAGAACAGCAAAGAAAGAACAGCAAAAACTAGTCCACGGGTCAGATGTGAGGTTGATAGCTCATATGCTGGAAGAAAGGCAATGAAGCTGTGCTTGGACAAACATTATCCTTTCTATATTTCTAGTCTGAGATGAAACCCTGGTTATGAGCTCCTCAGACAAGTAATTTTAAGTAAAGATCTTAGTTAGATGATAGATTATTGCAACAGTCTTTTTCTTTTACCACTGTTGATGGTACTGCATATTGGAAGGAGTAATGATAAACAAAATCCCATAGAAAAAGAACCAGTCCTCAGGAAGGAGTTTTTTTCACTTATATGATTCATTGAAGTGAGCATACCATGGAGACAAAACTCTATCTTGAGTTACCTGGGAAATGGATCTTGTATTTCATGCTGAATGCTTGTTATCCTTGTATTCCCTTGATTAAAATGAAGGAAGAATTCAAGACAAAGTTAACCTGTGGAACAGAGGAATACTTTGTCGTGCCTGTGACTAATGGACTTGATAGATAACAATATTAGCCACAGCTCCTGGGTTTTGTGTCAGCTGAAAAGATAAGTCTGGGCTGATTAAAAAGCATGGAAATTCTCCTTGTACAGATAGCTGGCTGATTGCACAAGGTAGAGAAAAGTGGGGGTGGTCTTCCTTCTCATTTATTTCCTAGTGATTTACTGAGATCTTTTAGTATCCTTTACTGCTTTCAATATGGCTGAGGGAGCGGGGATTGTTTAGCCTGGAGAAAAGGAGGCTGACCTTACTGCTCTCTACAACTACCTGAAGGGTGGTTGTAGCCAGGAGGGGGTTGGTCTCTTCTCCCAGGCAACCAGCACCAAAACAAGAGGACACAGTTTTGGGCTGCACCAGGGAGGTTTAGACTTGAGGTGAGGAGAAAGTTCTTCACTGAGTCATTCGCCAGTGGAATAGGCTGCCCAGGGAGATGGTGGAGTCACCATCCCTGGAGGTGTTCAAGAAGGGATTGGACGTGGCACTTGATGCCATGGTTTAGTCATGAGGTCTGTGGTGACAGGTTGGACTTGATGATCTTTGAGGTCTCTTCCAAGCTTGGTGATTCTGTGATTCTCATGCAGCATTTTCTGTCCTCTTTATTGACCCTGTGTCACTGTCACATGTAAAGACAGGTAAAGAGTCATGTGCTGTAACTGCTTAAAGTAATACTTTTCCTATATGAATTTGCTCTCACAAGAGTTGTTTGGGGCTATATTGACTTTTTTTTTTTTTTTAAGGAAAAGTAGATGTTAATTTTTCAAAAGTTGTGAATTTCCATGAACTTATGGATGAGTGCATCTAACCTCAGGGATAATGCCACAGATGGGAAATAACCAGCCAGAATGGTACTGTCATTACCCCAGGGTGACTTTATAGTTCTTTATAGTTGCTTTCCAGTACCTGAGGGATCCTACAGGAAGGCTGGAGAGGGACTTTTCATAAAGGTGTCTAGGGACAGGACAAGGGGGAATGGTTTGAAGCTGAGGGACAGTTGGTTTAGACTGGGTCTTAGAGAGTTCTTCAATACAAGGGTGGTGAGTCTCTGGAATAGGTTGCCCAGGGAGGTTGTGGATGGATGCCTCCTCCTGGGGGTGTTTAAGGCCAGACTGGATGAGGCTATAGTCAGAAAAGTCATCCATGAGCAGTGAAACCCTGGCTAGTCTAACTGGGAAGCTTGCAGTGTCTTAATAATTAATGAAGATCATAGCTTCAGCTCTTCTTGATTGTTAACAGGAAAACTATCAGAACATTGTTTAGTTCAGGCAACTATTTTTCTGTTTGTTTTATCCAGCATGTATTTAAAATGTATTGTTGATTGCAGAAGCAGCATTAAGAATCTAATAATGCCAACTAGTGAATAGAATAGAATAGAATAGAATAGAATAGAATAGAATAGAATAGAATAGACCAGGTTGGAAGAAACCTTCAAGATCATCGCGTCCAACCTATCAACCAATCCAACCCACCTAAACAACTAAACCATGGCACCAAGCACCCCATCAAGTCTCCTCTTGAACACCTCCAATGATGGTGACTCCACCCATTCCAATGGGCAATCACTCTCTCTGCATAGAACTTCTTCCTAACATCCAGCCTAAGCCTCGCCTGGTGCAGCCTGAGAGTGTGTCCTCTTGTTCTGGTGCTGGCTGCCTGGGAGAAGAGACCAACATCTGCCTGTCTACAACTTCCCTTCAGGTAGTTGTAGAGAGCAATAAGATAATGCATTTAGGTTTGTGCTGTGGCAGTTTAAAGTAAGGGAGTGTGACATGAGCCCAACAGATGAGCTCAAAGCAGATGTTGCTTTATTCTGACTGTATTTGTGTAATGGAAAGAATGAAATGCTACCTAATGAATGAAGTGGCTGCATCCAGATAAAATGTTGGCATCCAAATTACAGGAAGACTGTGCATAGGACTTGGTTGGTTGGTTTTAATTGATGATTGTGTGTTATGATAGCTTAGATTTGTTTATCTGGAACAAATAAAAACCTATTCCATTAAAAATGGAGGAATAGAATGGTCTTAAGTGCATGTTAGCAATCATAGTATTGTAGTATCAGTCAGGGTTGGAAGGGACCACAAGGATCATCTAGTTCCAATCCCCCTGCCATGGGCAGGGACACCCCACACTAGATCAGGCTGGACAGAGCCTCATCCAGCCTGGTCTTAAACACCTCCAGGGATGGGGCCTCAACCACCTCCCTGGACAACCCATTCCAGGGCTTCACCGCTCTCAGGGTGAAGAACCTCCTCCTCGTGTCCAGCCTGAATCTCCCCACCTCCAGCTTCATTCCATTCCCCCTAGTCCTATCACTACCTGAGATCCTGAGAAGTCCCTCCCCAGCCTTCTTGTAGGCCCCCTTCAGATACTGGAAGGCCACAATTAGGTCACCTCAGAGCCTTCTCTTCTCCAGACTGAAAAGCCTGAACAACCCCCAGTCCTTTTAAACTGAAAACAACAGGGACTTCAGAAGCTCTTAATGTCTACAACCTTTGTAGGTATTCAACATATAGATATTTGGAAATGTTTGGGTTGTGGTGCTTGTTTTTTTTTTTTTTAAACCAAGAAAAAAATCCTAAATTATTCTCAGGAGACAAAAAAAAAACCCACTAGGAAGTTGATGAAACTTCCTTTCCAAAGAGGCTCTGCTATATATACATCTGTTGCATTTCAGTGTAAAAGAAGATTCACTCTGCAGAGGACTCATCAGTTATGAAAGCAATGTCATTAAGTCATTGAGAGCCATCTGCCATTTAACAAAAAATAGCAGAGGCTTCTTGAGGAATGATCACATTTTTAGTGAGTATTTTTCAGAGCAAGTGGGACAAGACTTGAAGGCTAAAAAGCAGCTTCCAGGCTGTAGGGCCTATATATGGAAATGTGTGTGCTTAGATATGTATACAAAAGCTCTAAGACAATCAGATGACTTAGAAGTGAAATTCTCACTGCACTTTGCCTTCTAGCCATTGAGATATTTACATTTTTTTTTAATGATGGAAGCATCCTTCCTGCATTTATAATACTGTTGCAGGAGATATCACACGACACTAATTTGTCTGTCCACACTCCATTTTTATTTGCTTAAAATGGATCATTGACTTTTTAGGGTATCAGTATGTTCTAATTGACTTTGGTTGTTTCCTGGGTTAGAACTACCAACCATCTCAAATATAACCTTGGCACAGAGCTTGATAGCGTGCTACAGCTCAGTACTGTGCTTGATGAGCTCTCTAGGAAAGGATCGCAGTTTATATATAGCTCCAGATATAATTAGCACACCTTTGCTCTTCTGAGGGAGGGAGTAGAAGCACTGTAATGAAATGATGATGTTGGTTGTGTGGTGTAAGGCTTGGTCTGTCATGGTTGCCACTGAACAAATTGTCAAAGGAAAAATCTTGGAATGATATAAAAGTTGTTCTGTGTGTCCTATCTTTTGAGGCTTGTGGGGAGTATTAAGTTGGATAGCTGTACTGAAACCCATGTGAGTATGCAGACTGTCATCCCTAGGAAAACAATAGGTACAGATATCTGTCTGCAATCTTGAGGTTTAAAAGCTAAATAAAATTCCCCCAAAACCCAAAAAAACCCAACTGCAAGGAACCCCAACTATACCAATCTCACCTTTTGGGGGCTCTTAGCTTAGTTCCTCTTTTGGGTTGAGTTCCTTTATTCTCTTCTCTTTTTTGGGGGTGTTTTTTGTCTGTTTGGGGGGTGGTTTTCTTTTTTTTTTTTTTTTTTTTTTTTTGTTTTTCTCTCTCTTTTGGACAAAGGGTTTTCTCACTCAGGTTTTCACTACACAGACCTTCGCTGAATCATAGTTAAAAGTAACTCAAAGGCTCTTCTCTTTCACTTGCCTTAGTGAGTCGAGACACTTGAACGTGTCCAGAGAAGGGCAACAAGGCTGGGGAGAGGCCTTGAGCACAAGCCCTATGAGGAGAGGCTGAGGGAGCTGGGGTTGCTTAGCCTGGAGAAGAGGAGGTTCAGGGGTGACCTCATTGCTCTCTACAACTACCTGAAGGGTGGTTGTAGCCAGGAAGGGGTTGGTCTCTTCTCTCTAGTAACCAGCACCAGAACGAGGGGGAACAGTCTCAAGCTGCACCAGGGGAAGTTTAGGCTCAAGGTGAGGAGAAAGTTCTTCACCGAGAGAGTCATTCGTCATTGGAATGTGCTGCCTAGGGAGGTGGTGGAGTCACCATCCCTGGAGGCGTTCAAGAGGGGACTGGACGTGGCACTTGGTGCCATGGTCTAGTCATGAGGTCTGTGGTGACAGGTTGGACTCAATGATCTTCGAGGTCTCTTCCAACCTTAGTGATACTGTGATACTGTGAAAACTTGAAAAATATCACAGAATCACCAAGGTTGGAAGAGACCTCAAAGATCATTGAGTCCAACCTATCACCACAGACCTCATGACTACACCATGGCACCAAGTGCCACGTCCAATCCCCTCTTGAACGCTTCCAGGGATGGTGACTCCACCACCTCCCTGGGCAGCCCATTCCAGTGCCTAACGACTCTCTCAGTGAGGAACTTTCTCCTCACCTCGAGCCTAAACTTCCCCTGGATCATTTGTGATAAAATCTCAGATGTCAAGCACAACTCCATAAATCACACTTCTAAAAGTGATTCCAAAATGAAAACTGAAGAAATTAAAATGAGTAACTCTAGTTAATGTGGATCTGCAATCTCTCTCCCCACACTTGTTACAATTGATGTGTGTTACAAATGAGTATTCCCGAGACTATTACAAATAGTTGGAAATACTCTGGGCAAGGAAGTCTTTCTCTCTCATGGTCACCTTACTTTAAATTGCTGTTAAAGAGAATGAATAACATTCATCTGCAGTCTGGGTCCAGCACAGAACCTCTTCTTTGGAAGCAGTTAGATCTTTGCTTAGCTTGCATGAAAGGTTTCAAGAGTAAGGACGATATTTGCCGCGAACAGCATGATTTTCTGCAAACCTTTCACAATGAGGCAGATGGAGCCAAGGCAGACCTCTGGCAAAGTTGTCTTAAAGTCTTTGGTTGAGCTTTTATCTGGGGAGCCACAAAAGTCAATTAAACACACATGAAACTTCTGACTTATTGAAAGTCAATGGTCCGTTTAAATAGGGGGAAAATGTAGTGCACCGGGACAAATGCTCTGAAGAATTATGCAAATGCAATACTTATTGTGGCTGCATCATGAAGGAAGAAAAAGATTAGTAGTATTACTTTAATAATATGGAATACATTTGTATACTGATTTAAAACACAGTGTGTCCGTTATAGGTGATAACTGCAGGCCATTACAGGAAGGTGTTTGGCTTATATTTGCAGTAAAGCTAGTCACTGGTGGAAAATCACTTTCAAATGACCAAGGACCAGCACTCCTGTGTATTTGTGGGAGTTTGAGGCAGATCCTCCCTTGCCTCCCACCGAGGAAGAAAAAACTGAGACTCACACAAATGGATTGCAGAAGTGATGGAAAGCTTAAATGGAAAAGCAGTGAATGTTTTACAGAGGAACTGCAAACACAGTGACAAAGGAGATCCCAAAGCATCCCCAGAAGCATCCCCACACTCCTCTCTCCCCACCTGAGGGTACACCCAAAATCCCCAGTGCTCTTCCTTCCCCCGTCTCCACTGTTAGGCTAATCTCAGCTGGCCATATCTGAGATTGCCCTTCCCCCTTCTCCTCCTGGCATTAGGCCTAGGAATGTGCCTGGAGAAGGGCAACAAAGTTGGTGAGGGGTTTGGAACACAAGCCCTGTGAGGAGAGACTGAGGGTACTGGGGTTGCTTAGCTTGGAGAAGAGGAGGCTCAGGGGAGACCTTATTGTTCTCTGCAACTACCTGAAGGGAGGTTGTAGACAGGCAGAGGTTGGTCTCTTCTCCCAGGCAACCAGCACCAGAACAAGAGGACACAGTCTCAAGCTGTGCCAGGGGAGGTTTAGGCTGGATGTTAGGAAGAAATTGGAATGGGCTGCTGGGGAGGTGGTGGAGTCACCATTCCTTGAGATGCATAGAAGGACACTTGATAGGGTGCTTGGTTGCATGGTTTTGTTGATTAGGTGGTGTTGGACGATAGGTTGGATACAATGATCTCAAAGGTCTCTTCAACCCTATTCTATTCTATTCTATTCTATTCTATTCTATTCTATTCTATTCTATTCTATTCTATTCTATTCTATTCTATTCTATTCTATTCTAGACAGCATCTCCCACAGTAACAGTGAGGGAAGAAAGAGGAAGTGTGAGACCTTGCAAGATGGATTTATAGGGAGCAGGACATTATGGGAATGAAATACGCTATTTCCTGTGTCCACCCACTGGACTGGACACTCGGGGCACCAAAGGTGTATCTTGTGTGGTAGCAGCAGAAGGCACCCAGCCTAAACTACCACAATATTCTTCCTTCTACTACATTTCAGGAAGTGCAATGCATCCTCTGTTGACTAACCAGTCATATCCTCCAAATGAGCAAAACTGCCAAGGATCTTTTCAATGGTTTCTGAAAAATCATTTTGTTTCCTTTAGGTCAGGAAATTGTTTATTTCATTACTTTTCTTCCTTTTTTTTTTTTTTTTTTTTTTTTTTTTAACTTCCTTAAGTATCTAATTCCTTTCTCTGTAATGGAGTCATAGAATTGTTAGGGTTGGAAGGGACCTGTGCCCCTGTACTCAGCACTGGTTAGGCCACACCTTGAGTTCTGTGTCCAGTTCTGGGGTTCTCAGTTTAAGAAGGACAGTGAAACTCCTAAACACATCCAGAGAAGGGCAACAAGGCTGGGGAGAGGCCTTGAGCACAAGCCCTACAAGGAGAGGCTCAGGAAGCTGGGGTTGCTTAGCCTGGAGAAGAGGAGGCTCAGGGAGACCTTATTGCTCTCTCCAGCTACTGAAGGGAGGTTGTAGCCAGGAGGGGGTTGGTCTCTTCTCCCAGGCAACCAGCACCAGAACAAGAGGACACAGTTTCAAGCTGCACCAGGGGAAGTTTAGGCTGGAGGTGAGGAGAAAGTTCTTCACTGAGTGAGTTGTTAGCCATTGGAATGTGCTGCCCAGGGAGGTGGTGGAGTCACCATCCCTGGAAGTGTTCAAGAGGGGACTGGGCACTTTGTGCCATGGTTTAATCATGAGGTCTGTGGTGACAGGTTGGACTTGATGATCTTTGAGGTTGCTTCCAACCTTGGTACTTCAGTGATTCTGTGACCTCAAGCATCATCTAGCTCCAACCCCCCAGCCATAGGCAGGGACCCCTCACACTCCCACTACATCATGTTGCTCAGAGCCACATCCAGCCTGGCCTTGAAAACCTTCAGGCATGAGGCTTCCACCACCTCCCTGGGCAACCTGTTCCAGTGCCTCACCACCCTCATGGTGAAGAGCTTCTTCCTAACATCTAATCTGAATCTGAATCTACCCTATTTCTTTTCCATTGCTCCTAGTCCTATCATTACCTGACACCCTAAAATGTCCCTCCCTAGCTTTCTTGTAGGTCCCCTTAAGATTGTGCATTTCATATCCTAGTTCTGGATGGGTTTTCTTCAGGTTTCTTTCTTTGTTTGCTTGTGGCTTGTGCTTGTTTCTTTTTTTTGGATACAAGTGAAAAAAATCAAGACATCGAGTGTAGATCTCCTCATGTCAATAAATTCCATCAAAGGAAGCTGTATAAGAACCTGATTTCCTACTGCAGTAGAAATAAAATTTTAATAAAGTGTCTTAAGCCCCTTTCACTTGTCTTTTGTGAAAGTATATCAGCTTAGTGAACCAACACATGAAAATAAAATGAGTTTGGGAATCCTCACAGTAAGGCTCTGGGCACTGAATTCTGTGAAGGGGGAAATGTATTCTCTGAACGTTACTTTACTTAACCCTGTACATGCATGGAAAAAAAATAGAGGGTGCATGGCAACAGAATATCCCTTGAATTTGTCTGGTGAGAGGCTGTGATGAATTCAATAAAAGCTTCCAAGAGTTAATAGAAACTTGATAACTTTCTGAGAGTATTTACAACATCCCAGAGCGGCTGAAATTGGAAGGGACCTTTGCTAATGGTTTGAGTCCAACCTCCTGCTCAGACCAAAGTCAGCTGGAGCAAGTTGTTCAGGGCTGGTTTGGATATCTGGGTGGATGGAGACTCCACAAGATCTCTGGAAACCTGATCCCCCAATTAAAAAGCACTTTTCCCTGCATTTGAAGCTGTTCAAATGTTTCATGTTCTGGACTTCTTCTGCACTTACTGCAACTCTTGCTGGGTTATACCTTCAGTGACACTGATAATGTGTCTTATGTACTGACATATTAGGAAACTTTAATTTCTACTTTTTAATTGTGATTTTAATTTTTCATGAGTGGAATAATTCCAGCCTCAATCTAGAGGCTTAATGATCACCATTAAGTGAATATGCATACAAGAAATGAATGTAAATATTGGATCTGAGCATCTGCTCAAGTGTCATCCTGCAGTCTCTTCTGCAGTTCTGCCCAGAAGATTCAGATGCTTCTGAACTCTTAATACAGACTCATAGAAAGGTTTGGGTTGGAAGGTACCTCCAATGGTCATCCAGTCCAACACCCCTGTAGTCATCAGGGACATCCTTCAGGTTGCTCAGAGCCTTGAATGCCTCCAGGGATGGAGTGTCAACTACCTCCCTGAGCAACCTCTCCCAATGTACCACCACCCTCATGGGATAAAAACTTGTTCCTCACATCCAATCTAAATCTGCTCTTCTCTCATTTCAAACCATTGCCCCTCATCCTTCCCTGCAGGTCTTTGGAAGCGGTCCCTCTGCAGCCTTCTTGTAGGCACCCTTTGGGTACTGGGAAGCTGCTATTAGGTCTCATCAGTGCCTTCTGTTCTCCAGGTTGAACAGCCCCAACTCCTTCAGCCTGTCCTTGTAGCAGAGGTTATCCAGGCCCCTGAGCATTTTCATGGTTCTCCTCTGGAACTTCTCCATCAGGTCCATGTCCTTCCTGTGTTGAGGGCTCCAGAGCTTGACACAGTACTCGAGGCAAGGTCTTACCAGAGCGGAGTAAAGTGGCAGAGAAGGTAGAAATCTTGTAGCAATGTGGAGATGAATCTATTCCCTTGTTCTTGGTGGTTACTTTTTTCTTAAAGAGTGCTGAAAAGGCCTAAAGCAATGTTATCTTTCCCCCTAGCTTTCATTTTGGAGGCAGATGTAATATGTAGAATAAGCATCCATTCACATAGTGTCATTACTGTAAGTGAATGAGTGAAAGACAATCTTGCTGATATATACAGAAGGAACAAAATGAGACATCAAGTGGAATCTTAATTTCCTTATAAATCTAGGAGGGTTTTGCCATTCAGAGAACTTGCCCCTCTCCATGCTCTGAGGAAATAAAATAAAATGAGGTGATATGAATTCAGTTTTGAGCCCTGCACTACAAGAAGGACACTGAGGAGCTGGAGCATGTCCAAAGGAGGGCAATGCAGCTGGTGAAAAGGTCTAGAATGAATCTTATGAGGCGCAGCTGAGGGAACCAGGGCTCTTTTTCTCATGCTCTGTTCCCAACACTCAAGTCAGGCATCAGAAGTTTGTGCTGAATAACAAGAAGTAAAAATTTCCCAAGCTGAGACAGTTTTGTCCATGACAGAGTCTAGCAAAAGAGACAGCAACTCATTAATTCCATTATTTCAGAAGTGGAGTTGCCAGATTCTTTGCTGAATAAACAGGCAGACGGTCCTGATTTAAGCTCGTATCTAGGCAAGAACATTATTGATGCTATGGTGCCTTTGAGAGCTGTAGAAATGAAAAGCCAATTTCAAGGTCAAACTCTCAGTTCAATTCCTGATTCAATTTATTTATTTAACCTTAAGGAAACTCACGAGATGTAAAACATTTGACTGCTAATGTGATTCCTGAAAGAGGTGAAACATTTATACCTGTTCAAAAAACATTCAATAGGAAGGGCAGCTGTCAAAAACCTGTTATATAATGAAGCCAGATTTTCTGAGTTCAAATCCAAGATCTCAGTCCAGTTCAATTATAGATGACAAATGCCCTTGAAGTCAGTGTTTATTTGAGTCAACACCTTTCTGGAAGTTCTTATTTCCATGAAGAAACACAAAGGTGTGAAGTGGTGTTCAAAAGTATAAGGAGTTTTAGTGCAATTGTGGTTTTTTTTTCATTCAAATATGCAATATTTTTGCATTGTCCATGTGTTTTCATTCTTGCATTTGAAGTACCACAGTATCACAGTATTGCCAACGGTGGAAGAGACCTCAAAGATCATTGAATCAGTCAGGGTTGGAAGGGACCACAAGGATCATCTAGTTCCAACCCCCCTGCCATGGGCAGGGACACCCCACACTAGAGCAGGCTGGCCAGAGCCTCGTCCAGCCTGGTCTTAAACACTTCCAGGGATGGGGCCTCAACCACCTCCCTGCACAACCCATTCCAGGGCTTCACCACTCTCATGGTGAAGAACTTCCTCCTCACCTCCAGTCTGAGTTTCCCTAGATCCAGCTTCATTCCATTCCCCCTAGTCCTATCACTACCTGAGATCCTGAAAAGTCCCTCCCCAGCCTTCCTGTAGGCCCCCTTCAGATCCTGGAAGGCCACAATGAGGTCACCTCAGAGCCTTCTCTTCTCCAGACTGAACAGCCCCAACTCCTTCAGTCTGTCCTCATAGGAGAGGTGCTCCAGCCCTCTGATCATCCTCCTGGCCCTTCTCTGGACACGTTCCAGCATGTCCATATCCCTCTTGTAATAGGGGCTCCAGAACTGGAGGCAGTACTCCAGGTGGGGTCTCCCCAGAGCTGAGTAGAGGGGGAGAATCACCTCCCTTGACCTGCTGGCCACACTTCTCTCGATGCAGCCCAGGATCTGATTGGCCTTCTGGGCTGCAAGTGCACATTGAGAGCTCATGTTGAGCTTCTCGTCCACCAGCACCCCCAAGTCTCTCTCCTCAGGGCTGCTTTCCAGCCAGTCCCTGCCCAGCGTGGATTTCTGCCTGCGATTGCCTCGACCCAGATGCAGGACCCTGCACTTGGTCTTGTTGAACCTCATGAGGTTGGCTTGTGACCACCTCTCCAGCCTGTCAAGGTCCCTCTGGATGGCATCCCTTCCCTCCAGTGTGTCTGCTGCACCACATAGCTTGGTGTCAATAAAAAGCACTGCATTTTTTTCCCAATATTTTTTTGTCCCCTTGAATGGGAGGCTGTTTGCAGGAATTTGTCTTTCAGAGATGCAAAAAAGAGCAGCTATAAGAAGTCAGGTAGATTCAGGTGCCTCAAAATATTTGGGGTTTTTTTTTAGGTAAAAGTGGTGTTTATAACATTCAGTCTAGATGCTTGTTCAGTGTTTTTCACATCTTTTTTGACAAATGTTATGAAACATATTTCACTCAAATAAATAACATCAGTTGAAAATCTGGTCCATTGCTTGTTTCTGCCCTTCCTAGAAAATTCATAAACAAGGCAATGGCCATTGGAAAGGGCTACCCAGGGAGGTGGTGGAGTCACCATCACTGGAGGTGTTTAGGAAGAGACTGGATGGGGTGCTTGGTGTCATAGTTTGGCTGATTAGATGGTGTTGGATGATATGTTGGACTCCATCTCGAAGGTCTCTTCCAACCTGGTTAATTCTATTCTATTCAATGTTTCACACATTGTGATTTCAAGGAAGGATTGAGGCATCATCAGGGCTTGTGAGAACATTTTTTTTGTGCAAGAGGTGGTTCAGGTATGTCTGAAAAGACAAATAGGTGTATAGAAAGGACTGCCATGCAAGCAAAAACTGAGTGATTGCTTGCCTATGGAAGGTTCCCTGTGTATTTTTCAAACTGTAAATATATGTAAAGGAATAACAGGGCTGTAGAAAAACCCTTAGCAGTGCCTGGTCTTCTCTGGCAGAAGGTGGAGAACTAATGTTTCTGATATCTGCATGGACACAGCTAAAATGATACTACTATAACTTGGGTCTGGTTTAAAGACTATGATATCCTTCCTCAAACACTGCATGGGGTTCTCTTCTTTTGTGACTGCAGAATCTGTTAATTTGTTCCAATCAATTGGAATATTTGGGAGGGAGATTAAACTCTTTTTCAATTAGGTCTTTCTCATTATTCTGTTCCTACTTCTGCCTTCTTTTAGTTTGCTTTATTTGATTTGATTACCTGACAGCTGCTGCCCCTCTTTCCAGTTAATGAATACTATGTATGTTCAGGATGGAGTAGAAAATAAAGATTGGAAGATAGATGATGCTTTAAATCAATTCTTCTCGGTCAGTACTGGGGTGGGCTACAGATATGTAACAGAATAATTGGCAAACCTACTTCATCCCTGCTTCAGAGTTTAAGCATGCCTTGGGAATCTACTCTATTTTAGTAAGTATTGTGTTTTCTTGATTAGTTCAAGTGCTGACTATGACAATCAGGGGTGATTGTCCTTGTTGGATCTTGCTTCATTTGGAAACAGGTTATACTATTGTTTACTGTCTACATTTCTTCCTGCTGCCAATCTAGAGTTCTCTAAGATTAAAACAACAAAAGAAAGGGGAAAAAAATGGGCAGGTTTATAAGCTCATCATTTGCATAGTATCCTGTTAGTCTCCTAGATTGTGCTTGATAGCTGTCTGAAAATGTGTCTCATTACTATTAGAGTTACAACATAGTCTGTTTTCTGGCTAATTGTTGTATAGGGCATAAAAAATAAATTCCCTGAGATTTAAATTGCTCATACAATTCATATCAGATGTCAAAGTGTGCTTGCTCAGCCTTCCTGGAATACTAATGATGACAGCAATAAAGACGGTCTGTTCAGACCCCGGAGATAAGCCATTTGACTACCAGGAACCTGCAGGCTGGAAATGTCTGGAGTGGATCTTTGTACAAACTATTAGAAAAATCAAGGCCTGAGTGATTAACTAACAGATTATGGCATTAAAAAAAATAGCCTTTGCCCTTCTCAGCATAAGCTAATGATAAAAATTTCCTAGCTCCTGGATAGAGTGCATCTGTATCTTCTGTTCAGCTGCTGGAACCCTGAGGGCAGCTAGTTTCTGTACACACTCCTTGGCAGTGTTAAGCACATTCCTTGGTGGGCTGTGGACAGCAGAGCACGTGCATGAACTGAGCACAACGAAAAGGAAGTGCAGAAAACCTGTGTAGCATACCAGATCACCTATTAGCTTTGAAATGCATCTTTGGGATTGACAGCAGCATTGTACCCCAGGGTTTATAAAAGTAAAATGGACAATGTTTGCTAAAAAAAGAAAAAAGAGCCAGACATTGCATTGTATTCTAAATGAGGGCTCATTTTCCTGTTCTGTGCTGTTTACATTAGGGATTTGCCTGGGTACTCACAGTTCTGCTCCACTGGTGTGTAAAGAGAGTAGCTGCAAAAAAGGCCCCCGGGCCTTAGGATTCTGCTTTCTGTATGTATGATCCTTCCATGTCCTTCCAATGTGATGCCTACCCTGTCACTTGGCAGTTTCCAGCTCTCAACAAAAGCACCAGAAAAGGAGAGGATAGGGAAGTACCGTTGATGAACTTACTTGGCAACTGCTGCCTCACTAGATTTGGCCTACTGTAGAGGCCCTGTGAACTAAAAGAAATCAAAATATATTGTAAGCTGTGCTGGTTTGAGCTTTACCTGGAGTCTTAAAGCCCAAATTGTGGCAGATTGAGATTCCTCCCTCTCCCTTTCCTGGTAAAGTAAAGTAAAATAAGTTAAACCAAAATCAGGTAGGGAAGAGGAGAGGGAAATTCATGAAAGAAATAGTCTGGAATCAGTTTGGATGTAAAAGAGGTAATTTTTTTAACAAAATAAATATACACATCTATCTATCAATCACAGAGAGGGTTTACAAAGAGAAGGATAAATAGGAAAATATACAAAAGCAAGCCCAGGTAGCCTTCTATTCCCTGGATATAAGTGGATTCAGTTCTTTAGAAAGCGTAGATGCAGCTTGGAAAGCAGCTTCCCACCACATGGTCGATGTAGGCAGCAGCAGATAACCTCTCTAGCAGATGAAGCAGGGAAGGAGAGGGAAGTAAGAGATGTCCTCCCTTTTTATAGGCTTGCAGGACAGGAAAGGGGAGTGGAATAGACCACCTTTGACCCAGGGGACCCCTCCTCCTGGGAGGGGGAAAAAGTCTCTCTCTGCCCACCTGGATCAAGTTTCTTTTGTCCACCTGGTGCTGGGTTCCTGTTTCAGCCCCCATCAAGGATGGGTGTAACCCAGCACATAAACTTAACAGGAGATTACAGGGACAATGATTGGTTCTGCCTGACATTAGATAACTACAAATGATAGAGGAAAGGAAGCTCCCTTTTGAGGTTGCTTCATTATAGAAAATAAATTTCTAGGTACAATATTCTGTGCTCAGATTTCACTGTTAAAGCCTTGGGACCCAGATTCTTCTTTTTCCACTTAGTTTTCTCTGTTTCATGTAAATATTTTTCACGCTGTTCTAATTAAAACCCTACGCTCCATAAGGTAAATAGCTTTGCCAAAGCTAGCTTAAGCATAAGTTGCAAACAGGCTTTAGGGGGCAAAGCTTAAATATGTAGAGGAGGATGTTGCAGTTGTCATGGAAGAGTTTCAGTTAATTAGAAAACTGGATTGTTTTTTGCTAGGAGTACCATAAAACATATCTCCCCACCTGGAGTACTGCGTCCAGTTCTGGAGCCCCTATTACAAGAGGGATATGGAGATGCTGGAAGGTGTCCAGAGAAGGGCCACGAGGATGGTCAGAGGGCTGGAGCACCTCTCCTATGAGGACAGACTGAAGGAGTTGGGGCTGTTCAGTCTGGAGAAAAGAAGGCTCCAAGGTGACCTCATTGTGGCCTTCCGGTATCTGAAGGGGGCCTACAAGAAGGCTGGGGAGGGACTTCTCAGGATCTCAGGTAGTGATAGGACTAGGGGGAATGGAATGAAGCTGGGGGTGGGGAGATTCAGGCTGGACATGAGAAGGTTCTTCCCCATGAGAGTGGTGAAGCCCTGCAATGGGTTGTCCAGGGAGGTGGCTGAGGCCCCATCCCTGGAGGTGTTTAAGACCAGGCTGGATGAGGCTCTGGCCAGCCTGATATAGTGTGGGGTGTCCCTGCTGATGGCAGGGGGTTGGGACTAGATGATCCTTGTGGTCCCTTCCAACCCTGACTGATACTATGATACTATGACATATATACACACACACCCCCAAAGAAAAAAGAACTATTCTCTTTCCCCCTCCTCTTCTTTTCTTTCCTCTGAATCATGTTTGCTGAAGAGCTTTACTTTCACAGGTTATTTCAGACTGTGGAATAGAAAATGACGAATTAGATATCAATTTTTGAACACCTAAGGTCCAGTGATCATAATTTCTTCAGGTTTGGCTCCATTAAAAATAGCAGAATAAAAACAGTCCAATTGGGCTCTGTGAACTTAATGCTGGACTTTAAAAACTCACTCAAATGTGAAAGATAATGGATGAGAATTTAATATATCCTTGGAAACTGGTAGATGGGAACTATTCAAAGATCTCCCAGGGAAGTATATAAGCTTTCTGAATACAGCACTGAAGCTAAAAGGTTGTAAGAGCTGGGAAAAAAACTACACATAAAGCTAAAATGGAAATGAACTCCTTAGAGCTGTCTCCCTCTTAGAAACAAGACACTCACCTGTACCCTTTCTACAGTTCTTGACTTTGGAAGACCAAAGGTGCCTTGAAGGTTTTATCAGACATCAGCTTGAAATATAGCTCTCTTGTAGCTAATCATTAATGAAACAGAACAATTTCCTCCTGATTGGTAGATCTGAGTATAGAATAGTGCCTTCTGAGCCTTAAAACTTAATTTATTGATATAGGAGAGAACTGTATTTCCCTGGGCAACTTGGCAGAAGCTGAAGGTGCCCCACATTCACAGGCTGGACTCAATGATCTTTGAGGTCTCTTCCAACCTTAGTGATACTGTGATACATTTCTAGTACAGACTTAAAGGAAACTTCTTTACATTTGGTTCATTCTCAGAATCCCCTTGTCTGTCATCTGTGAATCCTTACCTGGAACATCTCAAATTCCTCCAAAAGCTAAGAATAAAATAGTAATTTAAAAGTTGAAGAGAAGATGGGGAGAAAAAAATGTTTATTAAACCAGATTTTACCCTTTAAATTTGCTGTCAATATTTGTTGTCTTTACAGGAGTTTGTCATAGTTATGGTGAGTAATATGAAATCTTTGCAAGTGACCCCATAAAAGCAGCATGTAGTGAGTTATAAGGAAGCTGCAGTTAAGGAAGAATTCTTGCTCCAACCTTGCAAGCATAGGTAGACTTTAGGCTCCAAATGTAAAATAACTGGCAGCTCCCAGCTCTCCTGTCCTGTCCCCTGCTTTGTCTAAGCAGCAAAGATGAACTAATTTGGAAAGAACCTAAGTAATTACTTATCTCCAACAACTTCATGTCAAATCAAACCTGTGACTGCAGACAAGCAGACGTGCTGCTTGCCAAATGCATTTCCTTCAACTCCACTGTGTCATCTTAATGCTAGTGGTTTGTCTGTCTTTAGGGCTGATGTGAACACAAAATGCCAAACTACCATTCTCCTAGCAGTGTGCCTGGTGAGGGTCCCGAGGAGGAATTAGTCTTACTAGTATGCTTGTTTCTGAAAGCAATGTTATCAGGGCCCCACATACCAACACTGACTGCCATTTGAGCAAATGTGGGTTTAGGGAGCTGAGACTTTTGTGGCTCTGTTGTGAGTTGCCAGTTGATTTCATAAATCTTTTCTTCCCAGTCTTAGTTGCCTAAAGAGAGAAAGGTCATTGAGCCCAACTGTTTATCAGCCAAGAAGTGGCATTCATTTTGCTTACCCTAAAGGTACATTGGACTCCAGGTGTAACCACATGAAACTAAACTGATGTGTCAAAACAAAGCAAACTATCTGGAAAACCAGAAAGGAAACTGCCTCCTTCCTAGTTTTGTTTGCTTTACAAGTAATAGACTGGGCAAAACATCTTGTGGTTTTAAACCTAAACTTTTAAGCATGGGTTATAAAAGTAGGGAGGTAGAACAAATAATTATTTTGTATTTGGTTGCCAAACAGCAACATTAAACTAAATTGTATTTCTTTCTTCCTCACCCCTCCCCTCTCCAATGTTACAAAATCTTTGGTGTTTTGTGTCCTATGCAGGCTGTGAGCCTGCACTATTTTTGAGGTTTAATGTATAAAATATGAAGCCAACTAGTTACTCTGAGAAGTGAGATATTGAAGTGCTCATCAATCCCATTTATTTACAGCTGGTTTACTCTGTGTAAAGTAGGGGAATACACTGTGAATAGTTCTCTTTTTCCCCTGGAAGGATCATTCCCATAAAGGATGGCATTGTACTCCTACCATCATGAATATGTAACTTCCCATAAACCCTGAACAACATCAACAAGAACTGCTGCATCACCTCTAAGTGCTTTAAAGTGTTGTTCTACATTGCTGCTATAGATGAAAGTTTAAATAGTTGAAAATATGAACCAAACTCTCCTACACGCTCACAACTGGTCCGTTGAACACTGGGGATGTTGATCTATCTCCTTTGCTCCTGTGTATTTGTTGCTCCTTTTCCCTTCTAGCACTCTGTAAATCACATTTAAAACAATTTTTCATGGGCTAAAGCTTCCTTTCATATATTGCCTGCCTGAAGTAAAAAACCTGGGTACCTTCAGAAGATGATCTGTTGAGTGCAGTAGGCAGTTCTCTCAGGAAAATTTCTAGTGGTCCAAGAGCAGAATGTTGCATCAGTCCCTGGATTGCATATGCATATTGCATCCCATCATATTGCATATGTACATGCAAATGTAATAACAGTGTGAGTGCCTTTAGTAACAGTAAGACTTCTTCAGATACTAATAGTTAGAAATTAATGGTTGTCCCTTGGAGAAGGGGCTTTGTGAATTAGCTAACATGCATTAGTTTCATGGGCTGTAAGCAGAGAAAATGAAATGCCATCATGTTTTGGGTTTGTAAGTCAAGCCTGTGTACCTGATAGAGGAAGGCATGACTTTCAGGACTATTTCATGTCATTAAATGCTCTGATTTGATTGTAGGCTTGTGTTGACCCTTGGTTATAAAACCAACCAGTGGTAGAGGCTGGGAAGGAGAGGCAGTAAAACTCTGCCACCCAGATGGCACAACACTGAGACCCTTTGGAGAAAGTGCTGTATTTCTCCGAGCGTGACTGCTCCACCTTGTTGGAGTGACAGTTGGGGTGCAACAGGCCAATGCATATGGTGTAGATGCAGCTGTGAGTGTGAAGCTTGCCCTAATGAAGTAGCCACCTTGCTTAGGCCAGTTAATAAACGAGCATTGTCTCATTACCTGGTGTTCCTTGTCCTCATGGTGTTCTTGTCTGTTCACTGATGAGATGTAGTCCAATGATAAAAATGACCCAGCCATTTTCTGGATTATTCAGGTAATAAAACAGCTGAAAAGCCAGCAGAACAAGACAAAGCAAAAAGTGTTTATGAAGTGCTTTGGGCACAGGATAATGAAACACAGTGGAAGCACAGATGTGAAGTAGGAGCACGTTGCCTGAATGTTTTGTCGTAGACATGAAGTGTTTGCTGAAATTGAAGTGCTAAGTGAAACCCACCGAAGATTTAACGAAGAATTGATCCAAATCTCAACAAAGTCCCTCACACTATTGAGATAAGATTCAGAATGGACATGATGATTCAGGAGTGCAATTCCTACTCACTTAAAGTTCCTATCCAAAATCAAAATATTTGATGTCCAAGTATTTTGAAATACTAATTTGTCATATAGGGGGAAAAAAACACCCAACAACCTATAAATAAACCTAATGTAGAAACAATTCAGTTGTGCCTGCTGTGTTGATGTATTCTGTGATGTCAGCCATTGGAGTTTATCCATTCACACATTGTCCTGGGGTGGTTTTTTTTCCAGCAACACTACTGATGAATCATCAAGCCATAAATACCACAGGCAGTTTTTATTAGGCAATTACGTTTTATCAGGCTTAATTGTATGAAGACTAACTTCATACAGACTTCATAAAGAGAAAAATCAATATGGTTTTAGTCATTGGTCTGATGGGAAGAGCAGCTGGTGCCCAGCTTATTATGGATGACTTTTATTTTAAACTTGAGTTTCAGCACAATTTTTTTTTTGGAGGGAAACATAAGCATTTCACAGGATAAAGAAGTCTTGAAATGGTATATATAGCTCTGTGTAGCATCTGTCAAGAGAAGAATCACAAAGCAGATAAGATATTGTGCTATGTTGCAGTGATTTCTGCATTCAGCTATTTCTGGATAGCTATCTGTGACTGAATTTGAGAGGACTAGATCTGTCCTATGTAAGTTTTCAGTCTCTCTCTTATCCAAACCCACAGTATTTTTGCAAGCTTTAAAAAGAGGTATATTTTTTGCTTTTATATCCCTTAATTTTATTTGATATTTCTTGTTCTTCAAAATCTACTTAATCCATTTGAATCAAACAGAGGAGGTTTTAATTTCTTCAGTGGAAAAATACTGGTATTTGGGGTTTTGTAATGATTTGTGTTCAATCGCATTAGCACCACATCATGTTAAAGCAGAGAGGAAGAATTACACTGACCAGGCTGTTTCATTCACATTGGAGCAGAACTAAGGTAAAAGTTAGGATGCAACAGCAATTTTAAATATCTGGGGACTGGGAAATTGGTAAAATAAATGATTTGGAAATTGGGTATATTTGGGGTTTTTAAAAAAAGGGAGATTTATTGCTACAAGACTAACCTGATATAGTCATGTCTTGTCATGGTAGGTGTTTACAGAATCACAGAATCACCAAATCACCAAGGTTGGAAGAGACCTCAAAGATCATCAAGTCCAACCTGCCACCACAGACCTCATGATTAAACCATGGCACAAAGTACCATGTCCAATCCCCTCTTGAACACCTCCAGGGACGGTGACTCCACCACCTCCCTGGGCAGCACATTCCAATGGCAAATGACTCTCTCGGTGAAGAACTTTCTCCTCACCTCGAGCCTAAACTTCTCCTGGTGCAGCTTGAGACTACGTCCTCTTGTTCTGGTGCTGGTTTCCTGGGAGAAGAGACCAACCTCCTCCTGGCTACAACCACCTTTCAGGTAGTTGTAGACAGCAATGAGGTCTCCCCTGAGCCTCCTCTTCTCCAGGCTAAACAACCCCAGATCCCTCAGCCTCTCCTCACAGGGCTTGCGCTCAAGGCCTCTCCCCAGCCTCGTTGCCCTTCTCTGGACACCTTCAAGTGTTTCAATGTCCTTCTTAAACTGAGGGGCCCAGAACTGGACACAGGACTTAAGGTGTGGCCTAACCAGCGCTGAGCACAGGGGCACAATGACTTTCCTGCTCCTGCTGGCCACACTATTCTTGATGCATGCCAGGATGCCATTGGCCTTCTTGGCCACCTGGGCACACTGTTTAAATAGCAAGGAAAAGTCTTTCCTCTAAGTTTAAACATATATATCTGTTAGTAACTCAATTATTTTGCTAGTATCTCTTAAACACTTGAGAGAGGTGGATTGGATATGGAGATGCAGGTACATCTCTACACTCTTAAGGTTAATCTCTATTTGTAGAGATTACTGTACTGCATTTAAGGGTAACAGCATTATGGTCGTAAGCAAAAGTTTTAGATGTGCAGCAGAAAATCAGCCCAAAGGCAGTATTATGGACATAAATGATTAAGAAATACAGAACTGAAAAGGGTGATGTTAGCTATCAGAAAAAAATCCTGAGGCACCTGAGGCTTTTTAGTCTGGAGAGAAGACTGAAAGGGGATCTAATTAATATGGAACAGACACATAATCACAGAATTAACCAGGCTGGAAAAGACCTTCCAGATCATCAAGTCCAACCTATCACCCAACACCAGCTAATCAACTAAACTATGGCACTAAGTGCCTCATCCAGTCTTATTTTAAACACTTCCAGGGACAGTGACTCCACCACCTCCCTGGGCAGCACATTCCATTGGCCAATCACTCTTTCTGTGAAGAATTTCTTCCTAACATCCAGCCTAAACTGCAAAATTGTTTTAGAATCATACAATTGTTAGGGTTGGAGGGGACCTCAAGGATCATCCCATTCCAACTCCCCTGCCATGGACAGGGACACCTCACACTAGAGCAGGTTTCCCAGAGCCACATCCAACCTGGCCTTAAAAACGTCCAGGGATGAGGCTTCTACTACCTCCCTGGGCAACCTGTTCTGGTGTCTCACCACCCTCATGGTAAAGAATTTCTTCCTAACATCCAATCTGAATCTACCTATTTCTATTTTTTTGTTCCATTCCCCCTAGTCCTATCATTACCTGACAGCCAAATATCCCTCACCTGCCCCATTTCCCCACCTTTTCCCTTCATATTGCAGAGCACCTGGGCTCTGTTGGAGTCTCCTCCCACCCCAGGTGTGGCCACTTGGCCCTGCCCACCCACTCTCCTTTATAATCCCCACCAGGAGGGCCAGAAACCCCAAGCTGAGCCCATTTGGGCTGAGGGATCCTCCTCTCATCACTGGTAAGTGCCCATGGTGTGCACTGGGTGATGGTGGTGGTGACAACAAAGGCCGGGGGGCCTGGTGGCCCCCGGTTGTTAGGACCAGAATTGATGACTACTCCAATATCATGCACAGGTGTTGGCTGGGCCTCCTTCCTGGGGCTGAGATAGCTGTGTGGTATCTTGGCTGGTGAGGGTCTTGCCCCCTGCTCTGGGATGGGAGTAGTAATGGTGGTGGAGGAGCAGGAGCAGGAGCTGTTTAGGGATATGATATTATGCTACTTACACTGTGTTTACCTGGAGGCCCCTTGAGTCTGCTCTCATCATTCAATAAATCTCTGCTTGTGTGTCTCATTTACAGACCATTTCTTCCCCCTCACTGCCTCCCTTCAGAAATAAGGAAGGAAAGGAGGGGAAAAATGCAATGAAGTATATCTGCAAAATGTGCTCATTTACCACTCAGTGCTGAACAGCAAGTTTTTAGGAAGAGGAGCAAGTTAGAAGGGGAGAATCACTTCTTATGAATTGCCATACAAATGTCATAAAGAACAGAAAAGACTTCATCTTCCCCATTGTGATTATGTTTCATAGTGGTAAATGCAGAGGGGGAAAAAAAGTTCAATCCAGTCACACTTCTCTACAGAAAGAATCACTGAGAAGGGGATTCACTTCTCACAATGTCCCTATCTTTTGTACAGAAACACAGAATTAACCAGGCTGGAAAAGACCTTTGATATTGAGTCTAACCTGTCACTCAACACCATCTAATCAACTAAACCATGGCACAAAGTGCCTCATCCAGTCTCTTCCTAAACACTTCTAGTGATGGTGACTCCTCCACCTCCCTGGGCAGCACATCCCAATGGCCAGTCTCTCTTTCTGGGAAGAACTTCTTCCTGACATCCAGCCTAAACCTCCCCTGGCGCAGCTTGAGACTGTGTCCTCTTGTTCTGGTGCTGGTTGCCTGGGAGAAGAGACCAACCCCCACCTGGCTACAACCACTTTTCAGGTAGTTGTAGAGGGCAATAAGGTCTCCCCTGAGCCTCCTCTTCTCCAGGCTGAGTAACCCCAGCTCCCTCAGCCTCTCCTCATAGGGCTGTGCTCCAAACCCCTCCCCAGCTTTGTTGCCCTTCTCTGGACATGTTCCAGCATCTCAACATCTTTCTTAACCTGAGGAGCCCAGAACTGGACACAGTACTCAAGGTGTGGCCTAACTAGTGCTGAGTACAGGGCACAATGACTTCCCTGTTCCTGCTGGCCACACTGTTTCTGATGCAGGCCAGGATGCCATTGACCTTCTTGGCCACCTGGGCACACTGCTGGCTCATGTTCATAAATATAAGTTCATGTGTATAAATACCTGAGGGCTGCGTGTCAAGAAGCAAGGGACAGCCTCTTCTCACTTGCACACTGTGGTAGGACAAGGAGCAATGGATGTAAGCTACAGCACAGGAAGTTCCACCTCAACAGGAGGAGGAACTTTACTGTGAGGGTCACGGAGCACTGGAACAGGCTGCCCAAAGAGGTTGTGGAGTCTCCTTCTCTGGAAGCTATTGAGACCCATCTGGATGCCTTCCTGTGCAACCTGCACTAGATTCTATGGTCCTGGTCTGGTGTGGAGGTTGGTCTTGAAGATCTCTAGAGGTCCCTTCCAGCTTCTAATATTCTGTTATCCTGTGGTGTGAATGGATATCCCATTAAAGACTTAATCTGTAGAACTGATGTGAAAAGTCAGCTCCACATACAGAGTACAAGTCCATAGCTATGCATTTTGTGTAGTTGCAAAGATGTTAATAATTTCCCTTCCAAGTGCATCAATCCAGTCAGGATTTACTGCACTAAGTGAAGCTTTGGCAATGATAGCTTGAAGGAAAATGCCTCAATGCACCCCCTGTATGTTTGGGAGAAGGAGTTATTTTTCTGTGGGGTTAGTCAGAAGGTTTTTCACAGCCATGAAGTTAACTCTGCTTCTGTGACCTGTGCACTTTTCTGTGGATGAATACAAGTTGCTGTTTTCTCCCTCTGGGTTGCTATTTTCATTATCCTGTTATTCATCATGATTCAACTTGCTGTTTCATTTCCTGGGGCCAGGTGTACACACCAGCTGCAAGTTTTCAGAAATCTCCTTTTCCTCCTTTGCTCTTTGATGGGAACTGACAGTGGCATCTTTTCCCTGATGAGTCATTGATTCTACAGAGCCATGAGTCTGCCAGAAAGAGAGGAGATTGTTTTGCTTTATTTATGAAGAGTGCATTAAAAACCAAGAGGAAATAGATGGAAAGGGCTTAATTCTATAGCTGCTGGCTGTGTAAAAAAAACCCAAAACAAATCAGATGTACCAGCACTGCTACCACTTCGTGAGCTACTATAGTTAGAATGGGTCTGGCACTTAAGCAGTCATAACCTTCTACAGTTGTATGCATGCTGACAGTATTGTTAATTGAGCCAGGACCACAAGACCAGGGATTACTCTCAGTAGCTGGGGGTGAAACATCCCAAACAAATATTTTGCACAAACTATGAAGGCTAGGTGGAAAAAAAAAACACTTTACTATAAATCCCCTCATTTTGTTCTCAGTGATGTCCAGTGGTAGGACAAGGCAATGGGAGCGAGGCAAAATGAAGGAGGTTCCACATGAACATGAGGAAAACGTTTTTCACTGTGAGGGTGACAGAGGCCTGGAGAAGGCTGCTCAAAGAGGTGGTGGAGTCTCCCTCTCTGCAGACATTCAAAACCTGCCTGCATGTGCTCCAGGGAGACCTGCCCTAGGTGATCCTCCTCCAGCAGGGGGTTGGCACTAGATGGTCTTTCAAAGTCTCTTCAAACCCCTAACATGCTGTGATTCTGAATTATTTTCACCTCACGTATTTTAGAGCTTTACAGATTCTTACCTTCAATTTCCAAATACACTGATTTAGAATTGTAACAAATATGTTTTCTTTCCTGACTACAAACTGCATTTATGTGTACACATCTGCCGCCAAGAGTATCTTTCTTCAAAAGATTGCTTTAGAAACACCTAGGTAATTGTATCCTTTTCAAGTGTACCCTGTAAGCAGTATTTACTGGTCATGATGTCTGGCAAGCTATTGGTAGACTTGGCATGGTTTGAGGCAGGTGTCTTTCTTTTAAAGAAACATAGAGTCATAGAATTGTCAGGGTTGGAAGGAACCTCAAGGATCATCTAGTTCCAACCCCCCTGTCGTGGGCAGGGACCCCTCACGCTAGATCAGGTTGCTTAGAGCCATATCCAGCCTTAAAAATCTCCAGGGATGAGGCTTCCACCACCTCCCTGGGTAACCTGTGCCAGTGCCTCACCACCCTCATGGGGAAGAACTTCTTCCTGACATCCAATCTGAATCTACCCATTTCTAGTTTTTTCTATTCCCCCTAGTCCTATCATTACCTGACACCCTCCCCAGCTTTCTTGTAGGCTCCCTTAAGATACTGGAAAAGCCACAATTAGGTCTCCTTGAAGCCATCTCTTCTCCAGACTGAATAGCCCCAACATAGAGTTGTGTGGTGGTTTAAGGCTGTGCCTGAATAATTTTCCACAGATCCTGAGCAGAAAAGTGATAGAATGTAAATAAATTTCCACTGGACATAAAAGGGAAAATAATGATAAGGTCTAAATAATCTCATTGGTCTGACTACTAACCTATATAAACTGATTTTCATTCTTTTCACTTCCTTTGCTCTAGCAGATACTAGCTCTGGCTTCTGCTGACCTTGAATGTGTTCTTGTTGTGGCTAAGTACTAACAACAGACACTCTGCTTTACTCCATTCTTGTACAGGGGGAAGGAAGGGAGCAGAGAAGTGGAAGCTATTGGTAATCCCCTGGTTTTGTCCAGGGGAGTTCTGGTGCTGTTTATAAATTGTAAATACATGTAAATATTGTATATGCTGTACATATTCATTGCATTCCATGTTTCTAGATTACAGTTGTGCTTGTAAATACAGCTTCATTTGTTTTCAACTGAGCTGGCCTGGCAATTTTATGTTGGGGGAACTTCAGCCCACCACAATTCTGTGTATTCCTGTATATTTTTGAATACAATTCTGCATTCCTGCCCACTCTTTAAACTAAGACAATACAATAAACCAGGTTGGAAGAGACCTTCAAGATCATGGCATCCAACCTATCAACCAACCCATCCCACCTAAACAACTAGACCATGGCACCAAGCACCCCATCAAGTCTCCTGAACACCTCCAATGAAGGTGACTCCACCACCTCCCTGGGCAGCACATTCCAATGGGCAATCACTCTCTCTGTATAGAACTTCTTCCTAACATCCAGCCTAAACCTCCCCTGGTGCAGCTTGAGACTGTGTCCCCTTGTTCTGGTGCTGGCTGCCTGGGAGAAGAGACCAACCTCTGCCTGTCTACAACCTCCCTTCAGGTAGTTGTAGAGAGCAATAAGGTCACCCCTGAGACTCCTCCTCTCCAGGCTAAGCAATCCCAGCTCCCTCAGCCTCTCTTCATAGGGCTTGTGTTCCAAACCCCTCACCAACTTCATTGCCCTTCTCTGGCTAGGCCCAAGGCTGTGGGGGGATGGGCAGTCTCAGATCTGGCCAGCTGAGACTAGCCTAGCAATGGGAGGGGAGAAAGAGCACTGGGGTCTTGGATGTACTTTTGCAATCCGTTTGTCTGAGTTGCTATTTTTGTCCGTGGTGGGGAGGGGGCTGCCTCAACCTGTCACATCTGGACCCATTCCAGCAAGTCAACATCCTTCCTAAACTGAGGGGCCCAGAACTGGACACAATACTCAAGGTGTGGCCTAACCAGTGCAGTGTACAGGGGCAAAATGACCTCCCTCCTCCTGCTGGCCACCCTGTTCCTGATGACAAGACTATTTTCTTAAGTGCTGCTGCTTTAAAACAAAATAGGCAAACTTATGAGGCTGGCACTTTATCCTCTCACTGAATTTTCTTTGACTTTATAGTAGAGTGTCCTAAATGTTTAGCTGTAATTAGAGCAGAAAAGTGTTGCGTGCTTCTTAAAGAAGGGCTTAAAGGGCAGAACTGGCAACAGATTTACTGAAAGAGACATCTATTCAAGTTTGTCTTAAACTGCAGGTTGTACTCCAGTCTCCTCTTTTGTTTTAAGGGCTGTGGTGTTTTGTGGATGGTGGTTTGTTTTGGGTTGGCTTTTTTTTCCCCCCATCAGGGACAGTCACATACCATAAATAATTGAAATCATTATCAAAGGTCTATTTCAAAGACAGGCTTTGTAAACCTAGTGGGAAAATGAAATCAATTTCACTTTGTCATGACACAGTGCATATGATTCAGTGAGAAATAAACTCAATTCTTATTTTGCAGACTAAAAGCTTAACTTCTGATGTTTAAGGAAATAACAGTTAGAGGTGGAGTGATCTCTGGGGTGCAAGTCTTTCTAGTCACTAGATATTGGTCTCTGTTGTGTGCTGAAAATTAGACTCTCTTGAAATGTTTGCTATAATCCATTAAATCATGTCAGCAAGGAGAGTCAAAGCAGCTGGCTATGCTTAAAACTATAAATTAATATCACACTCTTGAAAACAAATTATATTGGAATTTACAAGGACACTACATCAATAGGCTGGTGGTGAAAGCGAAACAAATTGCCGTTAGAGCGCTACAGATGACCTTAACGTGCAGAGTATTGGCTAAATTGTTCTGTTTCATAATGCACATTTTTAAAATCAAATGTGTATGCCAAAATGACATCAATTTTAATCCCAAGTGATAGGCTGATAGTGAGACTTTATTTGCAAAATGGTGTAACTGGTGTAACCTAAGTGAGAGAATAGATTCGGTTAGTGTGTGATTACACGCTGGGTTTCCTAGGAGTGAGTTTAACTTATGTTGGCCACATGTAATTGTACTGCAAAATGAGTAGAGGTACCTGTTAGGTTTTGAGGATCAGAAGATTTCAGAAAGTCACTGGAGTTTGATGGGTTTTATAGTAGGGTGGTGCAGTGGTCACGCATCACATGTGCTGAATCAGCTTCCTCCAGAATGGTCCTGTGCTACAAAATCGGCAACCAAAGTCAGCATCAACAAATTGTTCGTTGTAGACCTTATTTTTCTAGTTGCAAGAATCCACTCTCCCTCCGCACCAGCAATAATTTTCCATTGGGTTTAATGCTTCACTGTTTTTCTGAGCTAATCTGAGGGGTTTTATGCTATCACAAGGCTGCAGAGTGGAATGTTCCTGTCTTGAAATACGTGGGCACTGCTCTCAGATGCAATGTGGAGAGTCAAGCTTGGTATTACAGAATCACAGAATCACCAAGTTTGGAAGAGACCTCAAAAATCATCAAGTCCAACCCATCACCACAGACCTCATGACTAAACCATGGCACCAAGTGCACATCCAATCCCCTCTTGAACACCTCCAGAGATGGTGACTCCACCATCTCCCTGGGCAGCCCATTCCAATGGCAAATGACTCTCCCAGTGAAGAACTTTCTCCTCACCTCAAGCCTAAACTTCCCTTGGCACAGCTTGAGACTGTGTCCTCTTAGAGCTAATGTCCAGGATTAAAACCCTTTGAGGAGCAAATGGATAAGAGATCTGATACCTGTATCTTGTATCTTCATTCTGTAGCCTTGTTTTCAGGTATTTTCTCATAGCTGTGCGAGTTTGATTTGGTTTGTGACTCATTGTGATAAGTTGGTTGTTGGCTTTTTGTTGGCTCCTTCCTGCCTAGCATGTCCTGAAAAAAATATAATAATTTTTTAAAAAAGGGTGCACACATAGCTAATATTAAATTTCATTTAAAGATTTGAATTAAATTTATTTGTTAAAGATGAGAATGTCTTAGTTTATGCAAACTGAAATGTATCAGTAGTTACAAGAGTGAAACCCGTGCCAATTGAATAACAAACGGAGCTGTGCAATTGGCTGCTTGATGTAAAGACCCTTGAAATACTCGAGCTAAACTGAAATTGAGTGGAATCCTTAAAACAAGCACTTGCAGGTAATTCTTTCTCGATGCAGCATTTAACTTTAAACAAAACCAGGACATTTCAAGGGCAAAAGAGACCATCAAGCCTAACAGGCTTTTTTATGATGCTTAAAGAGGAATGGAAGTGATGACCTTATTGAAACTACCTGATTACTTTAGCAGGGAGAAATTCTTCCTTGACCTCTGTTCATCTGCAAATTAAAATGGGAGTATTCTCTGAAGCTTGTCAGGTTGATTACACATAATATTGTTACTGCTGGGGTGAGCCAGCTCTCTCACAGTGATGTATACCTTGTTTGATAATGCCTAGCTTGTGTGGTAACAATAGATGCTTCTGTATAAACCTTGGTACAGGACATTTTATTTACTTTGCATCTAATGATCTGAATGCTAATATTTATTAAGTGTTCTAGCACTATCTGGATGTATTTTATATAAGTTCTTTCATTCAGTTTGATAGAAAAATGTGAACCAAACTCCCCCACATAAATAATGCTTACATTCTGGAAGGTTCATCACCTGGGCATGTAGATTTTCCTGTAAACCCACGAAGAGTTTGACTTCCTGACCTCTATTTGACATAATTGTAATTTTTTTTATAACATTGCTAATAAAAAAGATATTGGATAATATCCATATCAAGGACAACCAGATTACTTATTTGTGCTGTTTAGTTCACAGGAGGTAAGCTGAGTCATAGTATGGTATCACAGTATCAGTCAGGGTTGGAAGGGACCACAAGGATCATCTAGCTCCAATCCCCCTGCCATGGGCAGGGACACCTCACACTAGATCAGGCTGGACAGAGCCTCATCCAGCCTGGGCTTAAACACCTCCAGGGATGGGGTCTCAACCACCTCCCTGGACAACCCATTCCAGGGCTTCACCACTCTCATGGTGAAGAACCTTCTCCTCATGTCCAGCCTGAATCTCCCCACCTCCAGCTTCATTCCATTCCCCCTAGTCCTATCACTACCTGAGATCCTGAGAAGTCCCTCCCCAGCCTTCTTGTAGGCCCCCTTCAGATACTGGAAGGCCACAATTAGGTCACCTCGGAGCCTTCTCCTCTCCAGAGAAGAGAGCAGCCCCAACTCCTTCAGTCTGTCCTCATAGGAGAGGTGCTCCAGCCCTCTGGTCATCCTTGTGGCTTTCTCATTCTAGTGCGTCCCTATCCTTCTTGTAATAGGGGCTCCAGAACTGGAGGCAGTACTCCAGGTGGGGTCTCACCAGAGCTGAGTAGAGGGAGAGAATCACCACCCTTGACCTGCTGGCCACACTCCTCTTGATGCAGCCCAGGATCTGATTGGCCTTCTGGGCTGCAAGTGCACACTGAGAGCTCTTGTTGAGCTTCTTGTCCACCAGCACCCCCAAGTCTCTCTCCTCAGGGCTGCTTTCCAGCCAGTCACTGCCCAGCCTGTGTTTGTGCCTGGGATTGCCTCGACCCAGATGCAGGACCCTGCACTTGGTCTTGTTGAACCTCATGAGGTTGGCTTGTGACCACCTCTGCAGCCTGTCAAGGTCCCTCTGGATGGCATCCCTTCCCTCCAGCGTGTCTGCTGCACCACACAGCTTGGTGTCATCAGCAAACTTGCTGAGGGTGCACTCAATGCCACTGTCCATGGCACCCACAAAGATCTTGAACAGGACAGGTCCCAGGTCTGATCCCTGAGGGACTCTGCTTGTCACTGGCCTCCCCTGGGACATGGACCCATTGACAGCCACTCTTTGGGTGCAGCCATCAAGCCAGTTCTGTATCCATCTAGTGGTGCACCCATCAAACCCATGCTTTACCAGTTTGGAGACCAGGATGTGGTGCGGGACAGTGTCGAAGGCTTTGCTCAGGTCCAGGTAAACGACATCCGTTACTTGCCCCTCATCTATTAATGTTGTCACCTGTTCATAGAAGGCCACCAGATTGGTCAGGCAGGATTTGCCCTTGGCAAAGCCCTGCTGACTGTTCCAAATCACCTTTTCACTATTCTTCTGAGTCAGTAGTGCCTCCAGGAGGATCTGCTCCGTGATCTTTCCGGGCACAGAGGTGAGACTGACTGGCCTGTAGTTCCCTGGCGTTACCTCCTTACACTGACTTCATCCCGTGTCTTACAGCCATCCCCCCACTAGAGCTGCAGTGTTTCCTTTCCTCTGGTCAATGGATGTAATCAAAATGGCATGGAATCACGGTTTCTTGAAATAAAGTTCATCCACATGTTGAAAGAACAAGCACTGCTTATAAAGAGAAGAACTTATCAGAACTTTCTGAGAGCTGAGCTTTTTATCTATCAGCTACAGAACATACCAGAAAGATGGTTGGGTTTGTTTTATCATCCAGGGAAAACCTATCAATCTTCTTTTTTCCATTTCAACTTCCCTCTAAAAAGAACGTCACCTATAAAATCAAACAGTTGACCTAGCAGTTGTGCTGAAGATCTTCACTGTAAGTGTTGGGTGCTACCTTGCAGACCAAAGCATCGCAGTCCTCTGGCATCAGCAAGTAGAAACTGGCAATATTATGTGTTCAATTAGAGATGCAAACTCAGCTGTGCTCTTTTGTTTTGCAACGTCAGTATAATGTTGATTCTTTGCCTAAATTCTTGTGTTGATGAGAGAGACATTCTATTCACTTTCATCTCTTCTAGGTATCCAAAGTATCATTTAATATGGGATATTTTTGCATGGTTCTATCATATCTTGTGGGCTATTGCTAAAAAAGATAGGACTAATATTGGGTAGCATATTTAATTTGCTTTACTGACTTTCTTTGCCACTGTGTGTATTCAAAATCTATTAAAGGAGCATTAATGTTCCCATTTAACTTCAAGCTCTTGATTGTGATAATAAAATAGTACTGATGTGTTGCAGGGTTGAAGTACTCTTTTCCTTCAGAACCAGTTGTACAGTAAAGAGGGGAAAAAAAAAGAGAGGGAAAAAAAAGAAGATTGATTTGTAGAAGGAATTGGTGTTGCAATTCACTGACCAGTCTCCCTCAAATTGACAATTTTTGATTCCTCTCAGCAGATTTGTCAGGTCTCATTTAGACCACAGGGAGGTTTAAGTGAGGAGAAATTGTGGAATGAAATAAATTTTTCAGAGTTAAGGATTCAGGTCATCCCTCCCTCAAATTAATGGGTGCCACAAAACTTCATACTGCCAAATTTTCACTTGGTTTCACAGAGTCACAGTTGGGTTGGAAGGCACCTCTAGAGATCATTGAGTCCAAGCTCCTCTGCCAGAGCAGGATTACCTAGGGCATGTCCCACAGGAACACATCCAGGAGGGTTTTGAATGTCTCCAGAGAAGGAGACTCCCCAGTCTCCATGGGCAGCCAGTTCCAGTGATCTGTCACCCTCACAGTAAAGAAGTTTAATCTCATGTAGAGGTAAAACCTCCTGTGTTCTAGCTTGTACCTGTTGTTCCTTGTTCTATCACTGGGCACCACCAAAAACAGACCATCACCTCATCTTGACACCCACTCCTCAGATATTTCTAGACATCAATAAGAGGAGAAGGCAGAGAGGAGATCTTAAGACTAAACGGTCCCATTTATCTCAGTCTTTCCTCATAGAACAGATGTTCATGTTCCTCAATCATTCTGGTACCTCTCCATTGGACTCTCTCCAACAGATCCCTGCCTCTCTTGAACTGGGGAGCCCAAAACTGGACACAATATTCTAGGTGTGATCTCACCAGGGCAGAATATAGAGGGAGCAGAACCTCCCTAGACCTGCTGGACACATTTGCAAGGATTATAGAAAATATAAGTTATGCAGAAGGTAGCCTGTGTGCCATCACTGGTGCTAAATACACCTTTGCTGCCTCCTGTTCATCACAGGCTCCACACCTTTCACGGTATTTGTCTGATCTATATATGCGTATTCAGATACAGCACATCATGTTGACATACAAAATATCTATTTATCTACTTGATGTGGCCCTGGGCAGCCTGATCTAGCTAGAGGTGGCCCTGCTCACTGTAGGGAGGTTAAACAAGATGACCTTTGAGAGTCCCTTCCAACCCAGTGCAATCTGGGAATCTATGTTAGGAGACATCAAGTTGTGGTTATATAAGTGAACAGGTGAACTCACCCTCTTTTTGTGATCTGTAAAGAGTGTTGGAATTAATTCAATTTAGATGGGCTGAGACTGTTTTCAGCTGCATTGAATTATGTTTTGCAACTGTCTCATGCTTTTATTTTCTGTGTTAGGCAGGGCTATGAAGAACTGGAGAGACAGCTGAAAGAAGTCTTCAAGGAAAGGAGCAATATCCTTCGTCAGCTGTCAAAGACTTCTAAAGAACTTGAGGGCATTAAAGTAAACCTCCAGGTTGGCTTCCTCTTAACTGGAGTTTTTCATATTAGTATCTCTTTATTCTTAAGGATGTGGAGGGTTCTTGTGTTTTGCCCTGGTGTGTTTTTTCAAGTGAATCATTATTTTGTTAACCTTGCACTTAAAATAAACCTGATGTTTTTAGAGAAAACTTAAACCTCATGAGCTGAGCCCTTTGACCATTTAATGAAAAGAAAAACAAAGGAAATATGAAAGTAGAGCATAATGGAACAAACTAAAAAGGAAGGGAAGGGAAAAGGATGAGCTGTTTTAATGGAGTTATACCTTTGTCCTGGCAGCTACTCTAAAGCATCACCTTCACTCTTGCAGGTTGCATCTTTGCTGATGAGCTACATGCAGTCAGCCCAGCTCAGCTGCTCACTTTATCTACCTGATGTGCCATCTACACAGCCTGACTGGATTTACTGCAGGGCATCACTTTACAAGTGCAGCTGACAAATTGGACTAGATAAGCCTGCAGCTAGAGCCGAGGCACCTCTGTGTTTAACTCTGGTATCACAGGCAGGCTGAAAGGGCAATACTCAGATTACCTTGGGAGTCCACCTAGCCCCTCAGAGTGAAAAGTAGATTAAAAATCTTGCTCTGGATTTGAGGTCCTGAAATCACCAGATGTTCACTTAAGAACACATCTGCCATTTCCAGATGTAGCCTGTTGGGCTGGTGAAAAATATTCAGACTCCTTATCAGTTAAGATTTGTCTCCATACCGTGCATAAATTCAGTATTTTTCTGACACTGCACTTTTAACTTCATGTTGATGTAAGATAGATGGGGAAAATATAAGGAATAAAGTCATTATCTCTTCACACTGATACTCTGTGTCAGTACTGTGCTATATCATAATGTTTTAGTCTTATATTAAAGATCTCTCTTGTGCTAATTAATGTGAACTCTTGAATAATTTATCTGTTCTTATTTTACTTTTTCCTTTTTCTTTCCCCTCTTCTCCTCTCTTCCCCTTCTCTCTTCCCCTTCTCTCTTTCCCCTCTCTTTCCCCTCTTTCCCCTCTTTCCCCTCTTCCCCTTCTCTTCCCCTTCTCTTCCCCCTCTCTTCCCCTTCTCTTCCCCCTCTCTTCCCCCTCTCTTCCCCCTCTCTTCCCCCTCTCTTCCCCCTCTCTTCCCCTCTCTTCCCCCTCTCTTCCCCCTCTCTTCCCCCTCTCTTCCCCCTCTCTTCCCTCTCTTCCCCCTCTCTTCCCCCTCTCTTCCCCCTCTCTTCCCCCTCTCTTCCCCCCTCTTCCCCCCTCTTCCCCCCTCTTCCCCCTCTTCCCCCCCCCCTCTTCCCCCTCTTCCCCCTCTTCCCCCTCTCTTCCCCCTCTTCTTCCCCCCTCTCCTCCCCCCTCCCCCTCCCCCTCTCCCCCTCTCCCCCCTCTCCCCCCTCTTCCCCCTCTCTTCCCCCCTCTTCCCCCTCTCTTCCCCTCTCTTCCCCCTCTCTTCCCCCTCTCTTCCCCCTCTCTCCCCCCCTCTCCCACCCTCTCCCCCCTCTCCCCCTCTCCCCCTCTCCCCCTCTCTCCCCCTCTCTTCCCCCCTCTTCCCCCCCTCTTCCCCCCCCTCTTCCCCCCCTCTTCCCCCTCTCTTCCCCCTCTCTTTCCCCTCTCTTTCCCCTCTTCCCCCTCTCTTCCCCTCTCTTTCCCCTCTTCCCTCTCTTTCCCCTCTTCCCCCTCTCTTTCCCTCTCTTCCCCTCTCTTTCCCCTCTCTTTCCCCTCTCTTTCCCCTCTCTTTCCCTCTCTTTCCCCTCTCTTTCCCCTCTCTTTCCCCTCTCTTTCCCCTCTCTTTCCCCTCTCTTTCCCCTCTCTTTCCCCTCTCTTTCCCTCTCTTTCCCCTCTCTTTCCCCTCTCTTTCCCCTCTTCCCCCTCTCTTTCCCCTCTTCCCCCTCTCTTTCCCCTCTTCCCCCTCTCTTTCCCCTCTTCCCCTCTCTTTCCCCTTTTTCCCCCAGTTTTTCCCCTTAGTTTTTCCTTTTCCCCTTTTCTTCCTGCACCAGGTTTGGGTTGTGGGGTTTTTTGTGTGTTTGTTGTTGTTGTTGTTGTTTGTTTGCTTGCTTGTTTGTTTTCAGAATGGGATTTCTCCTGCAGCAGAACTGCAGGTAGTGTTTTGCAGGGATACATACCATGAGACATTTTAGTCTCAAGACTGCAGAGATCTTTATATAGGCAAAGAGTTATAGCATTGTCTACTATATAAACACACTTGGTCATACAATTTGGATGCATTTAGTAATTTGCTTGTATCTGAATCTACTTGTTTTATTTGATTAACTCTAATGTACTATTGGAAAAGCAGCTGTGTACAGTTAACTGTGCTGAGTTACAGTAAAAGAAGAATCAGATCATTGCTCCATTTCCCACAAGTGGCAATATCTGTAACTCACCAGGATTATTTTAGGCAAGAAGACCAAATGTATCTATCATTTCACAGATTAATAATATTAAAGATCTCTTTGGTAACAAGAATTCTTCCTTTGCTATCAGTCATTGAAGAATGATGAAGCATCAGCCAAAAATGACGTGCAGAAACTTCTGGAACTGGGCCAAAAACAAAGGTAAGACCCCCCACACCTCCTCCCTTCTCTTTACATTTCCAGACAGAAGACTGTCAGAAGTTCCCTCTTTCCTTTTATTTTAATGTACAAACACTGCCCTCTTCCAGAGTCTGTTGACAGCAACAGAAGTGCAGCGAATGGTAGTCTGGGAAGCGTCTGAGACAAATGATGCATTAGCTGATACTTGGACTTCTGTTAGGAAAAGAGATGAAAATGCTGCAGTGAGATATCTGCTAAGGAAAGGGATTTTGTATTTCTCAGGAGGGTTTAGCCATGAAATTTTCTCTTAAAGAATAACATCAGAGTTCTTAGAAAATTACTGGTGGATGGTAATGCCCAATTAATTGAACTACTGAAATATCTCAGCATCTGAATTTGGACATGATGAGATGTATGTATTCAGGCCTCTAATTAAATCCTCATGCATGTAGGCATTCAAACTCACTAGCCATTCTACAAATGTAGGACTACTTGCACTGGGTTTCTGTGAGGAAGGCCATCAGGAGGAGAGAGAAGTGTTAGCTTCAAATTATTCATTGAGCACTTAAGAAATAACGAGTCTTCATGGCTGGGAATGTAAGTTCCCAGCCTAGTCCTTAGTCTCAAATCCCTTAGTGCTGCTTCATTGTAAGCAACTCCCATCCTTCTGCTTCTCTTAATATTTGGAATTCAGACCAGCAGCTAGGAACATCAATCCATTGTCAGTAACAGGGAAATGTGACTAACACAGGGATCATTTCCATTGAAACAATATTATATAATGAATGCATAGGTACTTCATATTTTTACTTAAGAAAATATTTTAAAATGTGGATGGAATTTATGCTTCTTTCCTTGTTAGAAATGTGATACTTAAATCCCACAGCCATCTTTCTGCTGTTACTGCTTTTAAGAGAAGTAAATTGCATGGGTACAGAGAGGGTTTGTGGTAAAACGTGCTTCAGCTCTCCAATGCACGACAGACAAGATCCATAATACAATACATAGAGAAATTCTCTTTTTTACTCTGATACAGAAGGATCAGACGCATAAGGATCTTTCAGGCATTCCAGACTGATGTAGTAAATGATGAAAACTAGACTTTAGCTAATTTTCTATTGCTGTTGCTTATGTGGAAATAAAGTGCCCAGCAAAGGGCAACAAAACTGATGAGGGGTCTGGAACATAAGACCTATGAGGAGCGACTGGGGGAGCTGGAGTTGTTTAGCCTGGAGAAGAGGAGGCTTAGGGGAGACCTTATTGCTCTCTACAACTACCTGAAGGGTGGTTGTAACCAGGTGAGGGTTGGTCTCTTCTCTCTAGCAACCAGCAACAGAACAAAAGGACACAGTCTCAAGCTGTGCAAGGGGAAGTTTAGGCTTGATCTTAGAAAGTTCTTCACAGACAGAGAGATTGCCCATTGGAATGAGCTGTCCAGGGAGGTGGTGGGGTCGACATCCCTGGAGATGGTCAAGAAAAGACTGCATGAGGCACTTAGTGCCATGGTCTGGTTGATTAATTAGGGTTGGGTTATTGGTTGGACTTGAGGATTTTGGAGATCTCTTCCAGCCTGGTTGACTGTGTAATTTTAGGTCTCAGCATCATAACTATCCTTGTTATGGACTCCATCCCTGATACATGAATGTGTTTTTGTAGTGTTTGATTGTGCAGTTTTTATAGAGAGATAAAAAGTACCAGTGGGTCGTTTAGTAAATAGCTCTTAGTTGCAGATGGAAGAATTGATTCTGCTAAAGGGAAAAATCAGTGCATACTACAACTATTCTTCCTAATCTCCTCCTCAAATCAACCCTTATAGTCTTTCAAGGTGCCCCCAAAAGTACTTGATGACTTTTGTTTCTGAAGGATTCAGCTGTTGACTATAGTGCACAACAGCACTTCCCAGAGACAGAGCCTGGATCCCTGCAGTATGACATTGCCGTGCTGCAGGGAATAAAAGGCTTTTACAGTACACTCCAGGAAAATGCCTTGGAGATACCGCGGGTACTTGACAGCTGTTTAGAAGCTCACTGTGTTTCCCTTTCAGACAGGGTCGAAGTTGAGTGTAAGGTGTTAAAAATGTGCCAGAGAATCTCCCTCACAGAATTTCACTCAGGGTCACAGTTTCTTTGCTGAGCTCCTCAGGCTGTACTTCCGCTGGAGTAAGTGAAGAGCAGTGAACATAATGTTTAAATGTATTGAATTTGAACCAAATGTCACAATCTGTCCAAACACTCATCTGAGCTTCTTTCTTTGGACAAACATGAGCTGTGCTTGGGCTGTGAGCACTACTTTTATTATTCTCTGCAATGATGGATGGTACAGTAAAGTTCAAAGTTCTAGCATCTCAGCTTGTGTAAGCAGATGCAGTTCTGCTGACTTCAAATTGAACTTTTTTCTTTTAATCTCTTTTGTGTGAGTTCTTCAGTACTTCCCAAGTTGCAAGTAAAACTTGATCATTTACTAAGATGCTTCAAGTTTGGTTTTTGTTTTTCCTTTCTGTGCACCATCAATGCTCTGATCACATCTGTTTGTAAACTAAGGAAGCTGTTTTGTGCTGATGGTGCATTGGTTTCATGCTGCTCAATCACCATTTCAATTAAATCTCTTCAACTAATGTTGCTGAAATTGTTGAAAATAGCAGTTATTGGCTAACAGGAAAGATGATCCAGCAGCTCACAGGTTCATATGTGGTTTCCATTCCTGTTTGGTTTCCACTGGTCTAAATTATTATCTGTATGTAAACTCAGTTCTGTGTTGGTCTTCAGTCTTCAAACTCAACAGCTGTTCTAAAACTGTTTTAGCCTGGAGAAGAGGAGGCTTAAGGGAGACCTTCTTGCTCTCTACAACTACCTGAAGGGAGGTTGTAGCCCGGTGGGGATTGGTCTCTTCTCCCAGGCAACCAGCACCAGAACAAGAGGACACAGTCTCAAGCTGTGCCAGGGGAGGTTTAGGTTGGAGGTGAGGAGAAAGTTCTTCACAGAAAGAGTGATTGGCCATTAGAATGTGCTGCCCAGGGAGGTGGTGGAGTCACCATCCCTGGAGGTGTTCAAGAGGGGATTGGATGTGGCACTTGAAGCCATGGTTTAGCTAGTCATGAGCTGTTGGGTGACAGGTTGGACTTGATAATCTTTGAGGTCTTTTCCAACCTTCTTGATACTATGATTCTATGAAAAGCTCCAAAGTGTGTCATATGCAGAAAGAGGTGACCCACAGAGGATCTCAGCCCACCACAGCTCTCACAGTTTGGAGAAATTCAGTAACCAAAGGGTTCTCTATAGTTAAATAAAGCCTGCTCCAAGCAGTGATCCTTGGAATTTTGTGGGGGTTTTGTTGTTGTTGTTGTCTTGGGTTTTGGTTGGTTGTGGGGTGTTTCTTGTTTTGTTTTGTTTCTTTTTTGGTTTGTTGGGCTTTTCTGTTTTGTGTTTGGTTGGGTTTACTTTGCTTTTTTTGTTGTCCTTGTTGGTTTTGTTTTAGAATAGAATTTGAATAGAATAGAATAGAATTAACCAGGTTGGAAAAGACCTTTGAGATCATCAAGTCAAACCTGTCACCCAACACCATCTCATCAACTAAGCCATGGCACCAAGTGCCTCATCCAGTCTCCTCTTAAACACCTCCAGTGATGGTGACTCCACCACCTTCCTGGGCAGCACATTCCAATGGCAGATCACCTTCTGTGAAGAATTTCTTCCTAACATCCCTGGTGCATCTTGAGACTGTGTCCTCTTGTTCTGGTGCTGGTTGCCTGGGAGAAGAGGCTGACCCCCACCTGGCTACAACCTCCCTTCAGATAGTTGTAGACAGCAATAAGGTCTCCCCTGAGCCTCCTCTTCTCCAGGCTAAGCAACCCCAGTTCCCTCAGCCTCTCCTCACAGGGCTGTACTCCAAACCCTCCCTAGCTTTATTGCCCTTCTCTGGGCACATTCCTGCAACTCAACATCTTTCCTAGACCAAGGGGTTTGTTTTCTTTTGTTTGTCTGCTTTCCTTTCTTTTATGCCAGAATCTTCTATTGAATTTTAGGTTGCTTCTCTCTAGAAACAACCAGGTGAAAGCTGAATTTTATCAGAGCATGAATTAGTTATTTATTTTAAAGCAGGCATGCACTGTTTCTTACCAATAACAGTATGTTTCCATTTCGATGCGCTCTCAGTAGCTCACTTTCCTCCCTTTTTTGGTGCCAACCCTTTTTTACCAGAAATTATGCACTGGCAGATGTTTTGCCCAGCAGGCTATTCAGCAGATGTAAAAGGTGGCCAATTTTGATCACAGATAATTTTTGCCTTGTCTTGGCACAATAGTTTATGGGTCATTATGATTTTATTAGCAAGTACAGCTATCTGTTGCTCTGAATAATTAAAGGTGCCTTTTCTTGAATCTGAGGAATTATTTCTTAATGGACACTTGTGATGCCTTTTGTGTTCTGTGTTTTCAACAAACTAGGGAAGAAATGAAATCTCTCCAGGAGGCCTTTCAGAAGCAGCTTAATGAGGCAGCTGAGAAAGCAGAAAAGCAGCAGGCTACCGTGAGTGACTCTCTGCCTCTCTTTTATTATTTTGTTTGTTTCTCTTTTGCTACTTCTTTTTTTATTTCAGTCCTTCTGCCTTGAAAATTTACCATTAGCTCAAATAACCTTGGATGGATGTGGTAGTGAGAAAAGTTCAATTCTTCTCCCCCCACACAAGCCACAGCTAAAACTGTCACAATGAATAAAAAAAGAAAAGGATTGCATGTACTTGTTAGTACTCAACGAGTTTCAGGAGAAAGAAGCTGGATAAAAGTTTGTTCAAAATCACTGAGCTCACTTTCTTCAGTCATTTCTGTAGCATTTTGGTATGTGTATACATGCTTTTGGAGTCTTGACCCTCATCATTTCCCTGATGAGGTTACTTTTACAGACCTTCGTGCCTCATCCATACTTCTCTACATTATCATACATCCACACACTTTTTTGGTGTTATTACTGCATTCAGCAACAAAATAGAGTGCCCAGTTGTGACCATGGCAGATGGAATCACCACTAGAGGAAGGTATTGGGCCCTGCTAAGAGTTTATGCTTGAATGAAGTTCTGTTTCTGAATAAATTGTACAATTGGTTGGATGTATGTGCAGCACTGCAATGTTATTTGGTAAAATAAAAATAAATCAATTATACACTACTTAGATTTTTAACTCATAGAATCAGTCAGGGTTGGAAGGGACCACAAGGATCATCTAGTTTCAATCCCCTGCCATAGGCAGGGACACCCCACACTAGATCAGGCTGGCCAAAGCCTCATCCAGCCTGGGTTTAAACACCTCCAGGGATGGGGCCTCAACCACCTCCCTGGACAACCCATTCCAGGGCTTCACCACTCTCATGGTGAAGAACTTCCTCCTCACATCCAGCCTGAATCTCTCCACCTCCAGCTTCATTCCATTCCCCCTAGTCCTATCACTACCTGAGATCCTGAGAAGTCCCTCCCCAGCCTTCTTGTAGGCCCCCTTCAGATACTGGAAGGCCACAATTAGGTCACCTCTGAGCCTTCTTCAGACTGAACAGCCCCAACTCCTTCAGTCTGTCCTCATAGGGGAGGTGCTCCTGCCCTCTGCTCATCCTCGTGGCCCTCCTCTGGCCCTTCTCAGCTCTATCAATTAACATGATTTTTTGCAAATCTTTTTTTCCTGTTTGTTGCTCACAAGTTTGAAGGGTGAAGACATTGTTTTGCCTCTTCATGTGTAAGAAATACTCAGTGCATCTTTGGTGCTTGTACTTTGGTACTTGTCATTTTGTCTAGAGAGCAGAAATCCTCTTTTTGTTCTTGAGGGGAGAAAAGTAGCAAACTAGGGAACTGGAAAAGTGTTAACACCTTTTGGGGGTCTTTCTCAATAGCCATTCAGGAGGAAAAAACCCTCTGCACTTGTTTTAAGATGGTTTTTGTAATGAGGCATGATATATGGTCCTGAAATAAGAACAAAATACAGAGTCTAATTTTCACTCAGAACATGCTGGTTGAAAGCTGCCCTTTGCCAGGTACATGGAAGCATTCCCACCAGCTTTATCAGCACAATGAATTCTAGTCCTGCAAATAAAACATGGCAAACATATTTCACCATCTCATCTCTATATGAGATATTGATATTTAAGACTAATTCAGCTGTGGGTTAAATAAATCTCAGATGTAGTGAATGGGTTGGATGTGGCACATGGAGGCTTGAGGTGAGGAGAAAGTTCTTCCCAGAAAGAGTAATTTGCCATTGGAATGTGCTGCCCAGGGAGGTGATGGAGTCACCATCCCTGGAAGTGTTCAAAAAAGGATTGGGTGTGGCACTTGGAGGTATGATTTAGTTGTCATGAGGTGTTAGGTATTGGGTAATAGGTTGGACTTGATGATCTCTGAGGTCTTTTCCAACCTGGTTCATTCTGTAATTCTGTGATTACTGGTTCTGTTGTACTTGTTATAGTACTAGTTTATAGCACCACTTTAAACTGGGGCAGCAGAGCTTTGTGTTCAATCCTGTACACACCCTAGCACTGGGGAAGAGCCCAAGATTTGTCCTGTGCTAGTGAATAAAAAAAGTTTTACCTAGAGCAGAAACTTGGAAAAACCTCTCTGAGTCGATACCAGAATTTGGAGTGTTGTCAGCTGGTTAGAGAAACTGAGTTCTTGAGCTGTATTCTGAAGTTTGCCAATAAGAGAATCTTAACTTTGCCACAGATTGTAAGGAAAGCAGTAGTGTGTCCTTGGCTTGTGACACTCACTTCGTTATGCCTCAGGGTACAATCTACATAACGAAGCTCACCAACACACTGGGACTGAATGAATATTCAAAAAGTGCTTCAGGATCCTCAGACAAAAACTCCAACAGAAATGGAAATAGTATTATTACTGTCACACAGGGTTACTTTACACCTGCTTTCTCCATGTGTTTCACACTTTTCTGAAATAAATATGCCTGCCATGAAAGAAGCTCTAGGTACTTTGAGGAGAGCCTAGCTAGGGGATAGGAGCTTGAATTTAATTCTGATTTAATGAGTTGTGAGTCTTGTTTCTAATCCATTTTAAACACACTTCATTCTGCAGCATTTGGTGAAGTAAATCTTGATTTTTTTTTACCATCAGAGTAAATAAGAGTGGAATTACATTTCTCAAAGCCAAATGGGTAAAGCACAGGAGGGGGTTGGAAATGCATATTTCTTTTCTGCACTTGCAAAGGGTGAATTTTACAGTGCTGCAGGTTAATTCGCTGTATATATTCAACAGGGACACCTGCCTGAAGGTGTTCTTTATTAGGTAAATGCAAAAGTGTAAGTAAGAATTTACACAAATTAAGTCAAGTTGCCTGAAAAATAACCTGGAAAGTGTTCAAGGCCACTGATCAAACCCAAAGAACAAAGGAGACACCACAGCAATATGGCACACTTTGCATCTACATCTTGTGCAGTGTGTGGCAAGACTGTAGGAAGCACGAATAGTTCATCAGAAGCAAGGTCATCAGCATTATTGTGCCTTCTTAGCCATTTTTGTGGCTACTAGAAGAGATGCCAAGAATGGTAGGCGGCTAAAAAGCTGCTGTTCTGTGGATCTGCTGTAGTGTTGGTGCCTCTCAGAGAGCAGCCAGGGAGCTGCTGCTAGGCATTCCTAACTTTCTGAGTGTAGAAAGAGCAGTTCAGGCTGGAGGAAACAAAAAGGAGATGTAAAGATATTCCTGTACTAATCACAGTGGGGGCTGACCTAGCACCCCTGAGCAGGAGTGAGCAGTCACTTTCTGGGTTCTTTGTGTTCTGCATCTTTGTGGTCCACCTCTGGACTCACTCCAACAGCCCTGCATCCTTCTTATGCTGGGGACACCAGAACTGGATGCAGTATTTGAGGTGGGGTCTCACCAGAGCAGAGTAAAGGGGCAGAATCCCCTCTCTTACTCCTCTTGATGCAGCCCAGGATGTGATTTGCCTTCTGGCCTGCATGAGCACACTGCTGGCTCGTGGTGAGTTTCTGACAAAAATCTTCTACTAATTAATAGATAAATTACTACTTAGATGTTATGTTCATCAAATAAATTATAGTGGCTAGGAATACATTTAGCTTTGCTTTTAAAAGTATTTTACTCTTTGTAGAACACTTTTTTTGCCAAAGGAAAGACTAATTCCTATTTATTTTGTTTAATAGCTTAACCAGTTCTTTCTGATTTGTGGAGTCAATTCCTACTCTACAACTTGAAAATTAGAGCATGAAAATGAATACTGAGTATGTTGGGGTTTCTGGATGTTGCCAAAATCATTAAGGGTTAATGAATGCATTTCAGTCCCCTCTTAATTGCTCGTGTCTTAGTCCTGAGCAAGATACAGAAAGGCTGGAGGTAAGCAAAGAAGCATGCAGCTGAGCTTTGACTGTGTGCTAATGATGCTACATTGGTATTCTTCCATCCTTCCTCTGTAGTGAATAACTAACTATTGTCTGACTCCTAGCATTAGATCACCACCATCTGCTAAAGTATTCTGTATTTCGTTGGGGGAAAATTTAATTTGAACATTTCAAGGTCACAAACTGCTGTGAGTAAAGGCCACTGGATGGAAGCTGTTGCCTTTAATAAACATAATGAGCTCTGAAACACACAAAGCTCTGAGTACCTTGGATGTCTGTCTCCAGGAGACAGCAGCAGTGTCCTTGCTTAATATTGCAAAGTTCAGCCTCAGACCAATATATTTTCATTATGTGTTTTCATAATTATAGCTAGATGGCAATTAAAGGCAGCCAACATGTGGGAAAAGGTGAATATCAGGAGCAAAGAGTGGGGAGGAAGGAGGAAGAGATGTAGAAAGTTCCATAGTTTCAATTTGTTGGTTTCTGTGCCTTTCGATTTAGAGCTGGTTTTACAAGTCCATTCTTATTTATTATGCTGTCAGGATGTGGTGACTGGAAGTAGAATTTTTACATCTCTTCTGGAAAATAGTATTATGCCTTGTCCTTAGGACTGACTAGAAGCATCATGCAAATGGTCTGATACAGACTGATCTGCCTTAAAGCATGGAATTATAGACAGAGATGAAGTTAAATGGATAGAGAGAGTTATTTCTCTGTTAGCTGCAGTAGCCAAGCCCTGTAAATCCCTCCAATGGAGCTCTCTATAGCTGCATTTTATGACTAAGTGATTCCTTGCTTGTTGGAGATTTAGTAGAACAGCTTTTTAAAAAGCTGTTCTAATAAGAAAGCAAAAATTAATCACTACTTAATTACTATTTGCATTATTTTTTAATGAAAGGCATGTAAAAAATATATTTTTCATTCTTTAAGTAAGCTAAACCAGTAAGTTTGTACTATTTAATATGCCTGTATTAGTGATATCAGATACATGTCTGTGTGAAGAGTGATCAACAAAAATTATTGGTTTAACTGACATAGACTGCTGATTAATTTAGCAGTGCTGCAGTGTCTCAAATACCTCTCCCCTAGAAGACCCAAGTTGATGCTTCCAAGCTGTGTATGGAGAAGACACAGATAGTAATTTTGCTATCCTATCTCTTTAATTGTTTCATGTATTCAGATTTAGAAGTTAAGTGCTTTGAAGGAATATTAATCTCTTGAGTGTCAGGCCCGAGGAAGGGAACACTCTAATGGAGGTCAGTATGGTTTTTTTGTCAGGGTTTAATGGCAGCTGGCAAATCATCTGAATAGCTGGAAAACCAAAACCCATCATCTGAATAATTGTTTTACGTTTTCCCCATTAATCCTTACCTCATATTTTGTTGTTGTGCAAAATCTTCATGTTTCTTGCACAGTATACGCAGAGTAAATGCAAGCAATTGTGAACATGATTGCTAGGCAAGTGCTGAATAGATTAACTGTTGTTAAAGCTTTACCCCCAGTGGTAGCTTGATGCAGAGTTAATGCTTGTACAAACAAACCACTTAGACAAAAGTTTGGAGGAGTTTGCAAAAGAAGTTCTGTTTGTTCATGTCAGGAGTCACTAATGTCATGGAGCCCCCTACCTATCCATCTCTCTTCAGTTTAAGAAGGACATCGAGACACTTGAACGTGTCCAGAGAAGGGCAGCAAGGCTGGGGAGAGGCCTTGAGCACAAGCCCTATGAGGAGAGGCTGAGGGAGCTGGGATTGTTTAGCCTGGAGAAGAGGAGGCTCAGGGGAGACCTTATTGCTCTTTCCAACTACCTGAAGGGTGGTTGTAGCCAGGAAGGGGTTGGCCTCTTCTCCCTTGCAACCAGCACCAGAACAAGGGGACACAGTCTCAAGCTGCGCCAGGGGAAGTTTAGGCTGGAGGTGAGGAGAAAGTTCTTCACGGAGAGAGTGATTCGCCATTGGAATGGGCTGCCCGGGGAGGTGGTGGAGTCACCGTCCCTGGAGGTGTTCAAGAGGGGATTGGACATGGCACTTGGTGCCATGGTTTAGTTGTGGGGTCTGTGGTGACAAGTTGGACTTCATGATCTTTGACGTCTCTTCCAAACTTAGCAATACTGTGATACTGTGATTGTAATATCTTCTGACTTGTCTTTTGAAACTGATGAGAGGGATGTCAAGTCCAGTGATGGCTTTTAAATTACTGACATCTGTCTACTTGAGTTTGGACATTATTCTAAGAACAGCTATCATGTCATTGTCATTTTTGATCTGCATGGCATCCAAAACAATAATCTCTGGCTCCATGTCTGTATATTCTAAATGTGTTTTGTTTACTTACAGAAGTTTTGTTTTTCATATCAACTCTGCTGCAGTGTCAGAACTGTAGTTTCCCACAAACATAAGTAGACAATTGTATCAATAGGGGAGAGAATGCAGCATGGCAGAGTGAAGAGCATTTTGCTAATTAAGGCATCCAAAAGCATCCTTCAAAGTGAAAGGAATGTGGGGTTTTTTTAATCCTAGTTGCTATAATTGCATCCTCCTTGGTCTGATTATGCTCCATAAGCTAAGGAGGAAAGCTCAATCCTGGGACTGATTTATGAAAACAATCTTTTAAACTGTGTTTGATTAAATTCAGTCATAGTTTTATGATTAGAATTGCTAATTCCCAAGGGAAGCCATTGAATTTAATAGGAAGTAAAGACTTAAACGTCAATTCTTTCACATATAATACACTTTATTCCACAAAATCAAGGGGTTTATCTCATTAGGACCAGTACTGCAGCAATCCAAGAGAACTGTTATAAACCTGCTCTCAGAGATGCTACTTTCTTAGAGGGTAAAAAAAAAAAAAAAAAAAGGAATGAATTTTAGATCATAAAATCAATTAATATTGTTGTAAAAATCCTTATCATGTTGGCCTTCATGGTGAAAAAATAAACACTACATGTAGTGGTGGAGAAATTAAGTAAGCCTCTTTTGTGTACAGTGATTTTGTTCTCTTGGATCCTGTTTTCTAGTAAATGTCATGCTCAATGCTTACAGTCTTAGCAAATAGAATAGAACAGAATAGAATTAACCAGGTTGGAAAAGATCTTTGAGATCATCAAGTCCAACCTATCATCCAACACTATCTAATCAACTAAACCATGGCACCAAGCCCCCCATCCAGTCTCTAGGAACCATGGCTTCCAGTGCCACATCTAATCCCTTTTTGAACACCTCCAGTGATGGTGACTCCACCACCTCCCTGGGCAGCCCATTCCAGTGGCAAATCACTCACTGAAGGCAGCCACGCTCTCCTTCAGTGCCTCACAGAGACTGGAGGTGGACAGCCCTTTGGATTCATCCTTCATTGGCTTTTCCCAACTCCTTCCGTAGGAAACAACATCCTTACAGATGGGAATAGAGAATTTTGGGGAGAAATTATGACTGTGCTTATCCCAAGAAAGGTTGAACCAGATGATCCTTGAGGTCCCTTCCAACCTGTGTGTTCAAGGATTCCATCTATGAAGAACTTCTTCCTAACAATCTAACTCTGGCTTGCACCAATTTGGTATATAAGCATAAGTTTGGTTTGGTTTGGGGTTTTTTTGAAGGTTTTGATTTTCTTTAGGTTGGTTGGTTTGGTCATTTGTGAGTTTTTTTATTTGTTTGTTTTCCAAGCTGTGAGTAGAGTGAGAAATAATTAACAGTACAGCTGGCATTTAGATGCATTGCAACTCACACACAAAATTTCTCTGAACTTGCAGATTAACTTTTTGAAGACCGAAATGGAAAGGAAGAGCAAAATGATCCGTGACCTCCAAAATGAGGTAAGAGCATTGGTATCTCCATGCTGAGTTTACACCTGAGAGAAATTATGGTTTGGCTTTATATTGAAAGCACACGTTGTTGTAGTAGAAAGATAAAGCTCCAATGAAATACTCCAATGGAAGCAAACAAACCTGAGAGTGTGTCTCGAGAAAGTAATTTATTGGCTGTAATTGGTGCATAAGGCCATAGCACATTTCTGTATCTTTTGCTGCACTTATGAGTTGTGCTTTTGCAGAAAGGAATACTTAATTCAGTTCTATAAATCATTGATACAGGGTGAAACACTCTCTGCAGTCTTATAGCCTGCTTTGGAAACAAGAAGCAAGAGGAAGGAAAGGAAATGCCATCTTAGAATTGCAATCCTTAATAAAATAAACAAGAAAACCGCGTTCCTAAGTTGTTTCCTTTAGCTGCAGATTAATCCCCAAATCCCAAATAAAACATCAATGTGTTTGTTTGAGTTTTTGTTAGTATTAAAGTGAATTAATTTGAAATTTGTTCTTGGAACAAAAGCTTAAAACATTTGAGCAGCTTCATGGGTGTTTTTTTTTCCCCCTCCTTTATCGTCCCAAACATTCTTTCATTGCTGCTTTATCCAAACAGCTTCACATGGGTAAATACTGTGGAAGTCTGCACCAGTGATCTGCTCTTTTTGTTTTTGCTTCTGATTTAACTAAATTGCCTCCAAATTTCCAATTTTTGTTGATGTTGTCAATTTGCAGAATGTTCCAAGATGCTGTAGGAAGAGACTGTGAGCACTTTTTATTTTACACAGAAGAGTGTTTGTGATTAGAGAAGCAATGTGGTCTTAGTGTGCCCTGGAAACCAGAAGCTCCAGCTTTCTCTTCTTGGCTCAGACACTTAAAGGTGCCTTTGAGAAGATTTAGATTAGAGAGCATTGCTTAGTCCTTCTATGTGTTATCTATTATGTGGTAAAGGAAACAATAACTCTACCTAACAGCTTCCTTTCGAACTTTATATATATGTTTACTACTTCCTGGAAAAAGGAGGTTAATTAATATCAACTTTTCTGCTATTCCATTAATTGTTTTTGAGGGTTTCTCTAAGGACTTACTACTTTGTCAGAGATTTGACTGAATTTAAATGGTGTGATGCTGAGGAAACATGTCACCTAGGTCTCTTCAGCTTGAAGAGGAGGAGTCTGAGGGGGTAACTTCCTGATTACAGAGATGTGAAGGGCAGTGTCAGGAGGTTTAGGGAGGTTTAGGCTGGATGTTAGGAAGAAGTTCTATACAGAGAGTGATTGCCCATTGGAATGGGCTGCCCGTGGAGGTGGTGGAGTCACCATCATTGGAGGTGTTCATGAGGAGACTTGATGGGGTGCTTGGTGCCATGGTCTAGTCATTTAGGTGGGTTGGATTGGTTGATGGGCTGGACAGGATGATCTTGAAGGTCTCTTCCAACCTGGTTTATTGTATTGTATTGTATTGTATTGTATTGTATTGTATTGTATTGTATTGTGTTGTATTGTATTGTAAACCCCTCCTTCCACTATTGGCAGGCCCCTTTGTTGGCTGGGGCCAGTCTGCTAGCTGTCAGGCAAACTCCTCTGATCAAGGAGGATGAAGCCAGGTTGTGTTCAGTGATGTCCAAATGTAGAACACAACAATGGGTACAAGCTGGAGCAGAGGAGGTTCCACATGAACATAAGGGAAAATCTCTCTCACTGTGAGGGTGCTGGAGCCCTGCAACAGGCTGCTTGGAGAGGTTGTGGAGTCTCCTTCTCTGGAGACATTCAAAACCTGCCTGGATGCATTCCAGTGTGACCTGTTCTAGGTCACCCTGCTCTGGCAGGGGGTTGGACTCAATAGTCTCTAGAGGTCCCTTCCACTTCCTAACATTCTGTGATTCAGTCCCTGAATATGCAGCATGCATTTAACAACCTTGGGTTTAAAGATGAGATATACTATGCACTTAAATGATTTATAACATTTTATATGTATTTATTAAAAGTGCTAGCTGCAGATAATGAAAATGGAATTCCTTTCATTGCTACCTCTGTCCTTCACATGTTGCTTTCACCCTCAGTTTGTACTGACAAATGGTGAATTTTGCAATCTCAGCCTCTTCCATGACTGTAAAAATAATTCCCTCTTTAGTTCTGTTCTTTCAGCGTGTGCCCTGCTGCCATTCAACTTTGCAATTTGGAGATAGGAATAGACAAAAGCCTTCCAACTAAATGCAGCAGCTGTGATGTAGTGTATGAGATGACATTGTACAGAAAGGCAATTTTCAGGCTATTCAAGGCTTTGGTAAAAAAAAAAAGTTAACCACAGAAATAGTCCCTGTTGTGGAGGAAAGAGGAGCCAGATAGAATACATAGAGAGTTTGTGTCTAAAAATCCTCTATCTGCTTCCTACAAAACCAGAGAAAAAACCAAAAACAAACAAAAATCCAAACCAACAAAACCCAACAAAACTGTCAGGCTTCCAGCTATGGATGGTCTCCAGGCTGAGCAAGCCCAGCTCCCTCAGCCTCTCCTCCTAGCAGAGTTGTTCCAGCTTCCTGACTACCTTTGTGGCTGTCCTCTGGACCCACTCCATATGGTCCACGTCCTTGCTGGCTTGAGGGCTCCAGAGCTGGACACCGTAGTCCAGGTGAGATCTCACCAGAGCAAAGTGGCAGAATCACCTTTCTCCATCTGCTGTAGCCCAAGATGCCATTTACCTTTCAGGCTGCAAGCTCATCTCCAGCTTCCCATCCACCAACACCCCCGAGTCCTTTTCTGCAGGTACAAGTTCTTTTCCTACTGGTACACCCTTAAAAGCCATCCCTAGTTAAAGGTGAGTGTCCTTTCTGATGTCTATGTGATTTCCCTGAGATAGATGAGTCAGGATTCTTCCCTAAAAGTTAATAAATGCTGTGTGTTCCCTACTGAAAGGTAATGAAATGTTATTCAGCTTTGTCACGAGGATGCTATGGTGATCTGAAAAATGTGAACAAAAAAGGTTTGTTCTTATTTAAGCCATATAGTTGCATTTGACAGGAAATTACTGTTGAATTTGTCATATTATCTTTGGCTAAACTGTTTCACAGTATCTCTGTTTGTACCTCCACTAAGGTATTCTTTATACATTTGGAACTACCCCATCTATTTCTAAAGCTGATCCAGTGGCTCCCATCAAGCAATATATTTCTTAACTAATTAGGCTGTGGCAGGACTTTGAAGAACATGAATTGCATAAAGCAGTGTGGGCAATACAAAGTAAACCAGGAGTGGAAAATGAATTTGGCTGTAGCCCTCAGTCATATCTGTTCCTTTTTGCTGTGAAGCAGAGTTTTAAATGACTACCTTGCAAACAATACTTTTGTCCTATTCACGTATAAATTGTGGTTATAGCTTTGGTGTCGAGTAAATTACCCTAAACCAGAATTTTCTCCAACTCTCTGGGCTTCGCTGCACTAATAAAAGGTAAAGTCACAGCAGTTTAAAGTCTCACCTGATCTAGTGGGAATTTCATGCCTTGCAGGGTGATTTCAATTGAATTGCATTGAATTATGCTGGGGGGAAGGCAAACAAAAGGAAAAAGCCACAACAAACCTCCTTTAGTGAAGCAGAAATATTAAGGGCTTGAGACTGTATGCTAATGCTGTTCTAGGAGTTTCTTTTCTGCTTATTCAAATATTGTTACTACAAAAGGGTCAGTGGCTTTTTCCTGTGCTTAAGCTATTTTCCCACCCTTGCTTCAGGCGGGGCTGAAGGGTGCCATGCCACCTGATTTAAGTTCTGCTGTTACCTAGAAAGTTTGGGCCTGATGATCCTTGAGGTCCCATCCAACCTGGCAAGCTATGATTGAAGTTCCTCAGTCTCCATGTTCTGCAGATAAAAATAACTGAATAACTCTAGAATAGGATAGAGTAGGATAGAGTAGGGTAGGGTAGGGTAGGGTAGGGTAGGGTAGGGTAGGGTAGGGTAGGGTAGGGTAGGGTAGGGTAGGGTAGGGTAGGGTAGGGTAGGGGATGGAATGGAATGGAATGGAATGGAATGGGAATAGAGCAGAATAGAATAGAATAGAATAGAATAGAATAGAATAGAATAGAATAGAATAGAATAGAGCAGAATAGGATAGAATAGAACATAACAGAACAGAATAGAATAGGAATAGAGCAGAATAGAGTAGAGTAGAGTAGAGTAGAATAGAATAGAATAGAATAGAATAGAATAGAATAGAATAGAATAGAATAGAATAGAATAGAATAGAATAGAATAGAATAGAATAGAATTAACCAGGTTGGAAAAGACCTTTGACATCATCAAGTCCAACCTATCATTTTATTTCTTTGTGTGTTTCTGTTGTTGTGGTTGTAGTTTGGTTTGGGGTTTTTTTAAGTGTAAAAGCCTGGGTAAAATCCTGTTTCTTCTTTAGGTATTGCATTGCTTCATACAATTCAGGAAACATCCTCAAACACTAGCATTAGGGGCAACTTGTAAGGGTATCATATTCTGCTGAAGGACTTTGAATTCACTATGGTTTCTTGATTGAGTCCCCTTTTGGAGGAAAACAAGCTCCTAGTTTCAAAAAAAATGATTCATTTAAAATAGTTCATTGAAGTTTTTACTGAGTGTAAGGGAAAAGTGGAAATGCAGTTTAATTGGTTGGAAATAGCTCTCAGGGGATAGTACATATGATCAATCAGAAAACAAATAATACAGCATCAAGATTGCCAGTGAGATATATTTATAGCGATACAGTGGTAACTGCAGTGAACGTTAGAATAAATCAGCTTTTGCTTTTAAAAGCTGGGTGGATTTTTTTCCCTGTCCTTCAGGCCCAAGTGTGTAGGACACTTCTTTTTGTTTTCAGTTGCTGTTGTGAATGTTAATCAGAATTGGAGCATTAGGTGTAGGAAAGCAATGGATCTGCGGTGTCTGGACCCCCTCTCTAAGGGGCTGCCACAGTTTTGGATTCTCCATTTGTTCTTCACATCCAGATGCAAGCTTTAAAGATTCACAGCTATGAACTATTAGAAAGTGAAGAAGTTTGAATGAGAATGTGCAGGGGAAAAGCATCCTTAAGCAAGGAGGAGGTTAAAAATTAGATGAATACCTATTCAGGCTCTCTTTTCATTCTGTACTTAGGCACATGTTTAGAACACTTTGCTTGGATTTTGTCCAATATTGCCCTGTGAGGGGAAGCTGAGGGAGCTGGGGTTGCTTAGCCTGGTGAGGAGGAGGCTCAGGGGGAACCTTACTGCTGTCTGCAACTACCTGAAGGGAGGTTGTAGCCAGGTGGGGGTTGGCCTCTTCTCCCAGGCAACCAGCACCAGAACAAGAGGACACAGTCTCAAGCTGCACCAGGGGAGGCTTAGGCTGGATGTGAGGAAGAAGTTCTTCACAGAAAGAGTGATTGGCCATTGGAATGGGCTGCCCAGGGAGGTGGCGGAGTCACCATCATTGGAGGTGTTCAGGAAGAGACTTGATGTGGCACTTGGTGCCATGGTTTAGTTGATTAGATGGTGTTGGATGATAGGTTGGACTTGATCTCAAAGATCTTTTCCAACCTGGTTAATTCTGTTCTATCTTTCATTTCTATTAACTAAAGAATTGAAAATAATAGCAGTGTTCTTTTGTAATCTTGCTGAAGTCCTTCTGATGTCTTCATTCCGCTTGCCCAGGGTACTTTATTAAATCTTTATTTCTCACATCCTCCTTCATTAAGTCCAAAATTCCAAAACAGGCCTGAATTTTTTCTTTTTCTCACTCAAATATGAGTAATAGGCTTTTTAACCCTGAAATAGGCTTTTTTTGTAGTTGCCTTCATTTCCTTTCATAGGAAATTGCTGCTGGTAGTTAGTGCTCCTGGATACTGATGCTGCGTGCCATAGCAGTGTGCAAGATAAACTTCTATACCCCGTGTCAATGATCAGCTATTAGAGGTCTGTGGGAGGTGCCAGATTTTTCTGATGATGCATTTAATCTTATTTTTATGTGCTGGTGTTTCCTGGTTTTTTATTTGAATTAAGAAGAGGTGAGCAGGAAAATGTCAGTTTTACATGGTGAAGTATTTTTCAGCTGAGGGTTGATAGTGTGTGACTCTGTAAGGATTACAGTCCCCTCCTGAGACTCATCATCCTCTAGTTGTGATATGATCAAACTAAATACTTCAGTTGTGATTTGATCAAACTAAATAAAATATTTGGAATGGTAATTGCAGTTATATATGGGTATTCACAGGATCACAGGATGTCAGGGGTTGGAAGGGACCCAAAGAGATCATCAAGTCCAACCCCCCTGCCAGAGCAGGACCATACAATCTAGCTCAGGTCACAGAGCAATGCATCCAGATGGGCCTTGAAAGTCTCCAAAGAAGGAGACTCCACAACCTGTCTGGGAAGCCTGTTCCAGTGCTCTGTGACCCTTACAGTAAAGAAGTTCTCCCTTATGTTGAGGTGGAACCTCCTGTGGTGCAGTTTCCATCCATTGTCTTATCACGGGGAGCAAGTGAGAAGAGCCTATTCAAAGAGGACAACAAGAAAATAATAACAACAAATTACTTCATTGAAACTTGTTGGAATTACCCCAGAAAAAAGCTTCACATAGAAGTCCTAAGCTGCTGTTCATGTCACTACCTCAGTTAAGGTGGCTGTTCAGTATATGAAACTATTTTTTCCTGGCAACAAATAGAATTGGTTCTCATCTACCCTTCATCTATTTCAGCCTGAAAGGGAAATATTTTGACATGCAGATATTTTTTGCCCCTGCAGAGGAAATACATAAATAAATAAGCAAATTCAATTTCTTAGGAGGCATGTCCAGATTTGGTCAGCTCAGACACTTAGGTATCGTTTTTTTCTAATGAATAGGTCAGCCTTGCTAGGGAATTGCTTGGCTTAAAAATGTGAAAGCGCTGGCTGTGCAGCACAATGAGAACAAAGCATTCAAGTTTAACCGGCTGCTTCCTGTAAAATCACTGCAGCAATTCACTCTTCCTTTAGTGACACCTAAATTCGCATTCACTGTCCAGTTGCCCTCACACTGAGGCTTAAACATAGAAATTGTTTGTATTCTAGCCCCAAATGGCCAATTTTGGTTTTACCCAGAAACATTTTTAAAGACTGATTTCTGGATCTTTTCTCCCATATTCCCATTTGAACAATGTTCAACCACGTTTGGGGCTGCAGCTGTTATTGGAGAAGGAGATATTAAACAGATCAATCGACTTGTCACTAATTTTAGGCATAATAACTGGTAAGAGTTGCATTGATTTTGTTTAGCTGTTAAGCACTGTATTGATCTCCAGAAAGCTCTTTTCCATGGCTATGGTGTAATTTAAAAATACAGTTTTCATTAGACTGGCTCCATGTGCCTTTGTCATCTCTTCCCAAATAATTTTGCTCATTTGTCAAGTTTACCTACAAAAAACTTTTCCAGGGAATGAATCTTCTCCAGAATTTCATTTCATAGAATCACGGAGTCAACAAGGTTGGAAAAGACTTCAAAGATCATTAAGTCCAACCTGTCACCCAACACCTCATGACTACTAAACCATGGCTCCAAGTGCCATGTCTAATCCTTTTTTGAATACCTGCAGGGATGGTGACTCCACCACCTCCCTGGGCAGCACATTCCAATGAACAATCACTCTTTCTATGAAGAACTTCTTCCTAACATCCAGCTTAAACGTCCCCTGGCACAGCTTGAGACTGTGTCCTCTTGTTCTGGTGCTGGTTGCCTGGGAGAAGAGACCAAGCCCCACCTGGCTACAACCTCCCTTCAGGTAGTTGTAGAGAGCAATGAGGTCTCCCCTGAGCCTCCTCTTCTCCAGGCTAATCAACCCCAGCTCCCTCAGCCTCTCCTCATAGGGTTTGTGCTCAAGGCCTCTCCCCAGCCTCATTGCCCTTCTCTGGACATGTTCAAGTGTCTCAATGTCCTTCTTAAACTGAGGGGCCCGGAACTGGACACAGTACTCCAGGTGTGGCCTAACCAGTGCTGAGTACAGGGGCAGATTTGCAACCACCATTTAAATCAACCACCACAGTAATGGTTTAATTGCTCTTTCTATTTTACTTTTTTTTTCTTTTTAATGAGCATCTCTCTTGTAAACAATTTAAAACATGCAGAGTGGAATAGATTGGGAAATGTTTCTTATGTGAAATTATAAGGATTTAATCAAACAGGTGTTACTTAAGGTATTCTGGAAGGTGTTTTCTTGTGTCAATTTACTTTTGTGCATAAGGATCTGAGTAATATTTTATCAAATAACTACTTGAACTCAGGAAAGGTCTTCATGGATTAAAAAGAAACCCTGTCAAAATATTAGATTCATATGGTTCAGCCACAAGCTAGGCTGTCTTTTGGATGTACTGTGATTACTTTCTTTCAAATGTAAACCAGGTATTCCATTTCAGACTATAAATTTAATCCTGTCTGCATCAGGTATCAACTTTCTGGTGGTGGTATTTTTGCATTTCTGCTGAACAGAAAGGGACCTGGGGGTGCTGATTGACAGCTGCTTGAACATGAGCCAGCAGTGTGCCCAGGTGGCCAAGAAGGCCAATGGCATCCTGGCAGGCATCAGAAATAGTGTGGCCAGCAGGAGCAAGGAAGTCATTGTGCCCCTGTACTCAGCACTGGCTAGGCCACAATTTGAGTCTTGTGTCCAGTTCTGGGCCCCTCAGTTTAAGAAGGATGCTGAGACTCTTGAATGTGTCCAGAGAAGGGCAATGAGGCTGGGGAGAGGCCTTGAGCACAAGCCCTATGAGGAGAGGCTGAGGGAGCTGGGGTTGTTTAGCCTGGAGAAGAGGAGGCTCAGGGGTGACCTCATTGCTGTCTACAACTACCTGAAGGGTTGTTGTAGCCGGGTGGGGGTTGGTGTCTTCTCCCTAGCAACCGGCACCAGAACAAGAGGACACAGTCTCAAGCTGTGCCAGGGGAAGTTTAGGCTGGAGGTGAGGAGAAAGTTCTTCACAGAGAGTTGTTAGCCATTAGAATGTGCTGCCCAGGGAGGTGGTGGAGTCACCATCCCTGGAGGTGTTCAAGAGGGGATTGGATGTGGCATTTGGTGCCATGGTTTAGTAGTCATGACGTGTTGGGTGACAGGTTGGACTTGATGATCTTTGAGGTCTTTTCCAACCTTATTGATTCCATGATTCTATGATGCTTCAGTGGGGGACCATGAGGTCTGCTGTGCAACTGTAGGTCTGGGGTGGTGAGATCCTGGCCAAGCTTGCCCAGAGAGGTGGGAGATGGTCCATCCCTGGAACCAAAGCAGGACAGGTTGTTTTGGGCCTGAGCAATCTGCTCTAATTGTATATGCCCCTGCTGACTTCAGGTGGGTTGGACTAGATGACATTTTAAGTGTCCCTTTCCACCCAACGCACTCTGGGATTCTGGCTTTGTGTGCTGTGCCACTGGGAGATACCAAAAGGGGTTTGGGGCTTTTCCTACCTAGAAAAATCCTCAGACACCATAAAAAAAAACCAACAACAGAATTAAAACATTTTAATGAGAAACAGAACAGCCATTAACAACTTCCTTCCATTTGGATATGTGTCCTTTAAGGCTGTTGACTTGTGTTTTAAAGGTGAAAGCAAGACTGTAGGGCAAAATATGATGGAAGCCAGGCTACTTTCCTGTTGGAGTGAATGCAGGTGGTTAGGATTCGCTTTTGCCAATTTCCAATATGCTGAATTCTGATAAGAAGCTGCCTCCCATTTAAAATTATGGACATGGGCAGCAAAAAAGTATTGGTTATCAGATCTATTAAAAGAGTTGTGTAAACCAAAATTCCTAGGAGATGTGATGATGCCTTATTTGGGGCATCAGGCAGCCTAAATGAGTGTGGAGCGGGATGGTCAGCCAGCTTCTCTTGTACTCTGCTGCATCTCTTCCAGCAGTCACAGAGGCCAGTTGAACACCATTAAGTTTCTGAGGTAATTCCCATGTATTTTCTGTATTAAATCAAGTGCTTGCTAGGCTGTAAATTTCTCTTTTTTTCTTCTGCTGCATAGAGTCTGTAGGCAGATTAAATTGAATAGAATTTTTTTCCCCATCAATTCCCAATAGCATGTTTTTGTGCTTTGAAAAAAGATCTTTTCTTGCTGAGCATTTGTGTGTTGCAGCCATGAGCTTTTGCGTGTTTGGCTTGGTTGATGCCAAGCACTTAGCATTTTAAGTGTGGCCTTTATGCTGAAGAAGTACAAGTCTCTTTAAGTGAAGACTTTGGCTGTCAGTTCTTCAAATCCTGGTTACTCACTTTTGAATATGAATCTATGAGGCCGTGGAATCTAAATCCTGAATATCCCCATGCCTGGAGATATACAAAGTGAGGCTTGACAGGGCTCCTGCCAACCTGATCTAGTTGAGGACTAGGGAGAATGGAATGAAACTGGAGGTGGGGAGATTCAGGCTGGATGTGAGGAAGAAGTTCTTCACTGTGAGAGTGGTGAAGCCCTGGAATGGGTTGTCCAGGGAGGTGGTTGAGGCCCCATCCTTGGAGGTGTTTAAGACCAGGCTGGATGAGACTCTGGCCAGCCTGATCTAGTGTGAGGTGTCCCTGCCCATGGCAGGGGTTGGAACTAGATGATCCTTGTGGTCCCTTCTAACCCTGACTGATTCTATGATTCTCTGCCCCTGCTGACTGCAGAGGGGGTTGGACTGGATGACCTTCCAACCCAGACCATTCTATGTTTCTATGAATTTGTGGGTATTTGGAATGTCAGTTTTATCCTTGATATGGGATTTGGATTTTGAGAAATAATTATAGATTCCAAAACAAGCAGCCGTGGAGCAGTAAGTTTATTAAAGATTGCTCCCCTGAAAATCCAGCTGCATTCAGAACTATGGAAATCTATTTTGCAGATAAAAGCATATTGCTTTTGAGTACTGTGTGTGGCCAGCTCTAGCTTTAAGAAGCACTGATGAGAAGTACACCTTCCATGACTTAGAGCCAGATCTCCAAGATAGTTCTGAGAAGTATGTGAGCATAAAAGTTATTAAATTTGCTGGGCAGATGCATTACTGAGATTGCTTGCCTATGACTGACAGACTAATATTCTGCCTGATATCATTGGATTGAGTAAATTGCATTTTTTACATCCTTTCTTTTCCAAGACAAGTATTAATATGAAATCTGCTGACTGTCAAATTTGCTGTCTCGTCTAAACCTCTTAGCACTTCATTTCGACTAAAACAAAAAGAAAGAATCTAATAGGTGTTGAAACATAAACACATTAAAAAGATAAATTAATTCTGCACAGCTTTTTGTAGGTCTTCTCTTAGGAGCAGCTGTCTTGAATCTTTATGTGTTTTATGAAAGCAGGAAAACAAGATTGAAGTTTACATACTTTTCATGGCTTCCCAGCTTGCATTGTGTTGGGAGACGCCCTTGAAGGCCATCTCGTTCAGCCCTCTTGCAGTGAACAGGGGCACCTCCAACTAGATCAGGCTGCCCAGGGCCACATTGAGTCATTTTCCTTCCATGACCCTAAAATACCAAAAATTCTGGGTTTAGATCTCCCTTTTAAAATGATGTCTGCATGGGTATTGGATGTGGGATGGATCTGAAATGTGGGAAAGAATCCAAGCTCAGATCTTCCACAGTCTGAGACACAACACGACAGGTCTCGGTTTTGGAGTTTGTGAGGTAAAGGTATGTTGCCAAACTGCTGGATGCTGTTGAGGCTGAGAACTGCCCAGAAGCTCTGTTGGTTCTGTGAGGCTTTGTGAGGTAAAGGTATGTTGCCAAACTGCTGGATGCTGTTGAGGCTGAGAACTGCCCAGAAGCTCTGTTGGTTCTGTGAGGTTTTAACGCTGTGGACTCTGAAAGACTATAGAGGTGAGATAGAGAAGGAGAACAAACATTCATGTATTTAAAGTATTTACCTGTGGGATTACAGCTTTTAGTGTGTGACTTGTTTGAAACTTGGATTTTATACAATGTTGAAAAGCACAAACCCCAGTAAGACCTGTTGTCTGACACTTAATTAATTTACCATTAATCTCTGGGAGTGTTCTAAGACCAGGTTGGATGAGGCTTTGAACAACCTGGTCTAGTGGGAGGCGTCCTCTGCGCATAGCAGAGGATCTTGAAGGTCCCTTCCAACATAAGCCATTCTATGATGATAATTTCATTAAATCAGTGTAATGCAGATAAGTAATTTGAAGAAAATGTGTTTCTCTTGCACTGGGTTTGTGCTGTTTGCTTTTTCCTGACCCTTACTAGCTTCTTTGGGTGTTTTTGTTTCATTCCAGAATCTGCACCTAATGAGCACATAGTTGACACACTTGGCCTTTTGTTTTCTGTGTAAACCTTTCCTCTTATGGGAGCAGTAAAATTGTACAGGGCTGTTATTCCTCCCTGCCTTTGTAGAGGAGGTGTCATTCGTATCTTTTGCTGCTGTGAGTGCACTTGTGCTTTCTTAGGGCATTGTTGGAACAAAGGAGGTGCATTTGTCATTTATTTTGCTTAGCTGCATTTCCTAGTACTTTATTCAGATGGCAGATCCCTTCAGGACTGTGAAGCCTCTGGTGCTGAGGGAATGCTACAACAATGTTCTCCATGTTTGTACCTGCCTTTGACAAGTCCCAGGGTTGAAATCTCGGGTATAAAATCCATGCAGCTGCATGAAAATTGCGGTGTTTGTTAATTCCAGGCTTTACACAGGAGTAACGGACCTGGTGCATAGTCTTCTTAAATCAGCTGGCAGACAAATTCATTACTTCCCCTCTCCTCCTTTTGGTCTTACAGTTTTGTTTTGTTATTTTTTTTACATAGCCTTGTCATCATTTATCATATCAGGGTGCACTTGATGCAGTTAGCCAGCACAGAACTGATGTCTGAGGGCAGGGCGTGTGGTCAGCTCATGGCTGACATTGCACATGCTGGTGTAGCTCTCAAAGGATAGACTAGTTAGCTGGCTGAATCTCTGAATGAGCACAGCCTGCTGGAAAGATGTTTAGCATGTGACTCAACCCAGGACAACTGTCTCAGTTGGACTAAAAAATATTGTAGTAACATCTTCAAGAGAGCCAATACACATTATTAGGTGTTTATAGATGGTACCTGGCAAAGCTTCTTCTGAAAATTAAATGTATTGGCAAAAAAGTTCTGTAACAGCAAATCCTCAGTGCACTGCTACTGGGTGAATTCAGAAGACAGAGCCTATTAATATTAAAGTGAAGCTGACTGATATGACTCCACAGAGAGCAGCATATACGGATTCCATAGTCATTTCCTGCCCTTCTTTCATAACTCTGTCATTTATGTTTTAAGGCAGATGTTGTGACAATTTTCGGTCTAAAATATGCTTAATGCAGCATTTCATGCCCTGCAGCTGGTACAGCAGAAAAAGTGGAATTGTAGAACAGAATGTAACCAGTACAACCCTCTACTCTTCTAGTGATAGAGGAGTTTGGTGTTTTTTCACAGTAAAAAAAAAAAGTGGGTTACATTTAAGTTGTTTTTCTTTGCATGTTTGGTCCCATTCAGCATGCTCCTTTCATTTCTGTCACCTTGCTTTAACAGAGCTCTCACTGAGCTGTTTCTTTTTAAGCCTAACCCACAGCTTGCAGCAGGGCCAGCTTCTTTTCACCATTCTGTTTACAAGTGTTGAACAAATGAAAAGAGGGAGCTTGAGGCTAACATCTACCTAACGAGGTGTTCAGCTTTGTTGATCCCACAAACCATCCCCAGGGCACTCAGCCACCTCTACCAAAGTGAAAGATCAAAGAATTGTCAGGTTTCTTCTCTAGATAATCCTGTGTGGCATAGCCAATTACCCTTCATTTCTGATATAAATTCTGTAAAATGGGATTCAGTATTTAATATGCTGCTATGTTTTTAATTAGAATATCTGACATGGAGAGAATTAGAAAGGGCATTTGCTGTCTCATAACAAAGTCCTGTTGAAATGGCTGGAGAATTGCAACTGAATATTAAACCCATCCAATAAATTTTGTGCATCATTTTCCCATCATGAGCTATCTTTAATCAGATATAAAGAAAATAAATGGTCCCAATCCTTTACAATCCAAATGAAAAACACCCTGGGGAATAAAAGAACACTTGTTCCAGTACACAGCTCAAAATAAAATCATAGAATAGTTTGGGTTGGAGGAGACCTTAATGATCTTGTAGATTCAACCCCGCTGCCAAGGGCAGGGACACCTTCCACTACATCAGGTTGCTCAAGGTCCCATCCACCCTGGCCTTGAGCACTTCTGGGGATGGGTCCTCCACCGCTTCTTTGACAGCCTGTTTCAGTGCCTAACCACCCTCATAGTAAAGAATCCCTTCCTTACAACCAATCTAAATTCACCCTCATTTGGCTTAAAGTCATTGCCCCTTCTATCACTATATGCCCTTATGAAAAATCCACCTCTAGCTTTCCTGTAGGCCCCCTCAGAGCTTTCCGTTCCCCAGGCTGGACAACTCCGCCTATCTCAGCCTGTCTCCATAGGAGAAGACCTCAAGCCCTCTGATCTTTGCACCCCTCCTCTGGACTTCTTTCAACAGGTCTATGTCCTCCTTATGTTGGGGGCCCCAGAGCTGAATACTGTACTCCAGGTGTGACCTCACAAAAGCAGATCTGCAAAGCATGCAGATCGGATGTGCATCATCAGTACTAAAATACATTGGTGAGCAGAGTCCATCAGCTGCTGGGCACGCAAAAAAACTGTGAGGAAAAGAGATTCAAACATCCTCCAGAATATTAACACAACCTCCTCTTACAAGAAGTGACAGTGTCTTCACTGACCATAAAGGCAAGGTGGAACTGCAGTTCTTACCTGAAAAACTTCACATAGAATGCAGAAAACTCAATTTAGCTGTCTGAGAGAGACGAAGGGCTAAGCTGCTGGAATTAAAGCAGTTGCACTGTTTCATGCTATGTGAACCATTTTTCATTATCATGAAATACAAAGCCAATATCCCAAGCAAAATGGGTATCAATACATCATAATATCAGATAAGACCAGGTATTTGATTCTGGTGTGTTGCTGTCTTTCTCCTGAGCTCCTTCCTAAGGGTGCAGTGAAACACTTTGGTTTAACAGGAGATGGGAAACAGTTCGTCTTGGCAATTGGCCCTGACACTCCCACTGAGCAGAGTCCAGGGTTTTTTGTTGTTCTTGGATGTGCTTTGGGTTTTTTTCCTTGGGTATTTTTGGCTTTGGGGTTTTTTTGGGGGGGGCAGTGTTTTTTATAGGATGCCCATAAGAGAGAAATGTTCGGATTCTGAGCCCCGGCTCAGCATGGTTTGATTTGCTCTATTCATCAAGTGAAAGGAGAGACAAATTTATCTTGTATACAACAAATAACTGCTGTCAGACCTCAGATGAAATGTCTGAATTGAAGTTGATTGCTGGGAATAATTTTCTGAGAGAGAAAGTGATTTTCTTTCCTTGAACATAGTTTGCGTCCTGCTTTCAAAGGCTAGCAGGCAAACCAAATTGTTCTGTACTGATGATGTCTACATTGTACAGTTTGTTCATCCTGGGTTAAGATTGATGCTGTTTCAAAGAGGTGGTACCTGTGTTTGAAATCATGAAACAAACATAAGAGCCTTAAAGCATTCATCTATGTGCCTAGAGGTCAAGATAACCTAACTTCAAGGAATAACATGTGAGAATTGATGCCTCTTTGCATTGGTGGCATAATTTTACCTTTCTGATAGTAGAATAGAATGAATAGAATAGAATAGAATAGAATAGAATAGAATAGAATAGAATAGAATAGAATAGAATAGAATAGAATAGAATAGAATAGACCAGACCAGACCAGACCAGGTTGGAAGAGACCTTCAAGATCATCGTGTCCAACCTCTATCAGATGATGCAACAGATAAGTTTTAATCCCTGCAACTTCAGAATTGCAATGACAACAAAGCCTTTTAAACTGGGCCCAGGGGTAGTTTGTCACATTTAATGCCTATAAACTCATGAGGTGTTTATTGTGTATGCTAAATGAGGAGGGAATATTCTGACAAATACAATATGCAGTTACATAATGAATTGTTTTAATCAAATGAGTGTGCAGAAAAGGAATTAAAACTGCAACTGTAAAAGCTCTTGGACCGAGCTCTCAAGTGCATTGTTTGTGCTGTTGTTCTTAAGTCTTTGTCCAAGTTTTCCAATAGGGACATGGGAATTAAACCAAGAAAATAATTACTAAAGAACCCTGTCCCATCTTTCAGCCGTTACGCATCGATATTGTATGGAGAGAGAGGGAAGGAGACTTGCATTGTCTTGAGCTAAAAGTTACTAAAATTATTTAACAATATGAAAATAACAAACTGCTGGCATCATGCTTATAGGTTTTTAAAATGCTAAGGTAGTCATATCTGTCTGGGTTTTTTTGCTTCCCTTTCTCCCACTTCTCTGGAGAGGTGAAGTGCTCACTGGTTGTCCTGGTTTGAGGCCGGACAGATCCTCTATTGCCCTGAGAGAGACAAAAGAATGACACTCACACAAGTGGATTGGAAAGTGACTGAAAGTTTAAATGGAAATCACTTGGTGTTTTACAGAAATTGCAAAGGACAGTGGCAAAGATATCCCAAAGCATAAAGAGCCTTTACAGCACACCCTAAGGCCTCCCAACACTTCCATTCTCCCCATCGGAGGGTGTACCCAAAAACCCCAGGGCTCACTCTTTCCCCCCCATTCAGGCTGGCCAGGTCTAAGACTGCCACCCTCCTTCTCCTCCTGGCATTAGGCTTAGACAAGCCCAAGAGGTCTTGTGATACTGCCCCACCATTACCCAATAGGGAGCATCTCCCACGAGAGCAGAGAGGGAAGAAAGAGGAAAAAGAATGACTTTGCAGATGGATTTATAGGGTGCAGGATTTATGGGTATGTAATAGGCTGTTTCCTCTATCCACCTACTGGGTTGGATATTCAGGACACCGGAGGTGTAACTTATGTGGCAGAAATAGGAGGCACCCAGCCTAAACTGCCGCACTGGTTATGAGAGGGATTGCTGCTGTTGTGCTAACATGGGGTACCATAGTATCAGTCAGGGTTGGAAGGGACCACAAGGATCATCTAGTTCCAATCCCCCTGCCATGGGCAGGGACACCCCACACTAGATCAGGCTGGCCAAAGCCTCATCCAGCCTGGGCTTAAACACCTCCAGGGATGGGGTCTCAACCACCTCCCTGGACAACACATTCCAGGGCTTCACCACTCTCACAGTGAAGAACCTTCTCCTCACATCCAGCCTGAATCTCCCCACCTCCAGCTTCATGTCATTCCTCCTAGTCCTATCACTACCTGAGAGCCTGAGAAGTCCCTCCCCAGCCTTCTTGTAGGTCCCCTCCAGATACTGGAAGGCCACAATGAGGTCACCTGGGAGCCTTCTCTTCTCCAGACTGAATAGCCCCAACTCCTTCAGTCTGTCCTCATAGGAGAGGTGCTCCAGCCCTCTGATCATCCTCGTGGCCCTTCTCTGGACACCTTCCAATACGTCCATATCCCTCTTGCAACAGGGGCTCCAGAACTGGAGGCAGTACTCCAGGTGGGGTCTCCCCAGAGCTGAGTAGAGGGGGAGAATCACCTCCCTTGACCTGCTGGCCACACTTCTCTTGATGCAGCCCAGGATCTGATTGGCTTTCCGGGCTGCAAGTGCACACTGAGAGGTCCTGTTGAGCTTCTCGTCCACCAGCACCCCCAAGTCTCTCTCCTCAGGGCTGCTTTCCAGCCAGTCACTGCCCAGCCTGTATTTGTGCCTGGGTCATCTCTTCAGACACTTTGTGGATGTTTTGGCTGGCTACTGGTCTTGCATTCAGGAGAATAAATGACATACATGAAGGAATTATTTTCCTCAGGTAGGAATGTAAAGGAATATATACCCCTCTAGCCAACAAGGAAAGGGAATGTTATTTTCCTTGCAGGTTCCAAAGGTACGCTGGCAAAGCCACTACGGCACTACAGCTTCTGTTATGTGCTTTTATGTTGGTGGGAGATCTTTGGGTAACTGAAATACAGAGTGGCTGTCAGTGCTCATATAATGAATTCAGCTTCTGTTAAGCCTGGTCTCGCATGCTGAAAATCGGATGAGAACTCAACAAAATATGCAAAAGTTATGTCAGTGTAAAAGGAAAGGGGAAAAGAAATGTCCAGGAGCTGACTGACAAATCTGTTTGGGAATGAGGCAGAAAGCTTTTTTCCTTTTTCTTGTCAGTATGGAAGCTCTGTGAAGACTATGTTAACAAATCTGACAAGCTGTCATTGGCAGTTCTCACTTTTTTGGAGGACACAAAGTAGACACTGTACTCACCACTATTTCTTGAGCGTAGCTACCAGGACAGTAAGAATTGACTTCATGTGTTTTTGCTGGTATGCTTCACATTCTGTTGTAGAAACTGATCAAGGTTGATCAGGATGCAAAGCAATTTTTGATGGTGACATGTGATTTGCAAAGTACTATAAAATCACTCAAAATGTAAAGAAGTGTGATGGGTTAATGCCCATCCTGGAAGCAGGGACTGGGAGGGTTTGTTGCCCTCCCTGCAGGGGTTTTTCCCCCTGATAAACTAAATTAGTCTGTTCCACTCCCCCTCCCTGCCCAGCAAGGCTATAAAAGGGAGGATACTGCAGCCATTAGCTCTCTTGGGCCCTGCCTTGGCTTGGATGAGGACTGCTGGCGGCTCCCTGCTTCTCTGTCACGTGGTTGGGCCTGATCTTCCTCCCTGTTACTTCCACACCTCTGCAAAGGACTGGTTTTGTATTTTATATTTTTCCCCATCCATTCTTGTTCCTTACCCCTTGTGAACCCTTTCTGTTATATGTATATATATGTATGTATATATATTGTTTAAAGAAAATTTTGTTTCCCTCTCTACTTGCAAACCAACTCAAAAATTATTTCTCAGTGGATTTGCTCCTTCCTTATTTTCCCCTCTCTATTGGGAAGGAGGAGGGGGAGTGGGGGAAAAGATTCCCAGTCTTGCCCCCATCTGATCTCTTAGATCCTAGTTAAGGCTCAAACCACCACAGGAAGAAGTCATCACATACCTTTGACAAGCTTCTACTTACTATGCTCTCAGTAATTGTAACCTTTAATGCTTACACTCATTTCTAAAAACACTATTAAGTACAGATTAAATCATGGCTGTTTTGCCTGCATTCTGCTAGCCCTGGCATTGTGTGTTGCTAGTAGACTGGATAATGAGGCAGTCTTGCTGAATCCTCTAAAACCTTGTTAAATCTCCAAAATGAAGTCCATCTCTAACTTAAAATACATTGGTTTTGAACAAACTCGTCTAACTATATACTTTTGCCAGGTTACTTTGGCACAAAACGTGCCCACCATCTAATACAATGTGTGTCTTGTAAAAGGGGTAAGCATTTGCATCTTCACACTGGGGGTTACCGCGGGGCCTCCTCAAAACAGTGCATGTAGAAGTTGCTTGCATTTAGTTAATGCATTAGAAGAACTATTCCTTATAGTAGCTTGTGCTGGGCAAAAGGAAGATAAATGAGTAAAACTGTAAGGATTACAACTCATCCTTAACTTGGTTCTGAAATGCAGGCAGTCTATGTCACATCCAAGTGCCGGGTTCTGCACATTGGCCACAGCAACCCCATGCAGTGCTACAGGCTGGGGTCAGAGTGGCTGGAGAGTGGCCAGGTAGAGAGGGACCTGGGGGTACTGGTGGGTGGTAGGCTGAACATGAGCCTGCAGTGTGCCCAGGTAGCCATGAGGGCCAATGGCATCCTGGCCTGTTTTAGGAACAGTGTGGCCAGCAGGAGCAGGGAGGTCATTCTGCCCCTGTACACTGCACTCGTTAGGTCACACCTCAAGTACTGTGTCCAGTTCTGGGACCCTCAGTTTAGGAAGGATGTTGACTTGCTGGAAGGTGTCCACAGAAGGGCAACGAAGTTGGTGAGGGGTTTGGAACACAAGCCCTATGAGGAGAGGCTGAGGGAGCTGCCATTGCTTAGCCTGGAGAAGAGGAGACTCAGGGGTGACCTTATTGCTCTCTACAACTACCTGAAGGGAGGTTGTAGACAGGCAGAGGTTGGTCTCTTCTCCCAGGCAGCCAGCACCAGAACAAGAGGACACAGTCTCAGGCTGCACCAGGGGAGGTTTAGGCTGGATGTTAGGAAGAAGTTCTATACACAGAGAGTGATTGCCCATTGGAATGGATTGCCCGAGGAGGTGGTGGAGTCACCATCATTGGAGGTGTTCAGGAGGAGAATGTATGGGGTGCTTGGTGCCATGGTTTAGTTGTTTAGGTGGGTTGGATTGGTTGATGAGTTGGACGTGATGATCTTGAAGGTCTCTTCCAACCTGGTTTATTCTCTTCTATTCTATATCCTAAGCCAACCATCACCAAACTGTCGGGGAACTGAAGGATAGTGAAGCTAGTCAGTCATGACAAAGTAGTGACTTCCTGGATTAATTCAGAGCATCTGCCTAATGAAGCAGCGCCTTTGGCACATCTGTTTGGCCATCACCCCAAGAGGTGATGTTGACCTTTTATGTGAAACCAATCACAGCTACTAAATGAGCATCACTCTTTAGGTATCCACCTGGTGAACAATGGACGTGCTAGATGTGCATCATATCTTTGGTTTATTTTTGGTTTATCTCTCTTCATCTTTCATCTGACACCCAATTCCTATTGTGCAGAGCCAGTAGTCTGTTTTGTGTTTCTACAGTGGTTAGTGCAATGAGGTGTTGCTCTGTGACAAGCTACAATGTCATTTTTCCAAATAAAGAACAAAAAGTGAGATTTATAGAATAACAGTTGTTCTCACTCCTCACACATCCAGCCCACTGCAAATGGTATTTTGCAAGGCAGAATCTGAGTTGTCTCATTCAAAGTTACATTCCAATCCCTTTCTGTTGCATTACAGAACTGTGGGCACCTCTGTCAAACAGCTGGAAAAGAATTTGTTTTTCACAGAATCACAGAATCACCAAGGTTGGAAGAGACCTCAAGGATCATCAAGTCCAACCTGTCACCACAGAAACCATGACTAAACCATGGCACCAAGTGCCACATCCAATCCCCTCTTGAACACCTCCAGGGATGGTGACTCCACCAACTCCCTGGGCAGCACATTCCAATGACGAACGACTCTCTCAGTGAAGAACTTTCTCCTAACATCCAGCCTAAACCTCCCCTGATGCAGCTTGAGACTGTGTCCTCTTTTCTGGTGCTGGTTGCCTGGGAGAAGAGACCAGCCCCTGCCTGTCTACAACCTCCCTTCAAGTAGTTGTGGAGAGCAATAAGGTCTCCTCTGAGCCTCCTCTTCTCCAGGCTAAGCAACCCCAGCTCCCTCAGCCTCTCCTCATAGGACTTGTGTTCCAAACCCCTCACCAACCTTGTTGCCCTTCTCTGGACACGTTCCAGCAAGTCAACATCCTTCCTAAACTAAGGGGTTCAGAACTGGACACAGTACTCGAGGTGTGGCCTAACCAGTGCAGTGTACAGGGGCAGAATGACCTCCCTGCTCCTGCTGGCCACAATGCTCCTGATGCAGGCCAGGATGCCATTGGCCCTCTTGGCCGCCTGGGCACACTGCAGTTTCTGCTAAGGATTAGGGCATTTTTTCTATCCTTTTTTCACTTCAGCATATCCAGTGGAAATTACTGAAGTGTTTTGGAAGATTTCTATATGCAGTCCTGCTGCTGTGGAAGCAGGTTTTAATGTTAAGTCATAGACTCACAGACCTCTGTAAGAGAAGGTATTGTGCCATGATGCTTCTGTCTTGTGTTCTTATCTGTGCTGTTATTGGTGACTTGAGGATGCTATCCCCTTATAAAACAAAACCAGTGTGATCAAAGGTTTGAAAAAATACCTTAATATTCCAGTTATTCTAAATAATAAAACTCTAATTTTTTTTTCCTCCCTCCTTCCAGAACAAAAGCCTCAAAAACAAGCTCTTGTCTGGAAACAAGCTTTGTGGTATTCATGCAGAAGAGGTAAGTCAGGGATCCTCTCTATTGTTAGCATACCCCAAATAAGCTTGTATCAGCATCTTTTGTGTTGGTGTTCTAGTCTAGATTACTGTATACTATGCATGTATGGTGAGTGCTCCTAAAGCCTTCTCATGTTAGCTTGTTTCTGTGACTTCACTAGAATCAGCTCAAATGTGTTAGAGTTGCGAGTCGTGAACTCACACATTAAACAAAATGAAGTCTGGACATGTTTACAAAAAGTAAACTTAGCTCTACAACATGTATAAAGCTGATTTCCTTTCCTTGAGCTCCATGCCTGGACTAGGGCAGGGATTGCCAAATGACTTTTATTTTGGAAATTAGCTTATGGAGACAAGAGAGAGTTATTATTATTGATTCCTAGAATGTTTCATTACCTCAAGTTAAGAAAGGGTCACTTTATGAAAAGGAGGGGAAGAAACCTCCCCTCTGCTGAAGAGTAACCTGGCAAAGACAGCTGATGATACAAAACCCCTATTACTATTTTTTTTTTCAATATATAAATGCACATGTAACTGCAAGCATGTGAGCAGCCCCTTGAGTTATTCAGCTTCTCATGAAGGAGGATATTACTATATGTGAATCTGGTTTACTCATTTACTTGGCTTTATAGATGCAAAAAATCCATGACTAATTTATGTGTAAGTCATTGCACTTTGCCAAGAAGAAACAAGAGGTGTAGCACTTTCTGTTCTTGACTACAATTGTCACAATTATGGCTGAACATGTTTTCTTTATTGAAGGCTCTACCTTTTAACTGAAAGGTCAAAACTTCTGAGGTCAAAGTAATGTTTTTCTAGTTCTATTCGCTATTTAGCCTGACTGAAGACCTGCAATCACTCTGTCTGAGAAATCCTTAGTGGCAAGAAATAATAGTTTTGGGGATACATATTTTCTGTTCTGTATCACCATTGTTGTTTCCAAACATGCCACAGAATATGAACACAAATATATTTTCTTCCCATGTTTACTGCTTAAGGAATTGGCAGGGTGTGCAACGCAGCTTTCTGTTTCCCCTCGTTTTCAAGTTTGTTTTTCCTGGCTGCATTGCATCTTAAGTGCTCGGTGATTAACTTGAAGATCTTTTCCCTGATTGTGTCTTCTTTAGTATTTGCAACATAAATGTCTTTAAATCCAAGGGCAAAGCCTAAGATTGAATTTATTGTAGGGGGACAAGCCTGGCTGTCAGAAAATTTCAGGAAGCTAAACCTAAGCTAACTAACACTCAAGGCAGCAGATTGTGAGTGTATTTTAGACTTTCAGGATCTCAGCCTTTATGAGTCATCCTGGCAAATTTGTGACTTTTAAGTGGGTTAGTGCCATTAGAACAAGAATAAATGCTTACAGAAGCACCCTTTGTTGTTGCTGGTTTGTGGTGGTGTTTTTTCCGGTCAGGTGGTGTCAATCAAAGAAACACAGTGTATTTTCTTCTCTTTAAGGATTCACCAAGCATAACAGCTGTATGAAGTCAGTATCTTTAGAGTTATTAGATCAAATACCCTTCATGGATAGAATTGCCTACCAGGATGCTCTTGTTTCAGTCTGCTGTGAAGCTTCATGCAAACACTTTTAATGAGCCCTGTGATTCCTTCTTCCCCAGCTGCATAGATGGGAGCATGCTTGTGATCCTACATAGTGTACATGGCTGGATTTTCTTCTCTGAAAACTCAGAACCCTGGACAGAGGAAGGCAGGGAGGAAGGCAGGGGAATGCAACTCTCAGGCTTCCCAGGACACAAAAAGTGGCAATATTCCTAGATGCTGTGGTTTAGAGATTGGTATCATCTTGTGTCTGATGCTGCTCATATCCATCAGGAAGTCCTCTCCTTAGGAGCAAAAAAAATGCCACAAAACAGTGAAATTTTAGAATTAAAGACTTGCAGGTCATGTACATGGTTTTCAGTTACTTATATTACACACCAAGTGCATTAATGCAAATCTTTATGCAATCACAGGTTGGTGATTTAGCAAATGAGTGATACCTCAGTTGCAACTCTTAGATCCTTCTTGGATTGAAAGGCCAATCCTTCCTTGCCTCCCACCAGGACAGAAAAAAATGAGACTCAGACAAATGGATTGCGGAAGTGGTGGAAAGTTTCAATGGAAAAGCAGTGAATACTTTACAGAGAACCCCAAGCACCGTGACAAAAGAAGACCCCTAAGCATGCCCAGAAGCATCCCAACACTCCCCTTTTTTCCCCACCTGAGGGTACACCCCCAGGGCTCTTTCTTCCCTCCCCCGCCCTCCACTGTTAGGCTAATCTCGGTTGGCCAGATCTGAGACTGCCCTTCCCCCTTTTCCTCTTGGCATTAAGCACAGCCAGGCCTAAAAACACCTTGAGATAACTCCCCCTCCATTACCAGACAGGGAGCATCTCCCATGAGGGCAGAGAGGAAAGAAAGAGGAAGTGTAGAACCTTGCTTGTGGTTTTATAGGGAACAGGATATTATGGGATGAAATATGTAGCTTCCCATGTCCACCCACTGGGCTGGACCCTCAGGACACCACAGATGTGGCTTGTGTGGTAGCAGCAAGAGGCACCCAGCCTGAACCACCACACTTCTATAGACATTTTGGATACCTTGCGTGTCACAGAAACTCTACATTTTCTTAAGCACAGTTCCTTGAGCAACTGGTTAAAAAAGATCCTAGACCAAGAAGTTGGTTAAGGCTTTCTCATGGATCTTTAGTTAATGTGGAACATGTTCCATAGCTCTTCTAGTTGCATTCACTGGATTGGCACTTTCTGCTGTGTAGATGAACCAACAGCCAATATAGTTACAGAAGAAGAGTTGAACGAGGATGATCAGAGGGCTGGAGCACTTCTCCTATAAGGACAGACTGAAGGAGTTGGGGCTGTTCAGTCTGGGGATGAGAAAGCTCAGAGGTGACCTCATTGTGGCTTTCCAGTATCTCAAGGGGGCCTCCAAGAAGGCTGGGGAGGGACTTCTCAGGATCTCAAGTAGTGATAGGACTAGGGGGAATGGAATGAAGCTGGAGGTGGGGAGATTCAGGCTGGACGAGAGGAGGAGGTTCTTCACCATGAGAGTGGTGAAGCCCTGGAATGGGTTGTCCAGGGAGGTGGTTGGGGCCCTATCCCTGGAGGTGTTTAAGACCAGGCTGGACGAGGCTTTGGCCAGCCTGATCTAGTGTGGGGTGTCCCTGCCCATGGCAGGGGGGTTGGAACTAGATGATCCTTGTGGTCCCTTCCAACCCTGACTGATACTATGATACTATGAACTGACCTGACCTTGGCCATTTGTTTCAGAATTTGTGCCATTTTACATTTTCCATGATGTTTTTGCCTGGTTTAGACATGCTACCCTGGACAAGCCGTTGACATTGATTGTGGTTGTTCTGCACTCCCAACCTGATCCTGTTTCTGGTGTTGTCAGAACTTGCTACTTTTCCCCTCCCCCCTCCCCCTAATTTTAAAAGGAAATATTTAAAACCCCTCTGATTTTATTATCCTCACTTTCAGTCAAAAAAGATCCAAGCCCAGCTAAAAGAGCTTCGTTATGGGAAAAAGGATTTGATTTTTAAGGTAAGTTTTATTTTAATATAGCTAGCTAATACTAGAATTAATATAGTACTGAGGTAATCTACGAGTATGAGACTTGTCTTTGTTGCTCTGATTCTAAGGAATCATTTCCTTCTCACCACACTGAAAACAGCTCAAAGCACCATCATGCAGTTTCAGAAATAGCATCTATTTTGGTTTTCTTTTTGGTTCCTTTGGAGCAAGGAAGATAAGGTTCAAAGCCTAAAATGCTGTGTGGTGTCCTTGTTTTCAAATAGACAAAAGCAGTGGCAAGTATTTAATTTCTGAGTGTCTGTATTTATGTGCTCACATAAAGCAATGTTCTCATTTCCTACTGGTAACCAAAACTTATTGCCCTATTCCATAGCTTCTGTAACAAGTTTTTGATATTTCTAACTGAACTATGAAACATTTTACAGATGGCTCTTGGTTGTGCTTTGATTTACAATCCTCCATGGCAATGTCAGTTATTGCAGACTTAGGTAATGATTGGACTTAATGATCTCAACTGCCTTTTCCAACTGAAATGATTCTATGATTGCCAACACTTAAAACAAATCTTTGCGAGAAGCTCGAGCAATGGGACGCTGCTCAGATCCCTGGAACCAAATTCCTGCTGTAAGCTGGAAATACCTTTACCAAAGCTGAAGCTTCTAGGGGGATAAAAAAGGGCCATGGCTTATACAATTCAAATGAGCAGCCTGTCTAGCTAGCACATTTCAAAAAGAGGAAAACCAGAAAGGGAGGTGTGAGGACATGTTGCTGAAGGGCATCAACTCCTAGTTAACAGAGGAGATATTAATCTCTGCTAAAGGAGGAGAATGATTCAGGTCACCTGACTGGAGGCTGCTAATTGAGTAGTGCTTTTATTCATGACATAAAAGATGAAGATAAGTAGTTATCTTCTAAGTGACTAAAGCTAGAATTACTTACAAAGTAATTCTTCTCAATGTGAGGCCCAAATTGCCTTCTGGAAGTATTTAACTGTGTCTTCTGTCTCTCTGTTGCATGCCTCATACTACAAACCTGGGATGACATAGGCCACATAAAATGCACACTGTGATTCATCTTTATTTTATTTGGTTGGGATTTAAGGTGTTTTGTTTTTTTTTCCAGGAACATTTATTTCTGATCATCATAAGACTCAAACCAGGGGAAGAGATTTAGAAACAGGCACTAGTCATGGAGATCATGGAGGGCTGGCCTCTTTTCAGTGGTGCCCACTGGTAGCACAAGGGGCCAGAGGCATAAACTAGAACACAGGAAGCTTTTCTTGAGCTTAAGGAGAAAATCCTTTACTTGGGGGTGTCAGAGCACTGGACCAAGCTGCCAGAGAGATTGTGGAGTCTCCTTCTCTGGAGACTTACCTGTGCACCTGGATTAGCGGGGGTCTTGATCTAGATCTCCAGAGGTCCCTTCAAACCCCTACCATTCTATGATTCTATGGAGGGATTTCATCATATGTGTTTCCCAGTTAGGATATTGGATTATGCATTGAATTTTATCCTCATTGTAACAAACCTCCTTCTACTATTCTGGGGTTTTAATGATTTCGTGGAGTCTTGGAAATCACGGATTTGCAAAATGTGACTCGTTTCAGCACATAGTAATTCAGGTCTATTAATTTATTGTCAGTGCATTATTCTACACCACAGTTTTGAGCATGAAAAATTGTTGCAACTTTTTTGTTTTTAATGAACTGAACAAATCCAATTTGAAAAGTTTCTGCATGACCCTGAGGATGTCGCCTTGAGGATACAGACTTGCATTAGATGGTAATGCAGTCTTAAATAGCTTCTCTGAGCTAGTGTGAGACAAGGCTAGTCAGTAGCAAGGTGACTTAAATCTAGCAGCAGCAGCTCCACTTATAACTGGCACCTTGCAGCTATTCAATCAACTAGAATAGAATAGAATAGAATAGAATAGAATAGAATAGAATAGAATAGAATAGAATAGAATAGAATAGAATAGAATAGAATAGAATAGAATAGAATAGAATAAGCCAGGTTGGAAAAGACCTTCAATATCATCGTGTCCAACCTATCATCCAACACCACCTAATCAACTAAACCATGGCACCAAGCACCCTATCAAGTCTCCTCCTGAACACCTCCAATGATGGTGACTCCACCACCTCCCTGGGCAGCCCATTCCAATGGGCAATCACTCTGTACAGAACTTCTTCTTAACATCCAGCCTAAACTTCCCCTGGTGCAGCCTGAGACTGTGTCCCCTTGTTCTGGTGCTGGCTGCCTGGGAGAAGAGACCAACCTCTGCCTGTCTACAACCTCCCTTCAGGTAGTTGTAGAGAGCAATAAGGTCACCCCTGAGTCTCCTCTTCTCCAGGCTAAGCAACCCCAGCTCCCTCAGCCTCTCCTCATAGGGCTTGTGTTGCGCTCCTCTGGACACGTTCCAGCAAGTCAACATCCTTCCTAAACTGAGGGTCCCAGAACTGGACACAGGACTCGAGATGCAGCCTAACCAGTGCAGTGTACAGGGGCAGAATGACCTCCCTGCTCCTGCTGGCCACACTGTTCCTGATGCAAGCCAGGATGCCATTGGCCTTCTTGGCCACCTGAACACACTGCTGGCTCACGTTCAGCCAACTGTCAACCAGTACCCCCAGGTCCCTTTCTGCCTGGATGCTCTGCAGCCACTCTGACCCCAGCCTGTAGCACTGCATGGGGTTGGTGTGGCCAATGTGCAGAACCCGGCACTTGGATGTGTTCATTCTCATGCCGTTGGATACTGCCCATCTGTCCAGCCTGTCGAGGTCCCTCTGCAAAGCCTCTCCTTGCCCTCCAGCAGATCAACTCCTGCCCCCAGCTTGGTGTCGTCCACAAATTTACTGATGATGGACTCAATGCCCTCAGCTTACAGACCTAGTCTAACTCCTGCTAAACTGAGGAGCAGTTTACTTTTAATATCAAACTGAAATTGATTGGGACTTTGAGTGACAGCTTCCAAATGGTTTAACTACAATAACGATTTTGAGTGTGCCTAGCAGGATTGAGAAGTTTAAAAACTTCTGTCATGTCAAGTATTGAAAAATCCCAAACTGCCTAAAGATCAGGGAGAAAAAAACACAGGACTGAGGGAAAGGCTTATAAGCTGAAAGACAAGTCAAAGCCTCATCCTGTGTAAACATGCAGTAGCAAGAAAGGAAATGTTTTCTATGACAGTTATGGAACAGACAGAGAAAACAACTAGTGAGTTTGTAACTACAACAGTAAAAGAAACCTGTGCCTTATTCCTTTTGGTTGCATGGTGCTGTGCTATTAATGGCAGAGCTGAGAACTGCAGGGATCTGGGAGCTCCTGCTTCCCTAAAATGAGCAGTCCTTGCAGAGAAGTTATTTCCTGAAGTGAGTAGTCTGTCTGAGTGTGTCTAGCTCTCAGGGAAGAGAAGACAAGTTTCTTCATTTACTTAGTGTTTAAAAGCATCTTCTGAACACCTGCACTCAATACATTTCATATAAATGGTAAAAAGGCAGATCTTCTGAAGGACTGTGAAGGAAAATAGTGTTATGTGACAGAAAAGCCAGCAGACCTCTTGCACAGGGCACAGGCTGCTTGCCTGACCCTGCCTTCAAGCACAAATGTTTTCTCACTATGAAGTACTGTAACTTGCTACTGCTGTGGATTTTCCTTTTGCATCTCCTCAGAAGGAGATAGAGAAACAAATCTAGAGTTAACCACAGGTACACCAGCAGATAGTAGCATTTCACAAGGTGTCTACATGCATGAATGTTTGGGTGTTAATGCCATGCTATATTATTGTTCACATCTCAGTGTTTAAAACTGCAAAGCAATGTTTCCAGTTGCAAGCAGATAGCAGATAAATAAATGAAATCATAAAACTCTTTCACTGACTCACAGAATGTCAGGGGCTGGAAGGGACCTCAAATGATCATCCAGTCCAATCAGCAGGATCACCTATACAAGATCACACAGGAATGTATCTGGGAAGGTTTTGAATATCTCCAGAAAGGGAGACCCCACAACCCCCTTGAGCAGCCTGTTCCAGTTTTCTGCCACCCTCACAGTGAAAAAAATTGTTTCCTCCTGTTTCCATGGAACTTCCTATGCCTCAGCTTCCACCCATTGCCCCTTGTGCTGTCATGGGGCATCACTGAGCAGAGCCTGGTTCCATCCTCTCGGTACTCGTCTTTTACATTCTTATAAACATGAATGAGGTCACCCCTCAGTCTCCTCTTCTCCAAGCTAAGGAGCCCCCAGCTCCCTCAGTCTCTCCTCATAAAGAAGATGTTTCACTCCCCTAATCATTTTTGTGGCTCTACACTGGGGTCTTACAAGCAGTTCCTTGAGGTCATTCCTGAACTGAGGGGCCCAGAACTGGACACAATACTCCAGATGCAGGCTCACCAGTGCAGAGGGAGAGGAGAACCTCTCTTGACCTACTAGCCACACCCTTTCTAATCCACCCCAGCATGGCATTGGCCTTCTTGGCTGCAAGAGCACACTGCTGGCTCATGGTCAACCTTCCATCCACTAGGACCCCCAGGGTCTTTGAATACTTTGAATTTTCCAGAAGAGTATTATGGCATAAGTCTAAATATTTTATACCATGGGATTACTGTTGTTACTGACATTAAAATCAGAGTGAATTTGCATTCACATAAATAGAGCAGATCTGAGCCTAGTTCCCACATAAAAATACACTTTTTCTCAGGAAAAAAAAAAAAACAACTATCCCTTGAGCCCTGGTCTTTTTGCAAGCAATTCTGACCCAGTTCGTATATTTTAGTTGTAAAATGTATATCCTTTCCTCTCTCCCAGGCACTGCATGAAAAATTATAGGGGGGAAGGGGGGGTGGAAATCATTGCAGGCTGCATCAGCTTTTTCTTCTTTATTCCCACAGGCACAACAGCTAACAGATCTGGAGCAAAAGCTAGCAGTTGCAAAAGATGAATTGGAAAAGGCAGCCCTTGACAAAGTAAGAAGTGTAATGTAATGTAAGCATGTTTGTCTCTATCAGCTAGGAATGTTGCACTGTAATCTGACAAAAACAAATGAAAGTCTTGCTGTGATTTAGATGCATAACTTAATTGCACGTACCTGGGAGTAATGCTGCTGAAATCAGTGGAACTAATTATGATGCATGGAGTTAAGTACAGCTGCAAAGTTATTTAAGAGGAGGGCAATCAAATTAGAAACAAACATCTCAACAGCCTCCGGAAAGCCAAAGGCTGTGTGATTCTTTGTGTGCAAAAGTACACTAATGGGAATGTGCTTGTAACCTCTACCATTTTAATCTGAGCTTCAGTCAGAGTTCCAGGAGGACACAGTAGAGAAATAGGGCAGCCTCTTGTTAGAGTGACAGAGCTGACACTTCTGGAGGCTGAGCTGCCCAATCATTTGGGGGAAGATATGGGGAGTCTCAGGATAGTGACAGAGCAGGAGACATTCACTCCTGTCAGCTGTGCAACAGAGGAACTTCCGAATAGAATAGAATAGAATAGAATAGAATAGAATAGAATAGAATAGAATAGAATAGAATAGAATAGAATAGAATAGACCAGGTTGGAAAAGACCTTCGAGATCACTGAGTCCAACCTATCACCCAACACCATCTCATCAACTAAACCATGGCACTAAATGTCCCATCCAGTCTCTTCTTAAACACCTCCAGTGATGGTGACTCTACGACCTCCTGAGCAGCACATTCCAATGATCAATCAATCTTTCTGTGAAGAACTTCTTCCTAACATCCAGCCTAAACCTCCCCTGGCACACCTTGAGACTGTGTCCTCTTGTTCTGGTGCTGGTTGCCTGGGAGAAGAGACCAAACCCCACCTGGCTACAGCCTCCCTTCAGGGAGTTGTAGAGAGCAATAAGGTCTGCCCTGAGCCTCCTCTTTGCCAGGCTAAGCAACCCCAGCTCCCTCAGCCTCTCCTCATAGGCCTTGTGCTCCAAACCTCTCACTAGATTCATTGCCCTTCTCTGGACACCTTCCAGCAACTCAACATCTTTCCTAAACTGAGGGGCCCAGAACTGGATGCAGTACTCAGGTTGTGGCCTAACCAGTGCTTAGCACAGGGCAGAATGCCCTCCCTGCTCCTACTGGCCACACTATTCCTGATACAGGCCAGGATGCCATTGGCCTTCTTGGCCACCTGGATGCACTGCTGGCTCACGTTCAGCCAAATGTCAACCAGTACCCCCAGGTCCCTTTCTGCCTGGATGCTCTGCAGCCACCCTGACCCCAACATGTAGCACCGCATGGGGTTGCTGTGGCCAATGTGCGGAACCCTTAGATGTGTTAAATCTCATGCCGTTGGATTCTGCCCATCTGTCCAGCCTGTCGAGATCCCCCTGCAGAGCCCTTCTACCCTCCAAGAGATCAACTCCTGCCCCCAGCTTGGTGTCATCTGCAAATCCACTGATGATGCCCTCAATCCCCTCATCCAGATCATCAATAAAGATATTGAACAGGATTGGGCCCAACACTAGTGTAACTAGGAAGAAAATATCGTACAATTGGGAAGTTAATCAGAAAGGAAAAAAGAAACTTCAACACGCTATCAAAGACTACTGGTTTGGTTTGGTTTTCTAGTATTTTCAGATTCCATTAGACATTTATAAAAGCATACCCCTTGCACTCAAAGCTTTTTTCTTTACTCTGCACTATAGTAAACACTGAAATCATCCTCTTGAGTGAGGAGTTGCATCCACTGCAGAGGGACCTCGACCAACTGGACAGATGGGCGGAGTCCAACGGGATGGCATTCAACAAGTCCAAGTGCTGGGTGCTGCACTTTGGCCACAGCAACCCCATGGAGAGCTACAGGCTGGGGTCGGAGTGGCTGGAGAGCTGCCAAACAGAGAGGGACCTGGGGGTGCTGATTGCCAGCCAACTAAACATGAGCCAGCAGTGTGCCCAGGTGGCCAAGAAGGCCAATGGCATCCTGGCCTGCATTAGGAATAGTGTGGCCAGCAGGAGCAGGGCGGTCTGTGTGGCCAGCAGGAGCAGGGAAGTCATTGTGCCCCTGTACTCAGCACTGGTTAGGCCACACCTTGAGTACTGTGTCCAGTTCTGGGCCCCACAGTTTAAGGACATCGAGACACTTGAAGGTGTCCAGAGAAGGGCAACAAGGCTGGGGAGAGACCTTGAGCACAAGCCCTATGAGGAGAGGCTGAGGGAGCTGGGATTGTTTAGCCTGGAGAAGAGGAGGCTCAGGGAGACCTCATTGCTCTCTACAACTACTTGAAAGGTGGTTGTAGCCAGGAAGGTGTTGGTCTCTTCTCTCTAGCAACCAGCATCAGAACAAGGGGACACAGTCTCAAGCTGCACCAGCGGAAGTTCAGGCTCGAGGTGAGGAGAAAGTTCTTCACTGAGAGAGTCATTTGTCATTGGAATGTGCTGCCCAGGGAGGTGGTGGAGTCACCATCCCTGGAAGTATTCAAGAGGGTATTGGATGCGGTACTTGGTGCCATGGTCTAGTCATGAGGTCTGTGGTGACAGGTTGGACTCGATGATCTTCGAGGTCTCTTCCAACCTTAGTGATACTGTGATACTGTGATTATTCAAACTTGTGTGTGACTCTGGTGATGTAGCTGGAGTTTGTGGTTAGCATGTTGAAGTGAATTGCTCCATGTATTAAGTAAAAAAACTGAGTCTGTTCCTTCTTTGCTCATATAATGCTCACAGACATGGTCTCTCACTAGTCCATGGCACTAGCAAGAGAGGAATGCTTGCCCTAAATATCTTGCTAAATGCAGTTATTCATTGTAATGCAGACAGTTCTGAAGGAGAAAGCAAAGAACAGTTGACATCAGGAACTTTTAATGAGTGTACCATTAAGGGCTTCTGCCTGCAAATTAAAAGGGGATTTGTAGCACACCCAACTGACTTCTCTGACCCTCTGTTTCTTTCCTGTTAATTATTACAGAATTTTCATTTCAGTCTGAGTAGGCTTAACAGAAACATGGTGTCATCTTCTTGCAAACCATCAGGAGAGTCATTTTGAGTGGGGTCTTTGCTTACATGCTACAAAAGCAGTGGAAATGGCAATCATGAGTAAAAAGTGCAGTGCACAAGATGGAAAAAGACAAAGTTCATGCCAGTGAGAATTGTAAGCCAGTTTTGTGAAGCTAGAAATACCCATGTTTGGCTGCTTCTGTCTGCAGACTAATAAGACTGTTAAAGCAGCAGTGTCTTTTCTCATGGTTAAAAGCTTTCCTGTATGAACTGTGAACAGAAGAGTTAAAAGTGGCTTATCCATGCCCTCAGCTGGCTTGCATACTTTCAGCTGAAGGAACAGAAGTGATATGTAAAGCAGTGTGCATTTTTGGAACATGAGCTCTATTAGTAATGAATAATTGAGTGATCAGATCTCAAACTGGGCCTATAAATAGGCATTAACTTATATTTTTCCCTTGAGAGGGCATCAGACTTTTCTGTGCTGACAGTGGACTTAGTGTCCCTCAGAAGTCTGTTTCACACAACACTTCTCCAGTTCCCATGATGGATCCTTCGAAGACTGACAGCTTTGGCATTATCACAGCCCAAATTATTCTGTACTGAATCCAGACACATGACAGGAGTACACACAGGTCTGGGAAATCTGAAGACGGTATTTTGATCAGCAAGCAGCCTGTTTTCACCACAATCACATCTACACAAGGTTATTGACATCCCTGGTTCCCATAGTGTTCCTTTCAGTTGTACTCTCATGCTTCCCATTTGCACATTGCCTATCAACAAAGTCAAATTGGAATTTTGATAGCCACAAGATGAAAACAAAATAGCCTGTTCTGGTTTTGCCTTTGGAATGGCCAAATGGCTGGCTGTAGTCAAGCCTACTGGATGACAGGCGTGGGAGATGAGGGGATGAGAAATTAGCCAGAGGAATTCTTGGATGGGAAGAGTGGTTTCAGATCTGTGTGATTTGCCAGGAGCACTGGACACATATAGTGCTGTAAAAGCTGAGTCTATACCTTCAAGCAAAATCAGACAGTCTGCTACCTCTAACCATTTGATGTTTGAGCTTATTTTGACTTTGTCAGCTGGTGATTTATGTTCCTTGTGCAGTCACTTCTTGAAAGTGTAGGGGTAAAGACACACTACATGAAAGGAACTATGCTAAGATCTTCTGCTGTCAGTTAGAAGTTAAACAATCCTGGAGTCAGATGGATGAAGTAATCCATCCCCTTTTACATTGCCATTAGGTCAGAGGCATATCAGCCTGGCCCAAGGTTCATACATTTGGATGACTAATTCATGTGAAGTGCTGTCCTCTTTGATGATAATCTAGCATTCCTCCTCACTGCACACATCTTAAAGGAAATTCCATTTCGTCTGTTTGCAACCAAACCAAACCATTCCATCTCATATTACTTTGATTTCCCTTATTGTGCTCTGCATTAATAGTCTTTTCATAGCTGTCCTTTGATCCTGCCTTACTACCTGTCTTTGTAATAAGATACATTCCCTGGTTCCAGCTCAGTTTATCTGCTGTTAAACATTAAATACTTCATAAAATGCTTTGTGTTGGAAAGGACCTCCAAAGGTCATCTAGTCTGGGAAACACCTCTTGCAGTGAGCAGGGGCATCCTCCACTAGATCAGGTTGCTCAGAGCCCTGTCAAGCCTGATTTTGAATATCTCCAGGCATGGGACTTCAACTCCCTCCCTGGGTAACCTGTTCCATCACCCTCATGGTAAACAACTTGTTGCTAACACCCAAACTAAATCTGCTTTTCTCTCATTTCAAACCATTGCCCCTCATCCTATCACTTCAGGCCTTTGCCAGCAGTCTTTTTGCAGCCTTCTTGTAGCCTCCTTCAAGTACTGGCAGGCTGCTATTAGGTCTCCCTGGAGTCTCCTCTTCTTCAGGCTGAACAACCCCAGCTCTTTTTATCACAGTATCCCAGTATGACTAAGGTTGGAAGAGACCTCAAAGATCATCGAGTCCAACCTGTAACCACAGACCTCACGACTAGAGCATGGCACCAAGTGCCACATCCAGTCCCCTCTTGAACACCTCCAGGGACGGCAACTCAACCACCTCCCGGGCAGCCCATTCCAATGGTAAATGACTCTCTCAGTGAAGAACTTTCTCCTCACCTCCAGCCTAAACTTCCCCTGGTGCAGCTTGAGACTGTGTCCCCTTGTTCTGGTGCTGGTTTTCTCAGAGAAGAGACCAACCCCTTCCTGGCTACAACCACCCTTCAGGTAGTTGTAGAGAGCAATGAGGTCACCCCTGAGCCTCCTCTTCTCCAGGATAAACAACCCCAGCTCCCTCAGCCTCTCCCCATAGGGCTTGTGCTCAAGGCCTCTCCCCAGCCTTGTTGCCCTTCTCTGGACACCTTCAAGTGTCTCGATGTCCTTCCTAAACTGAGGGGCCCAGAACTGGACACAGTACTCAAGGTGTGGCCTAACCAGTGCTGAGTACAGGGGCACAATGACTTCCCTGCTCCTGCTGGCCACACCATTCCTGATGCAGGCCAGGATGCCATTGGCCTTCTTGTCCACCTGGGCACACTGCTGGCTCATGTTTAGGCAGCTGTTGATCAGCACCCCCAGGTCTCTCTCTGTTTGGCTGCTCTCCAGCCACTCCGACCCCAGCCTGTAGCTCTGCATGGGGTTGTTGTGGCCAAAGTGCAGCACCTGGCACTTGGACTTGTTGAATGCCATCCCATTGGACTCCACCCATCTGTCCAGTCGATCGAGGTCCCTCTTCAGCCTGTCCTCATAGCAGAGGTGCTCCGGCCCCCTGATCATATTTTTGTGGCCACTCCATCAGGTCCTTTGGAAAATGGACTAAGCTAAGGTGCTGTATGCCAAATGCCAGTGCTTAGGATTTGTATAACTGTGAAGCATTTTTGTACTGTATGTGTAACATCTCACACACATAGTGTGTAGTGTTACTGACACATATATTTTCCATCATTTTTGCCATGGTTTATCTTGATTTAAGTGACTCCAAAAAGAAATCTTTGAAGGTTAAAGTGTACTGATGTAACCTGCATTTGTAGGTGCTGTATTAATATAAATCATAAAAGCAAGATTTTTACATTTTTTACTAAGGTCAGATGCTACCTAACTCCCCCTGAAATGAGCCTAAGGAAATTACCTCAATATTTAGCACTGAATTCTGTCTTGCTGTGGTGGAGCAAAGATTCGAAGTGAGAGGACAGGGATCTGCTGGAGAAGGTCCAGTGGAGGGCTACAAGGATGATTAGGGGACTGGAGCACTGCCTCATGAGGAGAGGCTCAGGGACCTGGGGCTTTTCAGTCAGGAAAAGAGAAGACTTAGAGGGGATTTAATAAATGTTTATAAATATCTGAGGGCTGGGAGTCAGGAGGGAGGGGACAGGCTCTGCTCACTTGCTCCCTGTGATAGGACAAGGAGCAATGGATGGAAGCTGCAGAACAGGAGGTTCCACCTCAACACAAGGGGGAACTTCTTTACTGTAAGGGTCACAGAGCACTGGAACAGGGTCTCCAGAGAGGTTGTGGAGTTTCCTTCTATGGAGACTTTCAAGGCCCATCTGGATGTGTTCCTGTGTGACCTGTGCTGGATTCTATGGTCCTGCTCTGGCAGGGGGGTTGGACTCGATGATTTCTTTGGGTCTCTTCCAACCCCTGACATCCTGTGATCCTGTGAGATTTTGCCAGTGCTGTGGTTTTCTCATTGTTCTTACTGTCTCAGCTCATTTCAGTGACAGACTGCTATTTTCATGAATACACCTAGCCATATTTCTGTGAGTAAAATAGCAGTGGTCTAACACGAGGTGCAAGCACTTCACCATTTGAAAGTTTTAGTCTGTTTTTGATGGACAGTAATGGAGCTGGGCAGTGATATTCTTAATAGATTTAAAAAACCTTATGGTTTATTTATTGCACACTACAACAGCATAATATGCCCAGGGGGAAGTCATCTTTGATGGATTGCAATCAATCTTTACACCCTGTGGAGCAACAGCAACGATTCTGAACATTGTAAACAAGACTCCATGCTAAGCTTGTGTCTTTGCAACAGCCACAAACATTTACATCTCTGTAACTATCATGTGTAAAAACCTGGATACTGCAGGATATTTGGTAGACTGTATTTTGTTGTTGCCGTTGTTTGTTTCTTTCCAGGTAAAATAATATTTGCTAACTATATGCAATCATGTGGATAAAACTGCATGGAGGAAAGACTGGGCAGATGGACAGAATCCAACGACATGAGATTTAACACATCCAAGTGCCGGGTTCTGCACATTGGCCGCAGCAACCCCATGCAGTGCTACAGGCTGGGGTCAGAGTGGCTGGAGCGCGGCCAGGCAGAGAGGGACCTGGGGGTGCTGGTCGATGGTAGGCTGAACATGAGCCTGCAGTGTGCCCAGGCAGCCAAGAGGGCCAATGGAATTCTGGCCTGCATCAGGAGCAGGGAGGTCATTCTCCCCCTGTACCCTGCACTGGCTAGGCCACACCTTCAGTCCTGTGTCCAGTTCTGGGCCCCTCAGTTTAGGAAGGATGTTGACTTGCTGGAACATGTCCAGAGGAGGGCAACGAAGTTGGTGAGGGGTTTGGAGCACAAGGCCTGTGAGGAGAGGCTGAGGGAGCTGGGGTTGCTTAGCCTGGAGAAGAGGACACTCAGGGGTGACCTTATTGCTCTCTACAACTACCTGAAGGGAGGTTGTAGACAGGCAGAGGTTGGTCTCTTCTCCCAGGCAGCCAGTACCAGAACAAGAGGACACAGTCTCAGGCTGCGCCAGGGGAGTTTTAGGCTGGATGTCAGGAAGAAATTCTATACAGAGAGAGTGATTGCCCATTGGAATGGGCTGCCCGGGGAGGTGGTAGAGTCACCATCACTGGAGGTGTCCAGGAGGAGACTGGATGGGGTGCTTGGTGCCATGGTTTAGTTGTTTAGGTGGGTTGGTTGGTTACTGGGTTGGATGCGATGATCTTGAAGGTCTCTTCCAACCTGGATTATTCTCCTCTCCCTCTCTCCTCTCCTCTCTCCTCTCCTCTCCCTCCTCTCCTCTCCTCTCCTCTCCTCTCCCTCCTCTCCTCTCCTCTCCTCTCCTCTCCTCTCCTCTCCTCTCCTCTCCGAACCTCTCCGAACCTCTCCGAACCTCTCCTCTCCGAACCTCTCCTCTCCTCTCTCTCCTCTCCTCTCCTCTCCTCTCCTCTCCTCTCCTCTCCTCTCCTCTCCTCTCCTCTCCTCTCCCCTCTCCTCTCCTCTCTCTCCCTCTCCTCTCCTCTCCTCTCCTCTCCTCTCCTCTCTCCTCTCCTCTCTCCTCTCCTCTCCTCTCCTCTCCTCTCCCTCTCCTCTCCTCTCCGAACCTCTCTCCTCTCCGAACCTCTCCTCTCCGAACCTCTCCTCTCCGAACCTCTCCTCTCCGAACCTCTCCTCTCCGAACCTCTCCTCTCCTCTCCGAACCTCTCCTCTCCGAACCTCTCCTCTCCTCTCCGAACCTCTCCTCTCCTCTCCGAACCTCTCCTTTCCTCTCCTCTCCCGAACCTCTCCTCTCCGAACCTCTCCGAACCTCTCCTCTCCTCTCCGAACCTCTCCTCTCCGAACCTCTCCTCTAAATGGAAGAGTGCCATGACTTTCTGGGCAGTTTGGTGTGCAACCCACAATAACCTAACCATGGGAAAAAACACTGCTTCAAATAGCCTTAATTTCTTCCATTAATAAGAAGCAGCAGCAGCAACTGCTCATAAATGTTTGGTTTAAGGCAAAGAGAGAAAACAAGCAATTCTGTTCGTAATAACACATTTTAGAGAGCTGATGGTTTCTCATTTTTCCCAGGAGTCACAGCTGAAAGCTCTGAAAGAGACTGTGCAGCTTTGCTTGTCTTCCGTTCTGCACAATCAGCCTCCCACTAAGAATCTAATCCCTTCAAAACCAGCTGAGAAGCTGACATCCCCTGTTACAAAAGCCTCCAAAGTGCCATTCCCAGTGACAGGCACCAAGGTAAGGTTTCTCTCTCCATTTTTTAAACCTGTTTGAAAGTTTGTCCTACAAGAGCATCAAACTGGAACTAAGGAGGATTTAAAATTCATTGGAAGATTAGGATGAATTTTGAGGGTAATTCTAAGCCTGTTTCTGATGTCAATAAACTTTTAGTAAAGTTGGGAAGCTGCTACTTTTTTTTCTGTCTATCACTTGCTAAATGGACCATGCCTACATAACAAATCTACAAGGAAGATGGATTCACATCTAAAATAAGGCAGGATGTTAATTCATAGGATTGCTTACCTGTTAGGCACTGATAGTGAGTTTGTGGTAATCTAACACTAACCAGCAAGTCAGGTTTTGCTTATCATGGTTTTATTTTTTAAGTGAAGAAGACTAATACAAAATAGCCTGGGACAACCAAATCAAATTTGCCAGGAAGGTTCTGTATAATTGATAGCAGAAAACATAAAGGATGTTCTAATCATGTAAGATGGGAAAGGAGAAAGCAAAAGGGAGAAAAAATTGTGATGAAAACTGTTTCAACTCAGCATTTTATTGAACTCAAGATACACAGTGATTAACACCTGTGCTGGTAATTTTCATCTCCATGGTTGCATGTTGCTCGTGAATTCAGGTGATACAGTTGTGGTGGTTTGAGCCTTAAGTGGGACTTAAGAGCTCAGATGGGGGCAAGGCTGAGAATCGCTCCCCTGCTCCCCCTCCTCCCAATAGAGAGGAAAAAAAGAAAGGGAGGTATCAAATCCACTAAGAAATAATTTGCAGTCGGCTTGGAAGTAGAGAGGTAAAGAGTTTTCTTTAATATATATATATATATATAACAATAGCAGGTAAGGTTTACAAGGGCAAGGAACAAGGGTGGATGGGGGGGTGGAAACAAGAGTACAAAAACTAGTCTCTCTGAAGAGGTGCGGAGGCAGCAGGGAGAAGGATCAGACCTGACTACGTGGCAGAGGAGCAGGAAAGCAGCTGCAGTAGCTCTTGTCCAGGAAAGGCAGGAGCCAAAACCAGAGCTAATGGCTGCAGTGTTCTCCCTTTTATACCCTAGTTGGGCAAGGAGGGGAAGTGGAACAGACTCAGTTTCCCAGGGGGAAAATGCGCTGCAGGGAGGGCAAAGCACTCACAAGCCCTTCCCACCCTGCGTCCAGGATGGGCATTAGCCCATCACATACAGTAGATTTAGAACTCAGTGATTTCAGTTAAAAAGGAAGATCATGCAGAAGGGTGGCTCCTTAAGTTCTCTCCTGAAAACTAAATAGGAATTGCTGACTCATAGCCAATTTACAATTTGTAAATGGCAGCTTTGGTCTTCACTATTAGCACAGAGACTGAAACAAACAAGCAAGCAAGCCATATATCTGAGTGTAATTAAAACAGAAATATAATTTCAGAAAGCAGAATATAATTATAAACTGGATCCCACATTCCTACTCTTACAATAAAGGCTGGTTGTTTCCTTAATAACTTTTGCAGGAAGAAACCTTCGTGCCCCAAAATTGCTGCCTCTGCAAACAAAGCACTGTATAAATTAGTGGCAGCACATGGGGATACTAGTGCTCATTTAGATTAAGATCACTGGTTCTGCATTCTGCAGGAGACCAGACTTCTTTTGTAGGTCATGCAGTCTGAGTTTTGCCCCAGGATCTCAGAAGCACATTTTTCCTAGTTAATGCGGCTGTAGAATTCTCTGTCTTGTTCTTGTTGCCCTTCTCTTCAAGCTGGAAGTGTCTGTGCCTTTGTCAAGAATGCAGAGGTGTGCTGAAGGGAAAGGCTCAACAAGCCTTTAAACCTCAACAAGTCTTTAAAGCATTTGAGGTCTCATTGGTTTTAGAAGTGTTACTGTAGTGCAATAAAAGAAATGGGAATACAGTGTAGAAATTGGAATTACATTATTCATATTTGGCAGAAACATGGAGTACTTTTCCCTTTTTTTTTTTTTTTCCTATGGTCATATTCATATAGATTTCGTGTTTAATGTCCCTGTTAGTAAAGTATAGCAGTATTTCTGTGCTCCAGCCTTTGGAGAACCAGCATTCAGTCCTCTCTGTGGGAAAGTGCTTGAATAAGTCATACAGCCTCTTTAACAGACAATGCTCACATTTCTCCCCACTTGGCATATGCCATGAAAATGTCTGAGAAAATAATGGCCTGCAATCCTCTTCTTCCACACACTGACACCTCATTATTATAAATCTGTGCATTATCTGTGATTATAAACCCACTGAAATCTGCTGCTGTGAAATAGGTTGTCAAAGAATCCTAGTCAGTCCATAATTATACCCTCTGTACTTGAGCCGTACTACAGAAGGATTTTGCAATGATGACATCCATTCTTAGGTATCTTTTCCTCGCCATTTGCTTCCTCTTTCAGACCAACTAACTCTAACTAGGCTTTTCTCCATTTATTTGGGTTTTTTTAATTAGATTTTCTTATGCATTTTCATGCAGCAGTATTTTTATGTGAATATAAATGTGTTTGATTGTTTAAATATAGCTGTGCTTGTGAAAAACGGGGATCTCGGATGAGCAGCAGTTGTGCCTCTTGTCATGCCTGATAAGCAACAGTTTCATCTGCAGGAAAGAAATGCTTTCCTCTGGTTAATACCTTATTTCAAAGATATTCTCATCCAGACTAAAAACTGCTTTTAAAAATGTCCAGTGTATTTTAAATCCACTGAAGGGTCCATCAAGCATTGCATGATGCCTGTATCACTCGGGGACAATCATCCCTGGGACCTGGATGCTTCCTGCTTGAAAAATAGGTGGGGCGGGGGAGGAAGGGAAAATAAGTAGGTTGCATATTTTTATTCATAACTGATGACCTAACACCTGAGTGCTTGTTAGAGATGATATTTAACACACAGAACGTGGTGTAGAAAGGGTAATTAGGAAAGCAAATTGCCACATTTCTGGGGAAGGTTCATTTTTAAAAATTGATTTCCTAGTGAAGGTGCTTTGGTCTTTCCAGACAATGTAAAGAATGGAAAGAAGCATAGATCAGGTTTTAAAAAAATCAGAGTGTAGAAGTGCCTGAATCAGTGCAAAGAGGTTGTCATTCTAGATAGCTTAAGAATTTGGCAGAGTGGGGGCTAGTGGGAAATCCTTGCCTCTAAATTGTAGAGAAAATTCCCTGGAAGGGATCAAAAGCAGGATCAGTCTGAGGTTTGTGACATGTCCTAAAAGGGTTAATATTTGCAGTGTGGAAGAACATAAAATACAGAATGCAGCACTTGAATTGGCACTAATACTTCAGACCAAAGCCATTTTACCTGTCATGTACCTGTCATAACACCAATACTGCTGCTGAAAGCATTGACCATTACAAATGGATTTAGGGCTCTGTGCATACAAGTTCGATGACACTAACAACTAAACCAAGCATAACCAGAAGGCTGATCATTAATCCTGAACTATGAGGTCTTTAACTTTCTGAATTGTTGGCAATTATTTTTACTATAGAGTTTCTTTTGCTGTGTAATGTTGCAGCAGCAACCATTCTGTGTTCTGGCAGTGGAAAATGTTCCTGAACTAGTTGAGAGCTGTTGGACGTGGCTTTCGGTGTGGCATTTCCCCGTTCCCATTACAGGGGTGATGAGGAAAGAGAAAGACTAATAGAAAGGAGAAAGGCTGAAACTCCATTTTCCTTTTTTAATCTCCACAGTGCCAAAGCAGCTGGGTTCTTAAAGGGTACTGCTAATGGATAGATACCATAGCATCTCCTAGGCTGCCTGCTGTTGGGTGTGTGGGTTGCATGAATCAGAGCTCTGGGAGCAGCTTCCTCTTGAAGGCGCTTTCTGCACTTACTCTATCTTGGCATGACAAACAACTCTGTGAATTTATATGGAGTTAGCAGATGGAATGCCTTTTTTTTTTTTCCCTCTCTGTTTTAATTCCTCTTTATAAATAGGTTAAAAATATGCATTGTAAAAATTCATAATAACAGCTATCGTTCAAGTATGTGCAGTGTTAAGGTGCCTGTGCTCTAAATACACCAAAATGCTTTAGTAGCACTGTGGAAAATTAATGGCAAACCACAGTCAGAAGTGAAACAGAAGCAAAACATCAAAAAAAAAGGGAGGTCTATTTCCAGCACCAAGCTTGAATACAGAACTGATGGAGAATGCAGTGACACATACCAGAGTAATAGTGACTGCTTTGCTCTATAGTGGTTTTGCTTAATGCAAAAACATTGTTTCATGTATTCCCCAGATAAATTCCCTCATTAGAAATGCCCTGAGGTTTTTGTGGATTTTGTGAACTGCACTGTTTTAGGAGTGGAAATGCACATTAATTCAAACTGTGAAGGATAGCACCCCCTCCCATCTTGTGCATAGCAGAGGTGGAAAGAGAAGGTATGAATGCCACTCTGGTGTCCTAGTCTTGATGCAGGAAACACAGGCTGCATGAGAATGAGAACTGTCCTGTAGAAGTGTATAATACAGATTAATAGGGGTACTACCACTCCATTTTAAAAAGACTTAAAGTTCTCATGAGGAAATGCATCACTTCTGTGGTAAAAACTGCTGCAAGGAGCCATTGCCTCTGTCTTTGATCTATTGTGAGTGTTTTGGACTCCAGCATACAATGATCAGTGTAAAACTTCAGAGAAGTTAAAGTACTGCGGGCCACCCTTCTTTTATCTGCAAATAAGTACTTCATCCATTCCCCATCAAAGTAAACTTGGGGAACTTTATATCTTTGTTAAACCTAAGATTCTCTAACAAGGGGAGCTTGTGAGACTGTTCAAAGGAGGTACAAGTCTGGAAAGTTGGTCAAGAGCAAAGTAGAGGCTGAAAATGATTTTTGATTTGTCATATAAGAAATTCAGAGGCTGAGTTTTCTGTGTTGGTACATAAATAATGTCTTTAGGTTAAATTCAAGCTCACAGTTATTCTGAGTGCATAGATACTGAGCAGGGGAAGAGCAGCTGGGAAGCAGCCTGGTGGAAAAGGATCGTGGGTGTTGGTGGACAGCTGGCTGAACAAGAGCCAGAAGTATGCCCAGGAGGCCCAGAACATCAATGCCATCCTGGCCTGGATCAAACCCAAGTGTTAAAAAAACATGTAGACATTGCACTTTGGGACATGGTTCAATGACCATGGTGGTGTTACGTCGATGGTTTGACTTGATGATCTTAGCGGTCTTTTCCAACTGAAATGATTCTGTGATTCTACACTTTGCTTCCACCAGAGTTAATGAGATGTCCCCAAGACCTGCAGTTTCAGTGACCTGTAGATCACTGCATTCAGCACCAGGACTGAATAACCATAATTAAAAAAGGCAATTACTAAATGCAAACTCAGCCACATTTCTTAATGCACACTAGTGACATGCAGTCGTATAACCCTTTCCTAACACAGAGACAGCATGAGAATAAAATAGCATTGAAAAATGTTAGGATTTAATTGCAAACAGAGTAGGTCTCTTTCTATGGTATTTAACATTAAAATCTCGGGTGCTATGAGTATCTGTAAGGCTAATGCAGTAAGAAATCTGTTGGAGATAAAAGGTAATTTAATTGCAGAAGAATGACTAGCACAGCATGTTATCATAGTATCATAGTATCAGTCAGGGTTGGAAGGGACCACAAGGATCATCTAGTTCCAACCACCCTGCCAAGGGCAGGGACACCCCACACTAGATCAAGCTGGCCAGAGCCTCATCCAGCCTGGTCTTAATCATCTCCAGGGACAGGGCCTCAACCACCTCCCTGGACAACCCATTCCAGGGCTTCACCACCCTCATGGTGAAGAACTTCTCTGGACACGTTCCAGTACATCCATGTCCCTCTTGTAATAGGGGCTCCAGAACTGGAGGCAGTACTCCAGGTGGGGTCTCACCAGAGCTGAGTAGAGGGGGAGAATCACCTCCCTTGACCTGCTGGTCACGCTCCTCTTGATGCAGCCCAGGATCTGATTGGCTTTCCGGGCTGCAAGTGCACATTGAGAGCTCATGTTGAGCTTCTTGTCCACCAGCACCCCCAAGTCTCTCTCCTCCAGGCTGCTTTCCAGCCAGTCCCTGCCCAGCCTGTATTTGTGCCTGGGATTGCCTCGACCCAGATGCAGGACCCTGCCCTTGGTCTTGTTGAAGCTCATGAGGTTGGCTTGTGCCCACCTCTCCAGCCTGTAAAGGTCCCTCTGGATGGCATCCCTTCCCTCCAGCTTGGGGTCATCAGCAAACTTGCTGAGGGTGCATTCAATGCCACTGTCCCTGGCACCCACAAAGATGTTGAACAAGCCTGGTCCCAGGACTGATCCCTGAGGGACTCCGCTTGTCACTGGCCTCCCCTGGGACATGGACCCGTTGACAGCCACTGTTTGGGTGCAGCCATCAAGCCAATTCTTTATCCATCTAGTGGTCCACCCATCTTCCTTCATCTAAGTCTCTCTCCTGTTCTTTTTATAGCTTTTTTTGACCTGACAGGCATTTATTCTCACTTTGTTTAACTAAGACGCTGACCAGAGTAATGCATTGTTTTTAATGATGACTCAGAAGAGTGTGGCAGTTCTTCCTCACATCTCTTCTTTCTAGGACTTGCTTCAGATTGAGTGCATTTTTGTTATTGCCTCCAACAGCTTCCAGGGAATGTTTTTAACAGCCCTTTCTCTTCAGTGACTAATTTTTAATGAAATTTTATTACATGCTGGAAAAACATTTAACAGCAGAGATCATTACATTGAAAGCTGAAGCCCTTTGCTTTTATTACTTACTTTAAAGAAGTCTTCATTATTAGCACATTATCTTGATAGTAAATTAGTTTTAGTTGATTTTTTTTTCAGCTAAGTACAATCAAGGGAAAATGGGGAAAAAAATCAAGCACCTAGCATCTCTTATTAGTCCATAACTTAAAAAACAATATCATTCCCCTTTGAAGTTTTAGTGACATGGTCTTTATAATCATTGTCATTTTGTTAGCTATTTGACCTCACTCCTTTTTGTTACAGGGTCTAAGTAGCTGGACTGGCCCCTTACCCCAGGGTTCAACTCTCAAATTATCAATGGGCAAATGGGCTGGAGAGGTAACTGGTAACCATTTATTACTGCATTTTTGTGGCTGTTAACTGCAGGTCAGTTTGCTGCGTATGAAAAATGCTCCAAAGTCTCACTCTTAATATGTTCTTTTGAGGCCCCTTCCAACACCTAACATTCAGCACCAGAACAAGAGGACACAGTCTCAAGCTGCACCAGGGCAGGTTTAGGCTAGATGTTAGGAAGAAGTTCTGCATAGAAAGAGAGATTGGCCATTGGAATGTGCTGCCCAGGGAGGTGGTGGAGTTACCATCACTGGAGGTGTTCAGGAAGAGACTCGATGGGGTGCTTGGTGCCATGGTTTAGTTGATTAGATAGTGTTGGATGATAGGTTGGACTTGAAGATCTCAATAGTCTCTTCCAACCTGCTTAATTCTATTTCTATTCTATTCTATTCTATTCTATTCTATTCTATTCTATTCTATTCTATTCTATTCTATTCTATTCTATTCTATTCTATTCTATTCTATTCTATTCTATTCATTCCATTCCATTCCATTCCATTCCATTCCATTCCATTCCATTCCATTCCATTCCATTCCATTCTATGATTCTGTGTAACAGTTCAACTTTTTAAGACCTTCAGCCTCCTCAATATTCACATTCAGCTGAGTTACATGGCAGCAGAATCAGCTAAAACCATTCCATGGCACTCTCCCTCACAATCCATCCATTGTGCAAATGTTAACCTGAAAGGAAACAAGCTGCCTACTCTCAATTTCCAGTTGGGAAGGTAATATCATAGTTCAAACTCATCATGGAGTTTGTTTAGCACAGCTTTAGCTCCAAATTATGAGACACACCTGAAAAATATATACTCGATTCATTGATTCCATGGTGCACCTTCCTTTGTGTTTCTGTTGTGATGTGGCCAAACACTGAACTAGGGAACTGCAAAGACAGAAAGAAAAGGTTAATGTGTAATTACCACTGCAAGTCAAGTGGGAGAAACAAGTGAAAAAAAAAACAACATTTCAATTCATGTTTTTAAGATTAGACTTGCTTCAGTAGAGTTGAATAAAATAGTTTCAATGTGATTGTAGAGCCAAAAATAGGAGAAGCACATCAGCTAGTTTCTGTTTGATGTATTTTACCAAGAAACAAAAAAGGTTACTGCATAAACACTCTGTTGAAAGGTAGTAAATTGGTTACATAAGTGCCAAGAACAATTAAGCTTGGTCAATGTGACCCTTCATCCTCAGATGTTAAAATTGGGCCTAGATATTGCAGAATATTCCATTTATTCTATCACACATGCTGATCTGAGGTCTACAAAGACAGCACAGAAGCCTAAATCTCTAATAGGAAGACATTAATAAGCTCTGCTTATCTCCAGATACATCTTTCAGAAATTAAAACTGTATATATTATTCAGTGAACAAGTTTTGGTGGTTGCTTTTTTTCTCAGCGTGTTAGGAGCTCGAGAGAAATGTCTCAATACTGAGGTGGTAGACAGCACATAATAAAACCCCCAAGTCCAGCCCCACCAGGCTCTGCAGTATAGTGCTGGTACAAATGATGCACCTTTGCTCTGCACTTGGATATTTTTAATTTTTTAACTTTTTCATGTAGTTTTTGGTGGGGTTTGGATGGTACCTCTGGAGATAGTCTAATCCAACCTTCCTACCGCACCTAGAGCAGGTTGCCCATCTCCTCATCCCAGGTGAGTTTTGAAAGGCTCCAGATGAGGAGACTCTACAACCTCTCGGGGCAGACTGGTCTAGTGTGCCAGCACCCTCAAAGCAAATACATTTGTCCTTAATTTCAAGTCATAGTATCATAGTATCAGTCAGGGTTGGAAGGGACCACAAGGATCATCTAGTCCCAACCCCCCTGCTGTGGGCAGGGACACCCCACACTAGATCAGGCCGGCCACAGCCTCATCCAGCTTGGTCTTAAACACCTCCAGGGATGGGGCCTCAACCACCTCCCTGGACAACCCATTCCAAGGCTTCACCACTCTCAGGTGAAGAACTTCCTCCTCATGTCCAGCCTGAATCTCCCCACCTCCAGCTTCATTCCGTTCCTCCTAGTCCTATCACTGCCTGAGATCCTGAGAAGTCCCTCCCCAGCCTTCCTCTAGGCCCCGTTCAGATACTGGAAGGCCATAATTAGGTCACGTCGGAGCCTTCTCTTCTCCAGACTGAACAGCCCCAACTCTTTCAGTCTGTCCTCATAGGAGAGGTGCTCCAGCCCTCTGATGAAAGTCAAACGTCCTCTGTTCTTGTTTGTGCCCTTTGCCCTGTGTACCATGGCTGGGCACCCCTGAAAATAGCCCAGCCCCATCCTTGTGACCTCCACCCTTTAGGTACTTGCCATCCTGATTGAGACCTGTTTGGATCTTATGTTTTAAGTGCATGCGATAGCTCAGCCTAAAATGTATTCACTCACTTCACCTGTTTAGGACCTAAAAGAATACCTGTATTTGTTGGGAGATGGAATTATCTCTGTAATTTGCCACAATATTCTTAATTTCAGTTGACTGATATTTCACTTATTGTCCCTGAGTGGGGTAAACCATGAAAAATGCAGCCTGGGCAACTGAATGAAACAAAGTTCTTTCCTATTATTTCCACTGATTAAGCGATCCTGCAGTTCACTATATAGTGCTTTGTCATCTGTGAAATAAGGGGCACTGACTACTGCAAAACACAGGAGGGGAGCTATTTTGAGCATGCTGTTTGTCATCAGGCCCACACTTCTTCATTGTTCCAAACAGGTCTCAGTGTATGCTGTGAAAAGTGAGAATTAAAAGCAGGAAGATGGAGACAAGCTATCATGAATAACTCTATCTGGTGTTTTAATGGCATGCAAGCACATTATCAAAATATAGAATTATATTTCTTTCTTCCTAACCTGCAGTCTAAATCTGCCCTCCTCAAGCTTCAGTCCATTTCCTCTCATCCTACCACTCCAAGCGCCTGTGAAAAATCCCTTCCCTGCTATCTTGTAGGCCCCCTTCAGGTACTGGAAGGCTACTGTAAGTTCTCCCCAGAGCCACCTTTTTTCCTGTCTGAACAGCCCCAACTCTTGCAGCCTGAAAAGTAGATATAGCTTTCACTATGTCCAAACCCAGTTATTTCTCAAATTGTCCCCAATTCTTTTGCTTGACTTAGAGAAGTAACGCATTAAAAGTTTGTAATTGAAATACAAATGATTAATGATGCCCAAAGCCTATTACCAAGTCCTTGAACAGCACAATAATTCAAGAAAGTCTTGATGCTCTGTGTGGCAAATCCAGTTGTATTTCTTGGCCAACCTCACAGAGCCTTCAGTAATAAATGTAACTCCTTGCCTGGCCACTGTAGAGGTTGTTCTACTTTCCCTTTTATCTATGCAATATAGGTTTAAGTGCATTAAGTGCAATAAATTGCCTTGAAAGTAGTTTAGCAGTGATATTTTTCTGCTTTTAAATATATCCAGCAAAATATGCAGGCCTGTATGGTATAAACAAGGGTTTTTAGAGTCCCCTTCTCTTGAGATATTTATACAAAGCTTTCTGTGGACCTTAACAACACAGTGTCAGATGAATTATAAAAATGTCTGCAGTAGAACTTTATGGTAACCCTGTGACCCAAGTGTGGTGCTATGAGATCTGAACTCAGGACTGCGATCCTGTAGTACTACATAAACATTTTCTCTCAACTCTGTGACAGGATTGGAAATTAGTCTAAAGGAAATCCCAAACAGAGAGGTCACAGGAAAAGGCTTCATTGGGGGCTTCAAAAAAATAGAGGTAAGGGATGTCCTACAGGAATTCCACTCTGTTTTGTAAGACGTTCATGCACAGCTCCCACTGACACTGCTGTGGTGGTGGCCAGGGTTTTGCAGGACCAAACCCCTAACATGTTAGCAACAGCTTTCCCATGGCAGTCAGCTGTCCTCTTAATACATAATATAGAATAGAATAGAAATAGAATAGAATAGAATAGAAATAAAATAGAAATAGAAATAGAAATAGAAATAGAAATAGGAATAGAATAGAATAGAATAGAATAGAATAGAATAGAATAGAATAGAATAGAATAGAATAGAATAGAATAGAACAGAAAGAGGAATAGAATAGAGTAGGATAGGATAGGATAGGATAGGATAGGATAGGATAGGATAGGATAGGATAGGATAGGATAGGATAGGATAGGATAGGATAGGATAGGATAGGATAGAATTAACCAGGTTGGAAGAGACCTTTGAGATCATCGAATCAATCCAATCTATCATCCAACACTATCTAATCAACTAAACCATGGCACCAAGCACCCCATCAAGTCTCTTCCTAAACACCTCCAGTGATGGTGACTCCACCACCTCCCTGGGCAACACATTTCAATGGGCAATCTCTCTTTCTATGAAGAACTTCTTCCTAACATCCAGCCTAAACCTCCCCTGGTGCAGCTTGAGACTGTGTCCTCTTGTTCTGGCACTGGTTGCCTGGGAGAAGAGACCAGCCCCTACCTGACTCCAACCTCCCTTCAGGTAGTTAAAGACATATTTACAGCTCACACTCTACATCATTAGTACTAGCCTTCAGAAAATGTTTGTATCATTAGCCCAGTTGACTTGAAAGGAGGAGAATTGTATAGCCATAGAGCATTTCTCTTACCTATAAAAGGCAGGATTAACAAAAGCTGTGCAAACAGATGGAGCAGAAGAGATCTAATAGCACTGCTTCAATTTCCTAACTGGATTATATGAAGTGTAATTCAGTTTTTGTTCTTTAAGGCACAAACTTTAATGTATTGGTATACACTCATAGAGTGGGAAATGTTTTTCAAAAGGTATTTTCCTCCTCTTTGCATATCAGCCATGCAATTAAAGTGAGACAGACCACCTACTTGGTTACAAACAAAACCCCAACAGGTAATCACATAAAGAAAAATATTTCAGCAATTCTGCTGGCTTCTCTTATGGAATAAAGTGTCACTTGCTGGCAGTAATACCAAAATCTCATATTGCTTTCTACTGACAAGGTGCAATTTCCATTTCCATGGGCTTGTAGCAGCCTTCTGGTACCTACAGGGGCCCCAAAGAAAGTTGGAGAGGGAGTTTTTCAAGGACATGTGGGACATGTAGTGACAGGATGAGGGTGTAATGATTTTAAACTGAAAGAGGGTAGATTTAGATTAGATGTAAGGAAGAAGTTCTTCTCCATAATAGTAGTGAAGCACTGGAACAGGCTTGCCTACAAAAGCTGTGGATGTCCCCTCCTTGAAAGTGTTCAAGGCCAGGCTGGATGGGGCTTTGAGCAAGCTGGTCCAGTGGAAGGTGTCCCTGCCTGTGGCAAGAGGATTAGAACTAGGTGATCTTTATGGTCCCTTCCAACCTGAACTATTCTCTGACTTTAGAGACTTATAAATACACAAAGTGTAGCCTAGTATTTACGTTAACATCCTGTATTTAAGCTTGCTGCATGGATAGCAAGTTTGGATATTTTTAACCATGGAAGACCTGTTTGAGTTTGGCAGAATGTAAACCAAGTGTGCTTTAAATTCACTTTGCAGCTATGTCCTCTGCTAAAATAGAGCAGATAAACAATAGGCTACATTGCTACAGGTAATGAATGAGAAATTATGTAGACTCATGGTGCTAAAGCTGTTGCATTCTTCATTGAATTAACATAAAATTACCGGGCCCAGGTGCTTTTGTAATTGGAACTCATTTGGAAAATGTTAGTGTTCAGTGATCCTCAAAGCTGAAGAGCTGGGTTTGGTGGTGGTGTTATGATGCAGTGCCATTTCAACTAATGTCAGAATGCCATCTGGCCTCACATTTCACTAGCTTTTCTTACATTGCAGAAGACTTCTCTGTGTGTTTAGTTGCAGGGCTCAGTTCTGTTATCTGCAGAAAGTAACAACTGTCTTTTTTAGCAGGAGTCTTTCTTGTAACTGCACAAGTTCTCATCACCCAAAAGTATATGGCAGTAGATTTGCCCTGTACACAGAACATGCATAAAAATCCTCCACAGTAAGCTGTTAATACATTTCAGACTTGCACATTTAGTTCCCTTATCACTGGAATCAAGCTGCACGTCAAATGATCCCTTTTCTTTAGTTTTATGACTGCAAATAAGGCAAGCTAGACAAATCTGGCAACCAGAATGTTCTTGTGGAGCAAATGTAGCTTGCCAGACTATCATCACAGAATCACCAAGGTTGGAAGAGACCTCAAAGATCATCAAGTCCAGCTTGTCACCCAACACCTCATGACTACTAAACCATGGCACCAAGTGCCACATCCAATCCCCTCTTGAACACCTCCAGGGATGGTGACTCCACCACCTCCCTCTCTGGGCACCACATTCCAATGGCTAAAAACTCTCTGTGGGGGAACATTCTCCTCACCTCCAGCCTAAACTTCCCCTGGCACAGCTTGAGATTGTGTTCTCTTGTTCTGGTGCTCGTTGCCTGGGAGAAGAAACCAACCACCTCCTGGCTACAACCACCCTTCAAGTAGTTGTAGAGAGCAATAAAGTCTCCTCTGAGCCTCCTCCTCTCCAGGCTAAACAATCCCAGCTCCCTCAGCCGCTCCTCCTAGGGCTTGTGCTCAAGGCCTCTCCCAAGCCTCATTGCCTTCTCTGGACACACTCAAGTGTCTCAATGTCCTTCTTAAATTGAGGAACCCAGAACTGGACACAGGACTCAAGGTGTGGCCTAACCAGCGCTGAGCACAGTGGCACAATGACTTCCCTGCTCCTGCTGGCCACACTATTCTTGATGCAGGCCAGGATGCTGTTGCCCTTCTTGGCCACTTGGGCACACTGCTGGCTCATGTTTAGGCAGCTGTCAATCAGCACCCCCAGGTCCCTCTCTGTTTGGCAGCTCTCCAGCCACTCTGACCCCAGCCTGTAGCTCTGCATGGGGTTGCTGTGGCCAAAGTGCAGCACCCGGCACTTGGATTTGTTGAATGTTATCATACTGCACTCCGCCCATCTGTCCAGTTGGTCGAGGTCCCTCTGCAGAGCCCTTCAACCCTCTAACTGACCAACATCTGCTCCCAACTTGGTGTCATCTGCAAATTTGCTGATGACTGTCTCAATCCCCTCATCCAGATCATCGATATATACTGCTGGGTGTGGCTGCATGTGTGAGGGGAAGTTTCTGCACTTGCAGTACTGTTATGGGAAGGATGATTCAGGAAATTAGCAGCTAAATATGTCATCTATCATCCCAAATGATCTATTTGAGAGAACACGTCCTTTCTCTCTGATGGATGTTCAGCCACTTGAGGTTATTGTGAATGTTCATCTCAAAAGAAATTCCATTAAATCCAGCACAAGGGCATGTGAAATGTGTGGGGGGAAAAAGGCAAATGTGATCTTGGATTATCCATGGTAACAGTTTTCACTTCTAATGGGAGTGAGGTTGTTCTAGCTCTTTGCAAAACTTTGTTTGTGGTAAGCAGCTGGTTTTTACCTTAAAGATATTTGAATACAAAATCATAGAATATAGTGAAAAAGAAGAAAATAAGTAAATAATCACAGAATCACAGAACTTCCCTATGGGATGGGTAGGGACTACATATGGGTCCCTCAGTACCCCTCGGGAAAGAGTGCCCAACAACTATAACCCTTCTCTTTTTCTTCATGGAGCTGGTCGTTATAGTTGGTGGGGACTGCTTCGCCTTAGGCATCTTCCCAAATGGCTGCTCCTCAGCCCTCTCATCCACATTGCCCTTGGCCTGCAGGGCCTCATACTTATTATGCAAGGGCAATGGAAGAGAAGGAGAGGGCCGGGATGGATTTCCCTTGCTTGCCCTGACAGGGACCTGTATCCATCCAAATAAGCACCATTCTGTTTGCTTAAGAAATAACATGTGGAAGTTTAAAGATCTGTAGGATTGACAGTCCTTTGAGAAGAATTACCCTATATAAACATAAATATGTGCATTAAATAGAAATAAAACCTGAGCTATGTCTTTCCCAATTATCATTAAATGATATCATCTGTGCAACAGAGAAAAGCTGGTTACCTGTTCTGTAAACACAGGCAAATATATGCCTATATATATTGACCCAAAAGGCCAGTGGCATCCTGGTCTGCATCAAAAGAAGCACAGGCAGCAGATAAAGAGAGGTGATTCTGCCACTTTACTCTTCTCTGGTGAGACCTCACCTGAAGTACTATGTCCAGCTCTGGAGACCACAACATGGGAAGGACATGGACCTGATGCAGTGGGTCCAAAGGAGGGCCACAAAAATGATCAGGGGGCTGGAACACCTCTGCTGCAAGGACAGACTGAGAAGCTGATGTTGTTCAGCCTGGAGAAGAGAATGCTTCAAGGTGATCTAATAGCAGCCTTCCAGTACCTGAGGGTAGCCTAAAAGAAGGCTCCAGAAGGACTGTTTGCAAAGACCTGTAGTGATAGGATGGGGGCAATGGTTTGAAATTAGAGGAGAGCAGAGTTAGATTGGATGTTAGGAACAGAGTCATTACCATGAGGGTGATGGAACACTGGGACAGATTTTCCAAGGAGATAGCTGAGGCCCCATGCCTGCAGATATTCAGGGTCAGGCTTAACAAGGCTCTGAGCAACCTGATCTAGTGGAGGATGTCCCTGCTGACTGCAGAGAGAGGTTCCCAGGCTAGATCACCTTTGAAGTTTCCTTCCAACCCAAACCATTCTATGATTCTATATACGTATACAATGACCATCACTGTCACGGAACTATATAAGGTGATTACTGTTACTAGAACTGAACTCATTTATTCCTGCATGTGAGTTAAACTCTGGAAGATTTTTAAAGTCAGGATACAAAGAAATGTACTACAATGGTTTCTTGTATGCTATAGATAGATGTAGATAGATACTAATACCTTTTGTGTGTTTGTGTGTGGTTTCTGCTGTGGAAAGACATAAGAATGAATTATTTTTTGTTTACTAAAATTTGTTGGGCTAGCAGGGTGTCAAAGAGTCTATCACACCATCCACAATGCTGCTGTAAACTTCTGTAATGCAAATGATGCTGCTCAAAAAGGAATAGGGAAGGAGAAGGTGAGAGGATTGCCACTTTGTTCATGTCTGATAAATATGCAAGGCATTACGTGGCAGTTAGCCCATGTGTGTGATACACAGACAATGTCCCTGGCTTCCAGGAGCTGTCAGACAGAACTGACTCTGGGAAGGAGATAATTCTGGCTCTTGCACTATACACCTTGCCCAGAAGTGCTCTGACAGCTTCATCCACCTGCTACATACAAAACTGCTCTAGTTTTTCACAGTAAGTGCTACAAATCCTTGAGCATTTGGGAGTTTCCCAGACATTATAATAAGCTGTTTCCAGCCCAAAGGAATAAAACAGCTCCCTGAAGAATACAAACTGTTTGAGTGAACTGAGAAATAGGGATGACTCAGGCCTTGGTTGTTTCCTATCTGTAGCCCCTTGCAGACCATCTGTTAGTACCCTCTGTGGAGGCTGGGGAATGGAAGCACCCCCCCAGACCAGGGAGGTCTCTGAGATTGGCCTCACTCGGCGTGCCAGACGGATGTCAAGAAGCGCAGCCAGGCACAACAGGCACACCAGAGACAGCCTTCTCTGCAGGTAGCATTTGATTGTAGGTCAGGCCAGTGAAGCCTTCAATAGTGAAAAATATGTTCCTGGGCAAAATCCAGTGACTTCTGCATTTAAAGTTTATTGAAGCAGGATATGAATATCACACCGTTGCCCATTATGAGAGAAAAAAATATCATGGGTCACATAGAGTTGGGTTGTTTGGTCCTTCAATATCAGGAACTTACACTCTGCCAGAAATCACTCACTTTGCTTCCATCCAAAATGTTGTGCAATCTTCTTGTTAGATCAGCATGAGTATCCTTAAATATATATATTTTTTCTGTAATGTGGAAATTGAATGTCACTAGTGGAAGACCTTAATGTAGAAAAGAATAACCTGTGAGAGTCTGAGTAACAGGACAAAAATGTGTTGATGAACCCCATGTTTATGTTGGCAGGTCACCTGGCAAGCAGTTCTGTCAATAGCACTTTGGCATCTCATGTGAACAAACACTGACTAGAGACAGTTGTGCACTAAGAGTTGTGCACTCATGCCAAAAGCCATGTGGGAAGAAGAAAGATCTGATAAGACTGCCTGTAATATAGGAAAGAATTGAACTGCCCATCAAAGTCAAAGCATCTTATGAAAGCTTTGCAGTTTCATTTTACAGTTAAGATGAGGATATTATAATAACAACAATGCATGCTTTGAGAAGAAAATGTGTTTGATGTTAGAAAATAAACTATGTATGAAGCATGACTGAAGGAAATTTCAAAGGCATGAAGAATTGGGCTCCATGATTCAGCCTAGTGCAGACTTTGGGAGAGAACTCAAAGAAAGAATGAGTTTGGTTTGATCCTCTGTCAGAAGCATTCTGCAAGTTTTGCTGCAAGCAAAGTGCACCCTGGTGGAGTCTAGCTCTGTCTGCAAACAGATAGGGTAAATACACTGCAAACATTTTTTGCCTCTTTCTACCTTGTGAAATGCAAAGCTTGGTGCTTAGTCAAGCTTGCAAAGGCTCACCAGAAAGATGTGGTAATTTCTAAGTTATTTTAAAGAAAAAAAAAAAAAGATAAAAGGGTTGATGATCCCTGAAAAAAATACTCACATGTTAAAAATCCTGTACTGAAAAGGTTTGAGGAGGGTTCAGAAAACTGTAAGCAAATTGGGAAGGAGTTCAGCAACAGTTTCACTCTGGAACATTTGATGGCATTTTTATTAGTCAGCTGTCAGTCTAGTAAATATGCTTTATTCTGACAAACAGTAGCATATTCATCTGTTATTAGAAGAGATTATTTTTGATAAGAAAGGATTTTGTTCACAAAACCTACCTCAAAGTCTCCCCACAGCAGCAGCAGCACACAGAGGAACCTTCACAATTTTTTTTATTTCTTTTTTTCCCCTTTTTTTTTCCATGTGAGAAATCAGTCTCAAAATGTTATACATTAAGAGGACCTACAGAAGATGGAAGAAAGAACTGTGGCGTTCTGGCCATAAGGACAGAACTCAAATCTACGGGACCCAGCCGGGCCCTGGCAGGACACCTTCTTGGTCTCTGTTCTGTTAGGTGTGGTGGGGTTTTAAACTGCAACTCAGGATGTGCAGAGCAGGGTCAGCTTGGGTTGTGTAGTAGCTGCCCCATCTAGCTGTCCATCTGGAATGTAAGGAGGGGAGTGAAAGGCACAGAACAGAACACGCTTTGCCAGCTCGCGAGGATGTGAGGCCCCAGAGGGCAGATACCGCAGAAAGCTGAAGTGAGCTAAAGCAGTCTATAAATAACTTCAACTCAGGGCCTAAAGCTCTCCCAGAATCCACAAGATTGAGAAGAATAGGAGTTCTAAAAATGCCTTACCACCACCACCACCTTTCCTCCCCCTTCCATCCAAATATTTGCACAAAAGAAGGTGTAATATAATACAATAATACAATAAACCAGGTTGGAAGAGACCTTCAAGATCATCACTTGTGTTTCATTCCAATCTTGCTTAGTAACAAAGAAAATCCACCACCAAATCACATTGGCTTGGTCAGTTTTCAGATGTCGTCTCAATTACTTCTGTGGAAGCAATCCTTTGCAATGCTCTGCTTTAATGAGAATGTACATTAAATCTTACCCTCTATGAAACTTGCTGGAAATGCAGAATATAAAGTAGCTAGCAATTTACAGTATCTGAACTCCTGTGGTTTTTGTGGCTTTGTGGGGGTTTTGTTGTTGTTCTTTCCCTGATTTTTCAAATGTGACTTATTTGAAATTTATCTCTTTTAACTCTTTATTTTATTTCATTTTTTTGTTGTTGTTGTTGTTTTCCATGTCCAGCGAAATGCCTCAGCAGAGAAAGAGAATTTTCACCTGGCTTCAAGAAAGGAAGAAAATCAGAGCATCCAGGAATGTGATTCTCAAGATGTAAGCTTAGCTCACCTAGAATCAAGCTAATCTAGATGGAAATATTAATGCCTGTAGAAACTATTAATGTGACTGACTTTTCCTAGTCAAGCTGGTACATATATTTTACAGCCTGGCTATATTCTATATTAAAATGCTGAGGAGCAAATCACAGAATGGCTTAGGTTGTAATGCTCTTTAGAATGGGATAGGATAGGATAGGATAGGATAGGATAGGATAGGATAGGATAGGATAGGATAGGATAGGATAGGATAGGGTAGGAATAGAATAGAATAGAATAGAATAGAATAGAATAGAATAGAATAGAATAGAATAGAATAGAATAGAATAGAATAGAATAGAATAGAATAGAATAGAATAGAATAGAATAGAAAGACTGGACTGGACTAGACTAGAATGAATAGGATAGGATAGGATAGGATAGGATAGGATAGGATAGGATAGGATAGGATAGGATAGGATAAGATAGGAATAGAATAGAATAGAATAGAATAGAATAGAATAGAATAGAATAGAATAGAATAGAATAGAATAGAATAGAATAGAATAGAATAGAATAGAATAGAATAGAATAGAATGACTGGACTGGACTAGACTAGACTAGAATGAATAGGATAGGATAGGATAGGATAGGATAGGATAGGATAGGATAGGATAGGATAGGATAGGATAGGATAGGATAGGATAGGATAGGATAGGATAGGATAGGATAGAATTAACCTGGTAGGTCTGGAAAAGACCTTTGAGATCATTTATTGTCAACGTGTACAGGTATACTCTTTGGGTTTCTTTTAAAGACTCCTTAATAGGACTTGTAGAGCTGTTGCAGGAAGAGCAGCAGTGGGAAAGATGTGCTCAGTTTAACTATTTCAGAACTGTTCCTAGTTAAGGGGTTTGTTGCATTACAGTGAGATGCTGAACCTTGTTTTCATATTGTTTCCACTACTAATCAGGCAGAGCTGTCACAGATGCTTCATTTGATAACACAGAAGCTTTGGGGAGATGTAAGAGGTGACAGCTATGTATGTAATTTTGTCCACTGCCAGCCTAGGAACGTTGTAAGCTGTATTTTTCTTATGACATGTCTGACAGAAAGCTCAATCTGCTGCTTTTACTGAGGCAAAACTCATGCAAACAGCACAGTGGGAGCTGTTAACAGAAATCCCAAGTGCCTGTATTCTAGCTGCAATTACCACAACATAAATAAGACTGGAATAAATAGGAAAAGAGGGACGAAATACATTGAGTGAATGTACTGTGTGCTCAATAATCCTATGCAGTGCCATGGTAGGAGAAATACATGAGACAGCAGGAAAAAGCCTGTCACAGCAGCTCTTGAATAAAGCACTGAACACATAACCTTCTCTAGATAGAACATCCTCCTGTGGAGGTGACTGAGTAACTTGCTGGTAGTGAGCACAGCAATGTAAAGAAAAGTTTGTTAAGCAAATCTTGGATAATTTAGTATCCCAGAAATTGGCCAAATCTGTAGATGTTATCCACTTTGCTTTGTTTGCCAGCCTCAACCTCGATTTTTCAGTTTGCATAGCTAAGCATCCCTCTCTCTGTCTCAAATGTGTAATCCAGCTGCAATTCCTTCCTTATGGTTTTACGGCTGTCCGTAGTAATGAGTGTGGTTTACATTGGAATGAATGCAAATGAAGATTTGTTTACAAGTGGGACACAAGCAGGCAACATCAAAATGGCAAGTTTTGAAATTACCTACTTCTGATCCCCCCAGCAGCCTGATGTGGGTAGGATACCCTGTAATGCAACATTTTGATTATTTAATATCATCCCAAAGTTGTCAAAGATCAAAAACCTAAAGAACTTAATGACAGTTTTGTTTTCCAGGATTTAGTTGATGAGGATGATTAGATGATTTAGATGATTAAGGAATCCTATTTATATTATTTTCTCTTAGTCTTGTCCAGGGATGTTTTTCCTATGACTGGCTCCTTGAAAGTCTCTACTGCTGGGCTCTTTTCACTGCATCCTTTTGTAGAATCATAGAATCAACAAGGTTGGAAAAGACCTCAAAGATCATCAAGCCCAACCTGTCACCCAACACCTCATGCCTGCTAGACCATGGCACCAAGTGCCACATCCAATCCCCTCTTGAACACCTCCAGGGATGGTGACTCCACCACCTCCCTGGGCGGCACATTCCAACAGCTAACAACTCTCTATGTGAAGAACTTTCTCCTCACCTCAAGCCTAGACCTCCCCTGGCACAGCTTGAGACTGTGTCCTCTTGTTCTGGTGCTGATTGCCTGGGAGAAGAGACCAATCCCCTCCTGGCCACAACCTCCCTTCAGGTAGTTAAAGACAGCAATAAGGTCTCCCCTGAGCCTCCTCTTCTCCAGGCTAAACAACCCCAGCTCCCTCAACCTCTCCTCATGGGGCTTGTGCTTGAGGCCTCTCCCCAGCCTCATTGCCCTTCTCTGGACACGTTCAAGAGTCTCAATGTCCTTCTTAAATTGAGGAGCCCAGAACTGGACACAGGACTCAAGGTGTGGGCTAACAAGTGCACAATGACTTCCCTGCTCCTGCTGGCCACACTATTCTTGAAGCAGGCCTTTTCCCCCAAAAAAATGTTAGGAGTTGGTTTTTATACCAGAATGTCCCTTTTTCATATCAAACAATTCTTATGTGTGTAGCATGTCATTTAAACCCCTCTATTTGGTAGTGATAGAGCATCAAACAATTCATAAAGCGATTTTCTTGCTCTCTGTTCTCATCTCAGATTTCTGGCTCTTTGTCCTTGTAGAGGCTGCTCTGATAAATAAAAGTGATAGTGCTTTTATTTACTGCCTTAATTTCCTGCAGTAAACAAACACTGCATGCTCATTAATCATTCAGTGACAAAGGACACTGAGTATTGGAGCAAAACTTTTACAAGTTTCTAAGCAACCACAGCATTTTGCTTCATTTTTCTCTATTGGCTTCAACTGCAGGGCTTTGATCACATTGTACTGTCCCATTGCCTTCCCAAGGGAGGGATGAGAGGAGAAAGAAGTCCTCATTATAACAAAATTTCAGCCTGATAAAATTGTTAAAATGAATTCAGCAGCTGCCTGAATGAGGACTATGAAGGTCATAAGAAGTTACACCATCTTGGATTAAGCATCCACTAAGCGTGTCGTGCTCTAAAATAGAAGGATATGAAGAAGTGCAAAGTGTCTCCTGGAAACCTACATGCACACTTCACATACCTCCTGCTCCATATCTGCCTTGTAAAGAATGAGGGTGAAAGAAGCTTGAAATACAAAATCTGCAATAAATTAATGAATAAAATTAGTTAAACATGTCCCTGAATAAACTGTGGAGTTAACTTGGTTCATGAGTTAGGATACCTAGTTAGCCATTTGACCTAACAATGTCATCCTTTTGTCCTTTACCTGATTTAGCTTCTTTGGAACTAGCTCAGTTCTTTCTCTCCCATTGTACTTCTACAAACATCCCACATACCTGTTTAGTGCCTGCTGAAGGCAAAAAGAGGTCTGTAATCATAGAATCATTAAAAGATTTAGGTTAGAAAGGACCTCCAAGGGTCATCTAGTCCAACCCCCCTGCAGTCAGCAGGGACATCCTTGCCTAGATCATGTTGCTCAGAGCCACATCAAGCCCAACCTTGAATAGGAATAAGGCCTCAACTACCTCCCGGGCAACCTGCTCTAGTATTCCACCAGCCTCATGGTGCAGAACTTGTTCCTAACATCCAATCTAAACCTGCTCTTTAATTTCAAACCATTGATCCTTGTCCTATCACTGCAGACCTTTGCAAACAGTCCCTCTGCAGCCTTCTTGTAGGCCCCTTTCAGGTCTTGGAAGGCCTCCCTGGAGCCTTCTCTTTTCCAGGCTGACCAACTCCAGCTCCCTCAGCCTGTCCTTGTAGCAAAGGTGCTCCAATCTCCTAATCATTTTCATGATCCTCTTCCATCAGGTCCATGTCTTTGCTGTGTTGAGGGCTTCAGAGCTGGACACAGTATTCCAGGTGAGGTTTCAGCAGACCTCAGTGAGGTCTTCCTAATAATGATGGATAAGAATGCTGAAGCTTCAAACGCTGGTCTGCAGTGGTGGAATAATGTCCTGAGTGCATAGTCTGGATGGAATATCACTTATTTAAACTTCTTGATTTGCTGTCCACTTGTGATATGCTGCCACGACTATTTCAGCAATAAAGCCAGTTCTGATTTGCTGCATCAATGCAGCGTGGAATATCCTTCTAAGTGTCATTGTTCAGAGGTTTTTAGATCAAATTGCATAGCTTAACAGCCAAGGGACCTGCTGAATTTTAACTGACTTTTGAAAGAATTCTTTTTAAATGAAGATGCACACTTGGCTGATCCACCTTTGAAATTTATGCATCCAGCTGTGACCCTCTCCTGCTCTGCCATGTAATTCACCGGCTGAATGGAATGCCATACCTTCTGAAACGTTGCATGCTTTATGAATCAAGCTGCATATTTTATCACCAGAATTTCACACAAAGATGCTTTGGTAATTAAACTGCACACTGAATTGATAGAGGCAGCCCAGTGTTTCAAGACCTACGCCCCACCTTCTTTTTCCTGGCTTGTTAAATTTCTCACGTACTCTTCCAGAGTTATGTTTTCCTCTTCCTCAAAGTATTGCTTAAGGGCAAAAACCACCTGTGTGAACATTTGATTTTATGAACACAAAATACCATTAATGTGTTTCTTCAGGTTTAAGCAGAGGAAGTGGCACGTGTTCAGCATCACTAAATTTGGTCTGTTTCCCTCTCTGGACAGGGCAGTTGTGGAGTTACCATCCCTGGAGGTATTTAAACTGTGTGGACCTGGTGGTTAGGGACGTGGTTTAGCAGTGACCTTGCAGTGGTGGAGCAAAGGTTGGACTAGATGATTTTGGAAGTTTAGTAGTTCTTCCCCATGAGGGTGGTGAGACACTGGACCAGGGAGGTGGTGGAAGCCAAACCCCTGGATGTTTTTAAGGGCAGGCTTGATGTGACTCTGGGCAACTGGATAGGATAGGATAGGATAGGATAGGATAGGATAGGATAGGATAGGATAGGATAGGATAGGATAGGATAGGATAGGGTAGGGTAGGGTAGGGTAGGGTAGGGTAGGGTAGGGTAGGGTAGGGTAGGGTAGGGTAGGGTAGGGTAGGGTAGGGTAGGGTAGGGTAGGTAGTAAGGTAGAATAGAATAGAATAGAATAGAATAGAATAGAATAGAATAGAATAGAATAGAATAGAATAGAATAGAATAAGATATAATAGAATGAGATAGACTAGACTAGACTAGACTAGACTAGACTAGACTAGACTAGACTAGACTAGAATAGAATAGAATAGAATAGAATAGAATAAACCAGGTTGGAAAAGACCTTTGAGATCATCAAGTCCAACCCATGGCAGGGGGGTTGGAACTAGATGATCCTTGGGGTGCCTTCCACCCCAGACAATTCTGTGATTCTGTGATCTTGAAGGTCTCTTCCAACCAAAGATATTCTGTGATACTGTGATTCCATCATGTAGGAGAAAATCACGAGAATTCTGTTGTGCTTAGTCATAAAAACTGTAAATGTTGCCTGAGCTAAATTTTAAGGAGACATTAAAAGTGAAATGACACAGCCAGCTACCAAATGCATGCAAATAAAAGTTTCCAGAATCTCTTTTTCATAAAGCCTTTTTCCTTAGGAAAAGTTTAGCTTTCAATGCTTGGGATTCTCAGTGCTGTATGTTGGAGCTTTTACAGTTGAGTGTTCAAATGTTGGATCCCTTTTGATATTACATGATTAAAACCCCAGCAGACATAATTTACTGACAGGACAAATTAATGGTAAGGAATGCTTCCACACATAAAATAGAGAGATTGTTCTGTGATAGTAGTTTATTCCTGGGTGAAATTCTGGGATCAGTCACTAGGGTTTAGATAGAACACACTATGTTATTTTTTTTATATATATATATATATATATATATATATATATATATATACATAAAATTAAAATAAGGAACTATTAAGGGGGGGGGAAGAGAGGAGACAGGACTCTAAGTTTCAGAGAAATCCATCTTTGTGCCTTGTTTCATTGCTCTGAGTCATTAAACTGCTTCAAGGACTAGTCATCATTTACTTAATAACTGTGTACTTGGATAAAGACAGGCTATGATTATAAACATTGAAGGTTTGCTTCCTGAATGTTGAAAAGGGGGATTGCTTGTATGGGCAGATGATGATGATGCAGCTAGGACAAAGTGTACTTGACTGAGTCTTTAGGAACTGGAGAAAATATCTATAGCAGAATTCCTCTTTGTCTCATGAACCTATAAGTGTGGTACTTTGGTAAATGATGAGCTTAGCAGGATGAAGAAAACAATGAAATGGTCCAAATGCTCCTTTCAGCCCAGGGAGAGGCAATACTGCCTGAACCCCACAAAGACAGATATTGTGCTTCTGAATTGGACTAGAACGTTGCTATCCCTTCTACCTTTGAAACTGCAAACCCCAGTCTTGTTAAAGAAAGGCAGGACAGAGCACAGGCTGTAGCTTAGGGTTAAACTGCCCATTTTTGTTCCAAGTGCTAATGACAGGAGATAGAGTTCAGTAATGAAGTTAGAACTGGAGGATGTTGCTAGCTTTTTTGCTGTCAGTTTCATAAATGCAAGTGAAGCCATGGAATGGATTATTCAGGGAGGTGGTTGTGGCCCCATCCCTGGAGGTGTTTAAGACCAGGCTGGATGAGGCTCTGGCCAGCCTGATCTAGTGTGGGGTGTCCCTGCCCATGGCAGGGGTTGGAACTAGATGATCCTTGTGGACCCTTCCAATCCTGACTGATTCTATGATTCTAAAACAGTGCACTTTTTATAATCATGTATGAGAAGCTCATTATAAGACAGCTTTTCACCCTGCTAACAACTTGCCCTTTTAAAAACCTTGCAAGATTTTAGTCATCCAGTGGCTTCAACTAGATCAAAACACCTGCATTAAAATAAAGTGTCTTCTCTTTAATTTAGACCTTTCCAAGTATTTAGTCTTGCCCACCCCTGCCATGTCTTCTGCCTTTTAATCTGCATTCTTCAATTACCTTCAGGAACATGCAAGAAAATAGCTTGTATTATTAGTTGCATCCTTACACTGGCCCCAGATCCACACGCTACCCTTTTGGAACCCCAGAAAGGCTTTAGCTAAGAGACAAAGGGCAGTCGTCTAGACATGGTGTCTTTATTTCCTCCTGGTATTAGAAATTTCTCTTTTAAAAGAGAAAAAAATCGTTATTTATTTATTTATTTAGGTATCTAGCTTGGCTGAACTGTGGAACCGTTGCAAAGGGGCACAGGGAATATACAATGCATTTATTCAGGTGGCCAAGATGCCAATGGCATCCTGGCTTGTATCAGGAACAGTGTGGCCAGCAGGAACAGTGTGGCCAGCAGGAATAGGGAAGTCATTCTGCCCTGTATTCAGCACTGGTCAGGCCACACCTTGAGTCCTGTGTCCAGTTCTGGGATCCTCAGTTTAGGAAAGATGTTGAGTTGCTGGAAGGTGTCCAGAGAAGGGCAACAAAGCTGGGGAGGGGTTTGGAGCAACAGTCCTGTGAGGAGAGGCTGAGGGAGCTGGGGTTGCTGAGACTGGAGAAGAGGAGGCTCAGAGGAGACCTTAGTGATCTCTACAAGTACCTGAAGGGAGGTTGTAGAGAGGTAGGAGTTGGTCTCTTCTCCCAGGCAACCAGCACTAGAACAAGAGGACACAGTCTCAAGCTACACCAGGGGAGGTTTAGGCTGGGTGTTAGGAAGAAGTTCTTCACAGAAAGAGAGATTGGCCATTGGAATGTGCTGCCCAGGAAGGTGGTGGAGTCACCATCACTGGAGGTGTTCAGAAAGAGACTGGATGGGGTGCTTGGTGCCGTGGTTTAGTTGATTAGATAGTGTTGGATGACAGGTTGGACTCAATGATCTCAAAGGTCTTTCCCAACCTGGTCTATTCTATTCTATTCTATTCTATTCTATTCTATTCTATTCTATTCTATTCTATTCTATTCTATTCTATTCTATTCTGACTGTGACCTCATTTTTCTGGGATTTTATTGTCTCTTTTTTTTTTTTGGTAACTTCTGAACTTTGGATTCTTTGTTGTCTTTCCTTATAGACTTAACATTTTATTAGCTTTCTTAGCAACAATCTGCCTAAACAATATTAATTCTTTGAACAAGCAGCAACTGAGCTTCTCTTAGAGAAATAGGGAAAGTTCTTGTGGGAGAAACACCAAGCTATGAGTTCATCCTAATGTCCTTAGCATGCTGAAACCTCAACTGAAAGCTTGGAATAACCCCAGTACCCTTCCAGCAGGCACTTCTGAAATACCATCTTCGTAAAGCAGCAAAAACACATTGACAACATTTCAACCCCTTTATTTTCCAAAAGCAATTATATTTGCTGTTGGCTCGTTTCCACCATGTCAAGCTATCATTCTGTATGTGTATAATTACTGCACCCCTCACAGGAGTGAGTCTGACAGAGAGACTTGCATAGAAGAGCAAACAGAACAATCTTCCAGCCCTTGGCACTAGAGGGAACTAACAAAAACCCATAAATTTAAGATTTGCCTGTTCTGTTGCTGGTTCCCTGGGAGAAGAGACCGAGCCCCACCTGGCTACAACCTCCCTTCAGGTACTTGTAGACAGCAATAAGGTCTCCCTGAGCCTCCTCTTCTCCAGGTTAAGCAACCCCAGCTCCCTCAGCCTCTCCTCATAGGGCTGTGCTCCAAACCCCTCCCCAGCTTTGATGCCCTTCTCTAGACACGTTGCAGCAAGTCAACATCTTTCCTAAACTGAAGGGCTCAGAACTGGACACAGGACTCAAGGTGTGGCCTAACCAGTACAGTGTAGAGGGGCAGAATGATCTCCCTGCTCCTGCTGGCCACATTGTTCATTTGGTTGATATTTCCTTATTTATCTAAGGTGGCCTTTAGGTGAGGGAAAGGATGGGGGGCAGGTGTATGTTTGTATGTGTGTTTATATATACACATGTCTACATAAGCACATAAAGATACAGGGTGTGTGTGTATATGTGCATGTGTTTCTATGTGGGTGTGAGGGTGCATATGTGTGGGGTTGAGTTTAGGTTGCTTTAAATCCAGTTTGCAGTTATAGCAGGAGTTGGATTTGATGGAGTGGGTCCAGAGAAGTGCTCCAGAAATGATCAGGGGACTTGAGCACCTCTGCTACAAGGACAGGCTAAGGGAGCCAGGCTTGCACAGCCTGAAGAAGAGAAAGCTCCAGGGAGACCTAACAGTGACCTTCCAATATCTGAAGGGGGCTACAAAAAGGCTGCAGAGTGACTGTTTCCAAGGGCCCGCAGTGATAGAACAAGGGCCAATGCCTTGAAATTAGAGAAGAGGAGACTTAGGTTGGATGTTAGCAAAAAGTTGTGCACCATGAGGCTGGTGGAACACTGGGACCAGTTGCCCATGGAGGCCCCATCCCTGGAGATATTCAAAGTGAAGCTCCACAAGGCTTTGAGCAACCTGACCTAGTGTCCTTGCTGAATGCAGGGCAGTTGGACTAAATGACCTTTGGAGGTCCCTTCCAACCCAAGCCATTCTATGATTCTGTGATTCTATGTTGTCATGGCCATCTGCTTTAGGAATTGAATTGACAGGCCCATGGACCAGTAGGGCTCATTCACTGGGACTTCTCACACTTCTGGCTATTGAACTGCCGTTGACATATTGAAAGTCATCACTGTCGTTTGATCTGCAATCTATTTGTTAATGATATGCAAGGTTCCTCTGTGCCAAGGAATCAATAGCAAATGCTTGGTGCATTAACAACATCAAGATACAGAGCTGCTTTGGTTAGAAAAATGTCCAGTTTTACTACCTCTCTCCAACAGTGATCCTTATGGTGTGCTATTAAAAAGAAAACAACTGTGAAAGAACAAATATGCTAGACATAAATCTTCACTGCTGTTCTCCTACCCAGACAGCCTTTATCTGGTCTATGAGAAGAGTATTAATGGTTAGTCACTTATACAGCATCAGTTTTATCATCTGATTTACTTTCTCTAAGCCAACCATTAGTTTGTTGGTTTGGGTTGTTTTTCTTCTAATACCTACATCTTAAATGTTTGACTGGTATTTTCATAGAATCAGTCAGGGTTGGAAGGGACCACAAGGATCATCTAGTTCCAACCCCCCTGCCATGGGCAGGGACACCCCACACTAGATCAGGCCGGCCACAGCCTCATCCAGCCTGGTCTTAAACACCTCCAGGGATGGGGCCTCAACCACCTCCCTGGACAACCCATTCCAGGGCTTCACCACTCTCATGGTGAAGAACTTCTTCCTCATGTCCAGCCTGAATCTCCCCACCTCCAGGTTCATTCCATTCCCCCTAGTCCTATCACTACCTCATATCCTGAGAAGTCCCTCCCCAGCCTTGGAATATCATTTTCATTCATTTCAATCAATGTTTTTTGATTCCTATCTCCTGTCTGTTGTCTTGGTGAAACAGGTTACCTGAAGGGTTGGGGTTTTTTTTTAGTGTATATACTGTTTAGTTTTAAATGATTTAATGACTTTTAATGATAACTCATTAGCATTGTTCCTGCCCTCTTCTTTACACAACCTGAAATGCTGTTCCATTTTTTCGACCTGCCACACATTTTATCCTCAATCTGTTCAACCTGGAAGCCTCTAAAACCCTTGATTTGTTTCTAAACATGACTAAGCTGAAAACATTTCTTTTAATCTAGCTCACTAGTAAATATATTGGATAGCAGTCCTGCCAGGACCACACTTTCAAGCTTTTGATGCATTAAAATTTTATTAAGAATTCCTATTGCCATCTCACTCTCTAGACTTTTTCCAGAACAAAAACTACCTCTTGGCTTTGTTGGTATTTTTTTGTCATAAAATACCACACATGGAAAATAAAAAAAGAAGTGGGTAGATTCAGACTGGGTGTAAGGAAGAAGTTCTTCCCCATGAGGCACTGGAACAGGTGGTGGAAGCCTCATCCCCAGAGGTTTTTAAGGCCAGGCTGGATGTGGCTCTGAGCAACCTGCTGTAGTGTGAGGTGTCCCTGCCCATGCATGGCAGAGTGGTTGGAACTAGATGATCCTTGAGGTCCCTTCCAACCCTAACAACTATATGATTCTTTATGATTTTTTTCCCCACTAATACTACCCTGATTATTCCTGTGATGTGATATTAACCCAACTTTTGAGTAAACCAGGAAAAACGTCAAAGGGGACTCTTCACCATCAGTCATGTAATTGCAGCATCTCAGAGGCTCTTCAGTAGCTTGAACATGAGGACACAGTCTCAAGCTGCACCAAGGGAAGTTTAGGCTCAAGGTGAGGAGGAAGTTCTTCACTGAGAGAGTCATTCATCATTGGAATGGGCTGCCCAGGGAAGTGGTGGAGTTGCTGTCCCTGGAGGTGTTCAAGAGGGGATTGGACGTGGCACTTGGTGCCATGGTCTAGTCATGAGGTCTGTGGTGACAGGTTGGACTCGATGATCTTTGAGGTCTCTTCCAACCTTGGCAATACTGTGATACTGTAACATGACTAAAGCCCCCTGAAGTATTATAAAATCCTTGGCAGCACCCCTGACTCTCTAGAAGCTTGCAGGATGGAGGCAGCTGTCCCCTCTCCAAGTAGTTCTCTTAATAACCTGTTTCATTTTCATATTCACACCTGTTCATAGATCAACTTTGTATACAGGCAAGGGGGACCAACGAGATTTCTCAAGTGCAAAAATGTAATGAATTCCTTTCCCCTTGTCAATCTCTTGCTTTTTAATTAACTCTAATCTGACATCAGCTCTTCTGAAAGGGTATTTATAAAATTCCTTGATATTTGATGTGCACGTTAGGGTGTTTATTGTTAGCGTTCTCTGCTCTGTGAGGTAACTATTATTGTGCTGTGGTTTAAGATGCCAAAGGATGAATTAGGATTTACCTTCCCCTTTCTTAAGAAAGTAGGTCTGAAAAAGAACATCTCAGAACATACCATTTAGGGATTTCCCACCCCCCCCCCCTCTTTTTCTTCATGATTGCTTTGCTGTCCCAGACCCAAACAACTTTTTCTGTTCTAGGTGTGATTAATCACGGTACAAAAACCAAGCAAACAAAACAAACAAACAAAGAAAAAAAAAACAACAAACCAAAAAGTGCAAAAGAAAAAAAGCTGTGGAAATGCCAGGAAACCTTGTAGTGACAGCTGGCTGAACATGAGCCAGCAGTGTGCCCAGGCAGCCAAGAAGGCCAATGGCATCCTGGCAGGCATCAGAAATAGTGTGGCCAGCAGGAGCAGGGAAGTCATTGTGCCCCTGTACTCTGCACTGGTTAGGCCACACCTTGAGTCCTGTGTCCAGTTCTGGGCTCCTCAATTTAAGAAGGACATTGAGACGCTTGAACATGTCCAGAGAAGGGCAACGAGGCTGGGGAGAGGCCTCAAGCACAAGCCCTGTGAGGAGAGGCTGCGGGAGCTGGGGTTGTTTAGCCTGCAGAAGAGGAGGCTCAGAGGAGACCTTATTGCTGTCTACAACTACCTGAAGGGAGGTTGTAGCCAGGAGAGGATTGGTCTCTTCTCCCAGGAAACCAGCACCAGAATGATATGACATATTCTCAAGCTGTGCCAGGGGAAGTTTAGGCTGGAAGTGAGGATAAAGTTCTTCACTGAGAGACTTGTTAGCCGTTGGGATGTGCTGCCCAGGGAGGTGGTGGAGTCCCCATCTCTGGAGGTATTCAAGTGGGGATTGGATGTGGCACTTGGTGCCATGGTTTAGTAGTCATGAGGTGTTGGGTGACAGGTTGGACTTGATGATCTTTGAGGTCTCTTCCAGCCTTGGAGATTCTGTGGTGTTATGATAGTGGATATTACTGAAGGCATGTTTGATTTCATATTCCTATGAGCAAAGCTCATGGCTATATAGCTGTGATTTTTTCATCTTTTTTTCATTAATCTGTTGGATTATATCTCATGTGCCAAAAATATTCTATCCAGGCTTGACTCCAAGGGCTCATGCCAAACAGGAAGAATTTCAGAAGAGTAATGTTAAAATTTAAACTAAATAATATTGTTGTTATGGTGGAAAGAGTCTTGAGCATAGACTCATGGGATGGTTTGGGTTGGAAGGGGCCCCTTGAAGATCAACCAGTAGCAACCCCACTGCCATGAACCAGAATACCTCCCACTAGCCCAGGTTGCTCAAGTCCTCATCCAGCAGGAAGGGAGCATCTGTGACCTCCCTGGGCAACCTATTCCAATATTTCACCACCCTCCCTGTACAGAATTTCTTTCTAGTATCAAGTCTAAATGTTCCCTGAACTTCTCTCAGCCTGTCCACATAGCAGAGGTGCTGCAGCCCTCTGATCATCTTCATGGCCCTCCTCTGGATGACTTAAAAACACTTCATTTGTTAGTACTCCATTTAAATGCACCAGTTTTCATTACAAAACCAGTAAAGACATTACAATGAGATCACATATTCAAGTAATGACTAAAGTTTAGCAATATTTGACTGTATTTCACATTTTCATGTCTTCAGTTATGGCATCATTAATCCTGCTCCTGAAGGGACTTTAATTTAATTGCAGCAGAAATTTCAGTGCTGGTTCAGTCTGTACTTAAGACTCATAACATGAGATCTCTTTTGGTTCAAAAAGTCTAATGTGTAGTTAATTTTATTTATGCTCCTCAACTCTGTTTTCCAGACACTGAAAAGCATGTTGGCAAAGAAAATGACATTATTGCTGGAGTCAAGAGACAGCAATGAATCTGACATGGATTTCCATACCTTAAGTGTCATCTCACTTCCCCATTCAGAGAATTGTTATACCAAGGAGACTGAGCAGTTAAGACAAGAGAATAACAACGCAGAAGTCCTACTTTCAATGCTACTTTTCAGCTGTTTGTTGCTATTTTCTCACCCATAACAGACAGTTACAAGTAGTTATCTGTTCCATGGAAACACTCTAAGAATAAACTTCACTTTTTGTTATGAAATTTGAGGGCTAGGGGGGCCAGGTAAAGTATGGTTAAGTTTGCAGCCACATTAGATATTATAAGAGGGATTAATAGAGATGATGGCAGGATGTGATTCACTTAGCTATGAAAAGTTGTTTCCTTTGATTCCAGCAGCCAGGCTGAAAAAAACACAAACCCACAACCAAAAACCAACAACCAAAACTATTTTTAAGAAAACTATTAATATTTTAGGAAAAACATATGACTCACTTATTGCCAACATTTGTATTGACAGGCTGGCAAGACGTGTTTGGGGAACGGCAATAATTCAACGTCGCATTTGAAGACAGCAGAAGCAGAGACGAGCTTCCAGGTATCCTATTTCTGAGCAGTTGTCAGGGTTTTAACTAAAATGTCTTGTAAAGCATGTACTTGAAGTATTCTCAACACATTCTGCAACTACCTGAAGGGAGGTTGCAGCCAGGTGGGGGTTGGCCTCTTCTCCCAGGCAACCAGAAGCAGAACCAGAGGACACAGGCTCAAGCTGTGCCAGGGGAGGTTTAGGCTGGATGTTAGGAAGAAATTCTTCACAGAAAGAGAGGTTGCCCATTGGAATGTGCTGTCCAGGGAGGTGGTGGAGTTACCATCACTGGAGGAGTTTAAGAAGAGACTCAGTGAGGCACTTGATGCCATGATTTAGTTGATTAGATGGTGTTGGGTGATGGGTTGGACTTGATGACCTCAAAAGTCTTTTCCAACCTGGTCTATTCTATTCTATTCTATTCTATTCTATTCTATTCTATTCTATTCTATTCTATTCTATTCTATTCTATTCTAGTCTAGTCTAGTCTAGTCTAGTCTATGCTATGCTATGCTATGCTATGTTATGCTATGCTATGCCATGCCATGTTATCCTCTCCCATCCTCTCCCGTCCTATCCCATCCTATCCTATCCTATCCTATCCTATCCTATCCTATCCTATCCTATCCTATCCTATCCTATCCTATCCTATCCTATCCTATCCTATCCTATCCTATCCTATCCTATCCTATCCTATCCATCCCATCCCATCCCATCCCATCCCATCCCATCCCATCCCATCCCATCCCATCCCATCCCATCCCACTCTACTCTACTCTACTCTACTCTACTCTACTCTACTCTACTCTACTCTACTCTACTCTACTCTTCCAACTCTTCCAACCTGGTGTATTGTATTGTATTGTATTGTATTGTATTGTATTGATGACACTGTTCTGTAAAAGGTTTGGTAGGGTCTAGTCCTTTTAATAATGTCACTACATCAGTGATAATTGTTTTGATTTGTTGTTTGATTGGTTTGGGTTTTGTAGTGGTTTTGTAGTTTTGAGTTTTGTAGTGAGGTTGTGGACAGGTGGAGGTTGGTCTCTTCTCCCAGGCAGCCAGCATCAGAACAAGAGGACACAGTCTCAAGCTGCACCAGGGAAGGTTTAGACTGGATGTTAGGGAGAAGTTCTATACAGAGAGAGTGATTGCCCACTGGAATGTGCTGCCCAGGGAGGTGGTGGAGTCACCATCATTGGAGGTGTTCAGGAGGAGACTTGATGGGGTGCTTGGTGCCATGGTCTATTTGTTTAGGTGGGTTGGATTGGTTGCTGGGTTGGACACGATGATCTTGAAGGTCTCTTCCAGCCTGGTTTATTGTATTGTATTGTATTGTACTCTACTCTACTCTACTCTACTCTACACCGATGCTTCTGAAACAAAACAGAGTTTTCAGTTCAGACTTTGCTCCTGATTGCAGTCCATTCTTTCAAAATGGCTTCTGGTGGTAAAATTCTGGAAAACTCTTGGAGAACTGGATAAAATAATTCATAGATTCATAGAATGGTTTAGGTTGGGACAGACCTCAAAGATCATCTAGTTCCAACCCTACTGCCATGGGTGGGGATGCTTCCCACTAGCCCAGGTTACTCAAGGCTTCGTGCAACCGTGTCTTAAACACCTCCAGGGAGGGGGCATCCATGACTTTCCCTGGGCAACCTGATCCAGTATCTCACCATCCTCACTGTAAACAATCTCTTCCTAATCTCCAATCTAAGTCTGCCCTCCTCAAGTTTCAATCCATTCCCTCTCTTCCTATCACTACAAGCTCTTGTAAAAAGCTCCTTCCCAGCTTTCTTGTATGCCCTCTTCAGGTACTGTAAAGCCTCTTTATGGTCTCCCCAGAGCCTTCTTTTCTCCAGGCTGAACAGCCCCAACTCTCTCAGCCTGTCCCCATAGGGAGGTTCTCCAGCCCTCTTATCATCTTTGTGGCCTCCGCTGGACCTGCTCCAGCAGTTTGATGTCCTTATGCTAGGGACAGCAAAGCTGGACGCAGTATGCCAGTGAGGTCTAATGAGAGCAAAGCAGAGGGGCAGTATCACCTCACTCATCCTGTGGCTCTCACTGCCTTTGATACAGACAAGGTTATGTGAAGCCATATGGAGCCATGTTTCCTATGGAAGAGTTAGAGTAACTTATATATCTGAGCTCTTCATTTGATAGACCACAAAAAAGAAGATTTAAATCACCGTGATTGTAAAGTAGCATCAGACTGGTATGGTTAAAACTATACAAGTGGTGACTCTCAAAGATGGTTAAACAATCTTCCTTTAGTGGAGACAAGGATCCTCTTCTAGACACAGCTGATGATGTCCTATGAGGACAGACTGAGGGAGTTTGGGTTGTTCAGTCTGGATAAGAGAAGGCTCCAAGGAGACCTAATTGTGACCTTCCTAAGGGGACCTACAAGATAGCTGGAGAGGGACTTTTTAGGCTGTCAGGAGTGATAGGACTGGGGGGAATGGAAAAAGAAATAGAAATGGGGAGATTCACATTGGATGTTAGGAAGAAGTTCTTCCTCATGAGGGTGGTGAGACACTGAAAGAGGTTGCCCAGGGAGTTGGTGGAAGCCTCATCCCTGGAGGTTTTTAAGGCCAGACTGGATGTGGCTCTGAGAAACCTGATTTAGTGTGATGGGTCCCTGCCCATGTCAGGGGGGTTGGAACTGGACGATCCTTGAGGTCCCTTCCAACCCTAACAATTCTGTGATTCTGTGATGAATATTATGTCCTGCTGTAGCTGTTTAAGACTGATACATCACTTCACTAGAAATGCCACATCCAATTCTTTGAACACTTCCAGTGATGGTGACTCCACCACCTCCCTGGGCAGCACATTCCAATGGCAAATCTCTCTTTTGGTGAACAACTTCCTAACATCCAGCCTAAACCTCCCCTGGCGCAGCGTGAGACTGTGAAATGCAGCTCAGTGTGCACTATTGCCATGGCTTTTTAACATACTTTTACTATTGTTTGCTTATATATGTGAATATCCTGCCTGCAGTGCTCACACTGATGCTTTTGTTTTCACCCTCAGCAGAAGTTGCACAGCCCTCCATGGAGCAAGCCCGAAGATAAAAAATCAGCTGAAAGAAAGGAGAAAAAAATTGAAGAGCCTGTTAGCACAAAAGAAAAAAGACTCTGAGCTCTACTGAACTCCATTAAAAAATGCCCATCACTTGCTTCCATCTTCATCTTCTTTTTAGTCCAGAGGCATGAAATGTATCAGGTTTCTCAAGCATGCATTTTCCACTATTTTATGAATGTTTGTAAATTAGTCTAGAATAGACCAATTAGTACCTTCCAGCAATAATCCAAAATGGATGTTTGAAGAAATGCTTCATAACCTAGCCTGATTTTGAACTCTTGTTCTACCTGATCAGTCACTGCATACTACAAATTAGTTTCTTTGTAAACAGCAGCTGTTCTCAAGTATTTTCTCAGTCTGTTCTATTTCATGTACCTTTATGGTAGATTAGGTTTTAAGTCAAGAATTAAGGGACAGTTAACTTGGGGGGAGGGGTGGAACATAATAAATCTGTGCAAACAACATTGAAGTGCAACTCATAACAGTAACTGTAAAAATGGGACAGGGGGGGTCCATGTATACTCACCTTTCAGTAATACCATTTCAGATCTGCTCACTTAATAAAAGATGGTTGGTTGGTTGGGTTTTTTTCTAACTGCTGTCACAACTAGTCCATTTTTCAGCACTGAAGCATCAACAGAAACGCAGAGTTAAAGGGATATGGATAGAGTATTGGCTTTTAGGATTCAAGCAAAAATGTTTGCAGGTGGAACTGAGTTCAAATTTTGTAGCGTGGGCACTAGCCATGAAAAGTCAATTTTACCCCTTATAGTTGTCCTGATCTTAACAGGATAATTATACTTCACATGGTAAAACCTCCACTTGTTCACTACAGCCCTTGGTCACTCCAGCAGAAAGAAGCATTTTGGTTCAGGTAAACTCTGTGACTCCTAGGGTTCTCCTCACTTTTCCTGAGTCAGCAGAGAGGGAGCAGAAGGTATAGTGAGAGTTTTTGCTGCTTTGTGCTTGTGTTGGTTTAACTTCAGGATTCATATGCCTCATCTGCCTGAGATGTGAATCTTTCAGGAACTAGTGCCCTAGGAATGGCCTGATGCAATGTTTGTACTTTTATGCTTTCCTCTGGCAGGGAGCAGGTTAAGTAGCTGTAAGTTGTAAACTCCCACCCTCCTCTTACTATACACAGCAGTGCATTACAGCTTTGACTAGACTGGAAGTAATTTGGTTATGTCAGTTTGCTTTTCCTCATTACTGAATCTGTTTAAACAGCAAGCAGACAAAATTTTTCCTTCAGCTATGCTCCCTGCTCCCATTTTACCTGTCCTTCAACAGTCTCATCCAACAGCTGCCTGTTCCTTGGTGATGTGAGTAATATTTTGCCCTGACGTCTTCTATATGCTCCTCATCTCAAAGGTAGTCATTGCAGAGTGGAAGGCTCTGTGTCTGGAGAAATTACAACACATTTTAAAAGAAAATAAACTCCTGAGCTGATGAAATTATGGGAAAATGCTGAACAAAATCACATTATTATCAAAGAAAAGATTCTCCATATGTGTTACAAGAAGTACAAGCCTCGAGCACAAGCCCTACGAGAAGAGGCTGAAGGAGCTGGGATTATTCAGCCTGGAGAAGAGGAGGCTCAGGGGAGAACTTATTGCTTTCTACAACTACCTGAAGGGAGGTTGTAGCCAGGAGGGGATTGGTCTCTTCTCCCAGACACCCAGCACCAGAACAAGAGGACACAGTCTCAAGCTGCACCAGCAGAGGTTTAGGCTTGAGGTGAGGAGAAAGTTCTTCGCTGAGAGAGTCGTTCGCTATTGGAATATGCTGCCCAGGGAGGTGGTGGAGTCACCATCCCTGGAGGTGTTCAAGAGGGGATTGGAAGTGGTACTTGGTGCCATGGTCTAGTAATCATGAGGTCTGTGATGACAGGTTGGACTTGATGATCTTTGAGGTCTTTTTCAACCTTATTGATTCTATGATTCTAAGTGAAATCCTGGTCTTAAAAATTATCAGTAATGTGCCTTTTCACATCTGATCTTGAAATCGATCATCATCAAATTGTACCTATCAAACACAACATGAATTTGTTTTAGGCAAATGTCTGCATGTGGGAGACATTTACTGCAGTTCAGTTGTACCTACAACAAACCTGGCTGAGAATTTTCAGTGTGCAAGAGCTGTGATCCTGTCTCATTTATGGCTAGTGCTAATTTCTAGCTATGTCAAAACCAACCTTTCTTTCCACATGACACACCTGAACTGAAATATCTGAGGAATGGCCTGAAAAGGTCACTGAAACTTGCAGTCTTCTGTCTAGCAACCAGCACCACAACAAGAGGACACAGTCTCAAGCTGCACCAGGAGAAGTTTAGGCTCAAGGTGAGGAGAAAGTTCTTCACAGAGAGAGTTGTTCGCCATTGGAATGGGCTGCCCAGGGAGGTGGTGGAGTCACCATCCCTGGAGGTGTTCAAGAGGGGATTGGATGTGGCACTTGGTGCCGTGGTCTAGTAATCATGAGGTCTGTGGTGACAGGTTGGACTTGATGATCTTTGAGGTCTTGTCCAAACTTGGTGATACTGTGATACATGGCCCAGAGGAAGGAGGTAAGCTGTCCTACCCAGCACTTGTTTCACCTTTCTAAATCATTCCACAGCGCTGATGGCATATCTACTGTTGTTACAACTGCTGAATGCTGCTGTGGCATGGCATGACCTGGGGTTGGTGGCCACAACAAGCAAAAAATGTGCCTGTAAGTCATGAATGGTGAGCAGCCTTCTGTTTTCTGGGAATGGGCATCATTTTAGAAGAATAGAAGAATAGAATAAACCAGGTTGGAAGAGACCTGGTTGGAAGATCACCACATCCAACCCATCAACCAATCCAACACACCTAAACAACTAAACCATGCAACCAAGCACCCCATCAAGTCTCCTCCTGAACACCTCCAATGATGGTGACTCCACCACCTTCCCAGGCAGCCTATTCCAATGGGCAATCATGCTCTCTGTGTAGAACTTCATGTGATGAATCTGTTTGCCATAGAAAAAAAAACAAAGCAAGATCTTGGGGTGGGGGAGGAGTTGTGAGGTTGGTTTTCAGTTCGTTTTGTTTCCGAAAGGTTTATTGTCAGAAACTTTCCTCTAGCCCTGGGCTTCTGAGCTGGGGGGTATGTTTGCATGTATGTGTGCTTTCACTTTTGTGTGTCCCTTTTCCTAGGTGATGGTGAGGATCACAGGAGACAGGAAACAGGAGCAAAGCCATGTTGGTGGGGAGAATTAATCCTTGTGCTTTGATAAAGCTGTAGAAATCGATTACGTCTAGTCTGAGGATTACTTGACTGCCTTCAGGTGGGACATCGATTGCCACAGCGTGAGTAGCAGTCTCACTTCTTCAAGATGATGGCTGGGGGAATTCCTGTCAATCTTCAGACCTACTATTTCTAGGGTAACCAACATAATGATGCAGAATTAAGACAGAATTCTGGGGGTAAGTTAATCTTTTATCTGTGTATGTTGTGAGTGTATCTGATACATGCTGTAGGTACAACTTAACAGATATTGCCGTTCTGAAGTTTCTAGTCTTCAGCTGAGAGTTTAGGTACACACCTAAAGTGAAATCTGTTCCTGATGGTTGTGTCTCAGAGAACTACAGTCCAGAAATGTATTAACACCTTTTCAGTTTGGGAGGAAATTTCTTTTATATGTGTACATGGGGAAAAAAAAAATAAAAATATATATATATATATATATATATAAAAAACAGTTAGAGAGGATAGTGGGATGTGTATGAGTGTGTGTGGTAAAAGTCAAAGGGTTTGAAGGGAAAATAAAACAAACCCCTCACAGCAATGCTTGCAGGCATTAGCATTGCTTGTCAGTAGCCAAGGTGTGTATATTTTCACCCAGTGGATCAATAACCATTCTTTCATTCCTGCTGTGTGAGCGAGGATTTCACATTCCAGCCCTGGGTTGAAGCTAAATAGACCTTGCTATTCCCTCTGATCTGTAGTTACTCAACATTATAAACAACATGGTCATAAAGAAGCTTCAGTTTATACAACTTCAGCCATAATGCCACTTATGTGGTCTCTCCAGAATACTCTCAAAGCCTCTTACACTCAAGTTCAGAGAGCTGTGGCGCTGGGGCAGCACATCTTAAGGAAATGGTTTGCAGTTCCATACAGTTGCCTGGCAACCAGGTCATGACCTGCACCCTTCCCTTTGCAAATAGGGATTGCACATAAGGAAACAAAACACTTTTCTGTTAGATATTTCAAAGTTTAGCAGTTAAAAACAAATTCATTTTCATTTTAAAAGCAAGCCAAAGTGTTAATTTTCCAGTCTTGCAGATATGACCAAGAAGTTATCCAGCAACAAGAGAAGTGCAGTCAGCAGGACGAGGGAGGTGATTCTCCCCCTCTACACCACTCTTGTGAGACCCCACCTGGAGTACTGTGCCCAGTTCTGGAGCCCCTATTACAGGAAAGATCTGGAGGTGCTGGAATGCATCCAGATAAGGGCCACGAGGATGATCAGAGGGCTGGAGCTCCTCTGCTACGAGGACAGGCTGAGAGAGTTGGAGTGGTTCAGTTTGGAGAAGGTTCTGAGGAGACCTTATTGTGACCTTCCAGTATCTGAAAGGGGCCTACAAGAGAGCTGGTGAGGGACTTTTTAGGATGTTGGGTAGTGATAGGACTGGGGGGAATGTCACAGTATCACAGTATCACAGTATCGCTAAGGTTGGAAAAGACCTCGAAGATCATCGAGTCCAACCTGTCACCACAGACCCCACGACTAGACCATGGCACCAAGTGCCACATCCAGTCCCCTCTTGAACACCTCCAGGGATGGTGACTCCACCACCTCCCCGGGCAGCCATTCCAATGGCGAATCACTCTCTCCGTGAAGAACTTTCTCCAGAACTTTCACCTCCAGCCTAAACTTCCCCTGGCACAGCTTGAGACTGTGTCCTCTTGTTTTGGTGCTGGTTGCTAGGGAGAAGAGGCCAACCCCTTCCTGGCTATAACCACCTTTCAGGTAGTTGTAGAGAGCAATGAGGTCTCCCCTGAACCTCCTCTTCTCCAGGATAAACAACCCCAGCTCCCTCAGCCTCTCCCCATAGCGCTTGTGCTCAAGGCCTCTCCCCAGCCTTGTTGCCCTTCTCTGGACACATTCAAGTGTCTCGATGTCCTTCTTAAACTGAGGGGCCCAGAACTGGACACAGTACTCAAGGTGTGGCCTAACCAAAGCAGAGTACAGGGGCAAAATGACCTCCCTTATATATGGAATAGATCCAAGCTAGAGAGGTGAAATTTAGATTAGATGTCAGGAAGAAGTTCTTCACCATAAGAGTGGTGAGACACTGGAATAGGTTGCCCAGGTAGGTGGTGGAAGCCTCATCCCTGGATATTTTTAAAGCCAAGCTGGATGTGTCTCTGGGCAACCTGATCTAGTGGAGGGTGTCCCTCCCCATGGCAGGGGGGTTGAAAGAAGATGATCATTGACAATCCTGACAATTCTGTGATACTTGTCTCAAAATGTGTATCCTTGACATGTTGCCAGCCATTTCTGAAGTGTAAGGTCATTAAGCTTCTTAAAATTCTTTTTGTAAGTCAGGGGGGAAAACCACCAAACATGCTGCCTTGTTCCATACAATGCTCAGTTGGAGAGTATGTAATTAAAATGACATAATAGTAAATACATGGCAACCTGGACTTTGGTCACACACATGGAATGGGCTGCCCAGGGAGGTGGTGGAGTCACTATCACTGGAGGTGTTTAAGAGGAGACTGGAAGAGGCACTTGGTGCCATGGTTTAGTTGATAAGACGGTATTGGGTGATGGGTTGGACTCAATGATCTCAAAGGTCTTTTCCAATCTGGTTTATTCTATTCCATTCTATTCTAGTCTAGTCTAGTCTAGTCTATGCTATGCTATTCTATGCTATGCTATGCTGTCCCGTCCTGTCCTGTTCTATTCTACTCCTATTCTATTCTATTCTATTCTATTCTATTCTATTCTATTCTATTCTATTCTGCTCTATTCTATTCTATTCTTATGTAGCTGTTACTTAATAGGAATACTGTTAATTGATGTGGTGACACTTGGTTAACCATCTGCCTTTGTCCAATTCTGACCTGTAGTATAAAGCGCTGTAATGTTCAGAGGGATTCAATTTTACGCATCAGATGATATCCTCTCACTTTCTTCTTCCAGTCTTTCTGTCTTTCCTGCTGTCAGCCTGTCAGCTGAAGTGTCTGTTTCAGGGATTATGTTGCTATTAAATCCTGCCACAGCAGGTGCTGGATGTGTGCTCTAACACAATGCAGTGGTCACATCCCATTGACAGAAGACATTTTCATATTCCTCAGGTCACTGAACCTGGACAACTGATTTGGCATAGACAGTGCTGGATGAGTGTCTGACATCTGGGCTGAGGTATTGTGTCAGGAGCTATTAGTGTTGAATCTTCCTGGGCTTAGTGGCAGGATTGCTTTTGAGCAGCGGGGGTGGACTAGGTGATCTCCAGAGGTTGCTGTCAAGCTCTATCATTCTATGATTCAAGTACTGCTATGACACTGTTCTGTGATTAAAGGCAGTGTTACACAGAGTTGGATGTGGTGAGCAGTGGTTTCCATGTTGTCTATGAAAGCTTTAAAACTGCTCCAAGCATAATTGTCTCTTCAGAACTACAAGCCTTGGCAAAGCTAGCAAGTATTCTACACTTTCTTTAGTGCCTATTAAACAAGAACTTACCTCTTCCCTGTGGTATGGAAAACATGGAGTTCAGAAAGTATCACCGACTTACTCTTGGGTTTGTGGGTTTGTAATCCATCACAGCCTTGGTTGCTCTTCAAACTAGTGAATTTTTGAGAAATCACAGTATCACAGAATCACCAAGGTTGGAAGAGACCTCGAAGATCATCGAGTCCAACCTGTCACCACAGACCCCATGAGTAGTCCATGGCACCAAGTGCTACGTCCAGTCCCCTCTTGAACACCTCCAGGGACAGTGACTCCACCACCACCCCGGGCAGCACATTCCAATGGCGAATGACTCTCTCCATGAAGAACTTTCTCCTCACCTCCAGCCTAAACTTCCCTTAGTGCAGCTTGAGACTGTATCCTATCCCCTTGTTCTGGTGCTGGTTGCTAGAGAGAAGAGAACAACCCCTTAACCCCTTCCCGGCTATAACCACCTTTCAGGTAGTTGTAGAGAGCAATGAGGTCTCCCCTGAGCCTCCTCTTCTCCAGGCTAAACACCCCCAGCTCCCTCAGCCTCTCCTCGTAGGGCTTGTGCTCAAGGCCTCTCACCAGCCTCGCTGACCTTCTCTGGACATGTTCAAGTGTCTCGATGTCCTTCCTAAACTGAGGGCTTGAGTCCTAAACAGGAATCATGGTGTAGCCTGACCAATGCAGAGTACAGGGGCACAATGTTTTCCCTGCTCCTGCTGGCCACACTATTCCTAATGCAGGCCAGGATGCCGTTGGCCTTCTTGGCCACCTGGGCACACTGATGGCTCATGTTTAGGCAGCTGTCAATCAGCACCCCCAGCTCCCTCTCTTTTTGGGAGCACCTCAGCCACTCTAACGCCAGCCTGTAGCTCTGCATGGGGTTGCTGTGGCCCAAGTGCAGCACCTGGCACTTGGATTTGTTGAATGCCATCCTATTGGACTCCACCTCTCTGTCCAGTCAGTCGAGGTCCCTCTGCAGAGCCTTTCAATCCTCTAACTGACCAACATCTGATCCCAGCTTGGTGTCATCTGCAAATTTGCTGATGACTGTCTCAATCCCCTCATCCAGATCATCAATGAAGATGTTAAAGAGGATGGGGCCCAGATGGCATCTAAAAGTACACAGATTTTAAAAACAGACCAAAATCCCTCAAAGCAAAAAACAATAATCCCGAGTAAATCAAGACATACTGATGCGAAGGCAAGAGTTGAATACTGGCTAAAATAGGACCTGGATGAAGTAGGTTTTAAAGTTCAAGACTGTTTTAGGATCCCTGGGCCAGATTATTCCTTAATCACAGAATTTCAGTGAAGCTTCTGGGAACAAACATGGTTGGATGAACAGAAGGGAACTGCAAGTACTGGAATCAGCATTAACATATACATAATATATTTCTCTATCCAACGAGAATGTGCATCATAAATTATACATAATAATATGATAATAGGATACATACACAGTAATATAGCATCTCTATAGTTTAAATTATATGTTAATATAGAAGTTGGACTTCATGGTCTTTGAGGTCTTTTCCAACATTATTGATTCCATGATTCTAAGTTGTATACTAATGTATAATATATGCTCATTCATTGTTGATATTATAGGCAGTATATTCTGTTATGGTATATATAAAGTATTCTTGTACAGTGTGTGGCATCAAGAATTCCATATGTATTTGTATTTGTATTTAGCTAATGATATATAGCTAGAGATGTAGACAGATGTAGAGGTATTTGATTTTGGAGATCTGTACACACTTGGAACTTTTCCTCATTTCTCTATTTTTCATCATCTCGAGCACGAGCCCTGTGAGGAGAGGCTGAGGGAGCTGGGGTTGTTTAGCCTGGAGAAGAGGAGGCTCAGGGGAGACCTTATTGCTGTCTACAACTACCTGAAGGGTGGTTGTAGCCAGGAGGGGATTGGTCTCTTCTCCCAGGCAACCAGCGCCAGAACAAGAGGACACAGTCTCAAGCTGCACCAGGGGAAGTTTAAGCTCAAGTTGAGGAGAAAGTTCTTCACAGAGGGAGTTGTTCGCCATTGGAATGTGCTACCCAGGGAGGTGGTGGAGTCACCATCCCTGGAGGTGTTCAAGAGGGGATTGGATGTGGCACTTGGTGCCATGGTTTAGTCATGAGGTCTGTGGTGACAGGTTGGACTTGATGATCGTTGAGGTCTCTTCCAACCTTGGTGATTCTGTGATATGGGTCATCAAACAGAGAACAGGGTTTCCTTGGTGGGTATTTTTCTGTGGCTTGCTGATATGAGCATCAGAATTTAAAACCTGAACATCTACTAACTCAAAAATTCAGTGTGGATCTGGCAGGCAAAATTTACTCCTGTCAATCAGGTTTCCAGTTGAGGGTCCTAAATTTAAAACCAAACAAATATGAGATGCCCACTATGGTTAAAATGATCTACAGACTTAATTATGTTTTCCAAGGCAGAATTTGTTAAGTAATGAAGATTAATGAAATTAATTAATCCAAAATAATCCCCAAACTGACTCCTTGTCATCTTAATTCCATTATGCCATTAATGAAGGAGACCAGAATTTTGCTAGTTTTAATTAAAAGTGCTTCTTAATCAATGAAGAGTGCTAAGCCAAATAATGACTTTCCAGCTCTGATAGCATTTATGATTGCTAATAATGAAGCATCCATTACTTCTGCAAAGCTACAAAGCTAACAAATATGTTGGCCTTTAGCTGTTGATAAAGTGACCCATTTCTCGGGTGATTCACATGCAGAGTGAGGCCATTACACCTCCTTTGAGCAAAATCTAGCACTTAAAAAAAGTCTTCTGGTGGTGTCATTGCTCTGCAGATGCGACAGGCAAAGGCTCACTGCAGGCAATGAAGTTATATTGCTTTTACCTTTTGCAGAGCCGGCGAGATGACTGCCATCTGTGGGAAATTCCCACATGGCCTGGTGTTCAGCTAAATTTAGTGGTGTCAGCTGGGTCTTGTTCTCAGGGTATAATAACCTTGATATCACAGGACTGCCTTTGATGGGGCAAGTGGCACTGCATCAGAAATGAATTTTTCATTGCCAGTCCTTGGTGCACAAAAGCCAGCTCTGTATTATAAAGTCCTTTGGCAGAAGCCTGAATTTTTAGTGTGTATGTTCCTCTCTATTTACATCCTGCAGTACCCTGAAGGTGCTTTTCTTACACCTTACCACCCTTCTCATCTCCTGATGGACCTGGGTGATCAGAAAGGAGTTAGAGGCTGGGTTTGTTTCATGCATAATATGTGAGATCTGATTTCTTATTATTCCTGACTGAGGACATAATGTGTTTGGTGGAAATAATGTAGTCAGTGCTCTTTGAAACTGCTCAGTGATTGATACATCTGCCTCATTCCTTTCTTCATTTCCTTCTCCCTCATTCAAATACTGTTTGAACTAGGAAAAATATCTGTGTTAAAAAAAGAGAATAGAATAGAATAGAATAGAATAGAATAGAATAGAATAGAATAGAATAGAATAGAATAGAATAGAATAGAACAGAACAGAACAGAACATGTTGGAATATACCTTTGAGATGATCACGTCCAACCCATCATCCAACACCATCTAATAAACTAATCCATGGCACCAAGCTCCCCATCAAGTCTCCTCCTAAACCGCTCCAGTGATGGTGACTCCACTACCTCCCCAGGCAGCACATTCCAATGGCCAATCTCTCTCTCTGTGAAGAATTTCTTCCTAACATCCAGCCTAAACCTGCCCTGGTGCAGCTTGAGACTGTGTCCTCTTGTTGTGGTGCTGGGTGCCTGGGAGAAGAGACCAACCCCCACCTGGCTACATCCTCCCTTCAGGTAGTTGTAGAGAGCAATAAGGTCTCCTTTGAGCCTCCTCTTTTCCAGGCTAAGCAACCCCAGCTCCCTCAGCCTCCTCTCATAGGGCTTGTGCTCCAAACCCCTCACCAAATTAGCATCCTCTGGGAAGCATACTGGTTTGAGTTATTATGTGCAGCAAATTAATTCACTAAAGAAGGAAACCTTGCCAGAACAGAATCCAAAAGAAGAAAAAGACTGAGAAAATCCTTTTATTTCCCTGGGTTTGTAAAACTTTCACTGATTCAAATTTCAGTTCCTGAATTAAGAACAGCAAACAAGAGAAGATGTAGACAATTACTCAGCGATCCTGTTTGTATTTTTAGTGACTGAAATGCAAAGTAATAAGTTTGGATTCATTTTATGGAGACACTTTTGCCTTTTATTTTCACAACTGAGAGCAAGGAAAATAAATCAGACAGTGGCTTTAGAGGACAAGTATTTGTTTTATCACTTGATGTAAGTCTAGTCCTTCTAGCACGCAGCCAGCTAAAGAGAACATGGCCACAAGTTAAAAACGTGTGTGTTGCTCTTCTCATAGCAGTAGGTAGTGGTGTCACTGGCAGTTCAACACCCTTCTCATACAGCTCTTAACTGAAAAGAACATGTTCTTTTCGGTTTGTAAATCTATTTGTTCTCTTGGGAGTCAGAACATAGTTTTTCTTGCAGGCAAACAAGCATGAAAGATTCTACTACTCCTGTAGTTAGATGCCTGTAAGGACAGATTAATTCATGGTGCCAAGGAACAGGGGGGGTTCTATGTTTCATCTTTCCCTGTTCAGCTGTTCACTGCATTCTGTGAAGCTAGAAGGGCCATGTGAAAGAACCAACCTGTGTATAGATATATTTGAGTAAGCTGGTAAACATTTTATTATAGTTTACAGTCTGGTATAAGTTAATAAATATATTTATTAAGTCATATGTGCCTCTCTGCCTAGTAGGACTGGGTTTCTAGTCTGACACTTTTTTATTACTGTTCAATCAGACATCAAAACCCTGTGTGAAATTAAGGGCTGTGTCTCCATACCCATTCTGCATCTTTGAAGAACCTATTGAGTGCCTTTTTTTTGGTGTTTCTCAGTCTGCAGAAGCACCACACAGAGATTCACTCTGTCATTTCCCAGCGTCTGTGTACATCAGAGCAGCTCCCCTGTCGTTCTCTGAGGTGGTTTCAGGCACACCCGGCTTCTTGCTTTGTCTTTCATCATCTGTTGCAGTTGGGAAGAACTGTTTTAAATGAGTTGCTCTCCTAGCATGTCTCTCTCCAAATTAAAGGATGGCTCAGCTGGCAGGATTCTGGTACCCAGCTCTCAGAAGGCACCAGCTTTTTTCTGCTTTCAACTGGTCCCACACTGGGGAAGAGGGGAAATCAGCCAATGTGACTTTGGGAGGGTTCAGACAGCGCTGTGGAAGGCACCTTGTGTCAGATGTTACAATGAAACATATTAAAAAGTCAAACCTGGTAATTCTGAGCGCCAGCTTTAGAGAAGAGAAGAAAAGAAGAGAGAAGAGAGAAGAGAAGAGAAGAGAAGAGAAGAGAAGAGAAGAGAAGAGAGAGAGAGAAGAGAAGAGAAGAGAAGAGAAGAGAAGAGAAGAGAAGAGAAGAGAAGAGAAGAGAAGAGAAGAGAAGAGAAGAGAAGAGAAGAGAAGAGAAGAGAAGAGAAGAGAAGAGAAGAGAAGAGAAGAGAAGAGAAGGAGACGAGACCAGGTTAGAAGAGACCTTTGAGATCATCATGTCCAACCTATCACCCAACACTATCTAATCAACTAAACCATGGCACCAAGTACCTCATCCAGTCTCTTCCTAAACACTTCCACTGCTGGTGACTCTACCACCTCCCTGGGCAGCCCATTCCAATGGGCAATCACTCTTTCTATGAAGAACGTCTTCCTAACATCCAGCCTAAACCTCCCCTGGCGCAGCTTGAGACTGTGTCCTCTTCTTCTGGTGCTGGTTGCCTGGGAGAAGAGACCAGCTCTCACCTGACTACAACCTCCCTTCAGATAGTTGCAGACAGCAATAAGGTCACCCCTGAGCCTCCTCTTCTCCAGGCTAAGCAATCCCAGCTCCCTCAGCCTCTCCTCATAGGGCTTGTGTTCCAACCCCCTCCCCAGCTTTGTTGCTCTTCTCTGGACAGATTCCAGCACGTTTCCTGTCACCAGTGACTGCATCACTAGGCAAACATCCTTCATGTCATCTTGATGAGAAAAAAAGGAAAAAACCCCTCAAAGCATAGATTACTGGAGAGTCTTTTCCTTTTAATTAAAAATGGTTTTAGTGTAAGCAGAAGAAAGCAGACATTGCCTCCCTCCTATTGTTCTAGCTGGCAAGGTTGAGCAGCTCTAATCCGTAATATCTGGAATATCTCATTAATTTAGGGCTCTCATTTCTTGTTTTGCTCCTTTTGTGCAATCTCATTCATTGCTGCCTCATCTATAGAAGCAAAGAATATTCTTAAATAATAGAAAGGAACATCTTTTTCATGTTAATTAAGCAGTGGAGAGGGGAAAGAATGAGAAATCGCCACATATTGTACATACCAGCAAGGGGGAAATGAGGCATTTGAAGAGTACCATGACTGATCAGCAATTCCTGAACTCTTCTCTTTCTGATAAAATTACTTTTATGCTTTGTGGCAGTTAAATGACCTAGAATTTGTTACTTCTACGTGCCAAAATGGCATGTCAGGAGGCCTGAGCTTGTCTTGGTTTACATGGCATTAATAAAGCATTAATAATGACGTTTTATCCTGTCAGCATTCAGTCTACAATGCTTGAGACTGAACATAGGGTTGCTTAGCCTGGAGAAGAGGAGGCTCAAAGGAGACCTTATTGCTGTCTACAACTACCTAAAGGGAGGTTTTGGCCAGGTGGGGATTGGGCTCTTCACCCAAACAGCCAGCACCAGAACAAGAGGACACAGTTTCAAGCTGCACCAGGGGAGCCTCAGGCTGGGTGTTAGGAAAAGGTTCTTCACAGAAAGAGAGATTGGCCATTGGAATGTGCTGCCCAGGGAGGTGGTGGAGTCACCATCACTGGAGATGTTTAGGAAGAGACTGGATGGGGTGCTTGGTGCCATGGTTTAGTTGATTAGATGGTGTTAGATGATAGGTTGGACTCGATGACCTCAAATGTCTCTTCCAACCTGGTCAGGTCAGGTCAGGTCAGGTCAGGTCAGGTCTATTCTATTCTATTCTATTCTATTCTATTCTATTCTATTCTATTCTATTCCATTCCATTCCATTCCATTCCATTCCATTCCATTCTGATTATATATTGGAAATAAGTGATGCAGCTGTTACATTTATCCCTGTTTTCCTCTGAGCTCTAGATACAAAAATAACTGTGTTTCTGTAGCACAGGTGTTAACACAAGGACACATTATCAGAGGCTGTATTGTCAGTGGGAACGTGCACAGTGGTGGAGATACTCCACACAGTTCCCCAGATCACATATCCATCATTTCACAACGATAAATGTCTTGGCCAGGCTGGCTGGACCAGCAGCACTGGCAGGGCAAGGAATTTTCTAAAGATACCTTTGAATTGTATTCAAGGTTCTATTTCCTGGCCCCACTGCAGGAAGGGAGATGAGATTTGAAAGAACAGAGAGTTACTATGGATTATCTTTTCAGCATCCTCTCTTATCACAAAGCACTGCCACCGATAGAAGATCGTAATCAGATGCTTCAAAGGGCAGGGCAACAGATCTTGCTAGACAGCATTTCTGTGTGGAAATGCCCTACACTTTTAGATAACCCTCTGTTGCCAGTTGTCAAAGATGTGCTTGGACCTCGAAATAAGTGTTACTCTTGTTTCCAAAGCCTTGGTTGCCTGCTGCCAACAGAAATTTTAATTTGAAACCAATTCATAGGGAAAAAGAGGATTGTTCTATGATAATTAGGAGTATTTTGAGTTGAATTACAATGCAAAAGAATATCTGGGGTTTTTTTTTGAAACACCAGAATAAATGCTCATTCAATCCCACGAAACATTTTTACCTCACAGTTTAAATTCTATGTTGGTTGTGTTTCAATTTCATTAAACATTTGTGCTCCTGTTTTATGAGCTAGGCAGAGCCAAGTTGTTTCCTTTGAGCTAAGTCTTTGCTGTTGGTGATTTCTTAAGATTAAAAACAAAAGCAAACAAAAAAATAAAAGAGAGAGAGAGGGAAAGTGAAGAAATTAGAGGAGTTTTCTCCAAGGTCTCTTCCAACCTCCTCTCCTCTCCCTCTCCTCTCCCTCTCCTCTCCCTCTCCTCTCCTCTCCCTCTCCTCTCCTCTCCTCTCCTCTCCCCTCCTCTCCCCTCCTCTCCCCTCCTCTCCCCTCCTCTCCCCTCCTCTCCCCTCCTCTCCTCTCCTCTCCCCTCCCCTCCCCTCCCCTCCCCTCCCCTCCCCTCCCCTCCCCTCCCCTCCCCTCCCCTCCCCTCCGAAACGAAACTCTTCCCTCTTTCCTCTCCCCTCTTTCCTCTCCCCTCTTTCCTCTCCCCTCTTTCCTCTCCCCTCTTTCCTCTCCCCTCTTTCCTCTCCCCTCTTTCCTCTCCCCTCTTTCCTCTCCCCTCTTTCCTCTCCCCTCTTTCCTCTCCCCTCTTTCCTCTCCCCTCTTTCCTCTCCCCTCTTTCCTCTCCCCTCTTTCCTCTTTCCTCTTTCCTCTTTCCTCTTTCCTCTTTCCTCTTTCCTCTTTCCTCTTTCCTCTTTCCTCTTTCCTCTTTCCTCTTTCCTCTTTCCTCTTTCCTCTTTCCTCTTTCCTCTTTCCTCTTTCCTCTTTCCTCTTTCCTCTTTCCTCTTTCCTCTTTCCTCTTCTCTTCTCTTCTCTTCTCTTCTCTTCTCTTCTTCTCTTCTCTTCTCTTCTCTTCTCTCTTCTCTTCTCTTCTCTTCTCTTCTCTTCTCTTCTCTTCTATATTCTACACAGATGTAAAACTTGTGATCCACAGAGACTGTGTGCATACAAAACCCTTTCTTCCTTTATGTGTTGGCCCCACTCCTCACCATAGAGCTTTCCGAACAGCAGCAGGGGAAGCAGTGTTGTGAAATGTCCTGTTACACCTGATGTGAAAGCCAGGTCCTCTTTGAAGTAGTGCTGACAAGATCTTAAATTATAGCCTGCTTTCTTCTGATGCTACAAGAGAATTCAATAGGGGTTTGTCTCTGGTCACATATATCTGCTGAAGAAATTTGTGGTCCTGTTAAGCCATTTCAGCCAAAGCTGTTGGAGGAGTCAAGTACTTCAAGTCCTATACTCAAAGCTTCTGTAAGTGTCAGGAACATAATCAGTTGATACAGGAGAGAAAAAAAAAACTCCTAGGGCTTTGATGTGCCTCTTTCTCCTGAAACCTCTGCAGAATTCTTCTAAATTCCCCACAAGAAGAGGTTAAATGGGCATTTGTACCATCTCCTAATCAAAGTTCAACCAACTTTGTATTTCAGACCCCAAGGCAACCAGGCTTTCTTGGGTCTGATATTAGAATGCACAATCAGTTTGGAGCTGAGTTCCAGGGGTAGAAAGAGAAAGGAACAAATAGAGAGGAGATGAGGCAAGAGGAAGTCTAACAAGCACATGTAAGAAGTAAGTACTTTGCTTTTGATAACCCCAAACCAAACAGCCAAGTTGAAAGCTTGCAAAAATGGGCAGTTTCTTAAACAGAAGGGAAATATTTGTATGTTATTTCAAACCTGCTCTTAAATGCCTTTGAATACTCTGGTAACATTGCCAGAGTTTGTTTGAATGTATCTTTATGTCAGTTTGATAAAGTTTGAGGGGTTTTCTTGCCAGGGTGAAGTTCAGTTGGAAATACAAAGCCTGTAATTTGTTTCCATGTGACATTTTAGAGAGGGTGAGAGCTGGGGATCGGTTACATCAGGAGTTGTTCCTCCTTCAGCGGGCTGTGAATTCAGATACTTTGCTTCAAACTCCTCATCTCTCACCCTGGCATTCTTGCTATCATGACCCTAACCATTCTGCCACCTTTTGCAAGGTTCTGGGCCCCTCAGTTTAGGAAGGATGTTGACTTGCTGGAACGTGTCCAGAGAAGGGCAACAAAGCTGGGGAGGGGTTTGGAGCACAAGCCCTATGAGGAGAGACTGAGAGAGCTGGGGTTGTTTAGCCTGGAGAAGAGGAGGCTCAAGGGAAACCTTATTGTTCTCTACAACTCCTTGAAGGGAGGATGTAGACAGGTGGGGGTTGGTCTCTTCTCCCAGGCAACCAGCACCACAACAAGAGGACACAGTCTCAAGCTGCACCAGGGCAGGTTTAGGTTGGATGTTAGGAAGAAATTCTACACAGAGAGAGTGATTGGCCATTGGAATGTGCTGCCTGGGGAGGTGGTGGAGTCACCAGCATTGGAGGTGTTTAGGAGGAGACTTGATGGGGTGCTTGGTGCCATGGTTTAGTTGATTAGGTGGTATTGGATGATAGGTTGGATGTGGTGATCTTGAAGGTCTTTTCCAACCTGGTCTTCTATTCTATTCTATTCTATTCTATTCTATTCTATTCTATTCTATTCTATTCTATTCTATTCTATTCTATTCTAAACATGGACATCCAGCAGTTTGCTGGACTATGGTCTGCAGCTCCAACCTCATAACCATGGGAGAGAACTTAGGAAAGGATTTGAGAGAGTGGCCTATCACTACAGTCACATCAATTCCATGTAAATGTTAATAGTGTAGTTCAAATGACAGTTAAGTCTCTCCAAGCAATTTAATTCTTTTCTTTTATTAAATCACATTTTAACAGCAGAGGATGTACATTTACTTGTCAGCTACCATATTATTACAGATTTTTATTCACTACATAGCTCTTTTATTTTCCTCTAAGCAAATTCATAGTCATCCTTCAGCAGAGGGAGAGGATGAATTTCTTTTATCCTACATTTCGCTGGCTTATTATCAAATTATTATGGTCTATTAATGACTCAGCACTTGTGGGGGAAAAAACCCCACTGTGTTGTTCACATTCATGGAGATGCTTTGGTATTCACAGTCAGCTTTTGCAAGAAGTTAAGCATCAAAGAGAAATAATGAATGTTTACATTACCTCACAAATTCTTCCCACTTTCCAAGCTTTGTTGTACTTTCTAATCAACTTGCTCTAAATGATAAAGTAAATTCTTCACTTCCAACTTGTCTAAATGTACCTCCTACAGCCAGCTCCTGTCTTGGGCTCCATGCATTATACAATACAACACAATACAATACACCAGGTTGGAAGAGACCTTCAAGATCATCACGTCCAACCCATCAACCAATCCAACCCACCTAAACAACTAAACCATGCAACCAAGCACCCCATCAAGTCTCCTCCTGAACACGGCCAATGAAGGTGACTCCACCACCTCCACGGGTAGCACATTCCAATGGGCAATCACTCTCTCTGTATAGAACTTCCTCCTAACATCCAGCCTAAACCTGCCCTGGCACAGCCTGTGACTGTGTCCTCTTGTTCTGGTACTGGCTGCCTGGGAGATTCCAGTACCTTCATCTGGAGCACATACAGCTCATTCATTGCTTTTCCCTGGTGAGCATGAGATCCTAGGGGCACTTCTCTTGAACTAAGAGTTGGATCAAATGCCCTTCCTTTTTTAAACAAATTGTATCTATTTCACCTAAAATTGTAGGCTTTACTAATGCTGGGGAAATTCACACTCTGGCATCCTCTCCTCTTCCTGCCCTGTCCATGAATGGGTGCAGAGCACCTGGGTGTAGAAGTTATCATTAAGGAATGCCACAGGCTAGTTCGTATCTACATATCTATAATAAGAGGCTTTGGATGGATCATTCCTGAGGTCCAGTGTGAAATTCCTTACATGCCCTTTAAAGCCTTGGTAGAAGGATCTGTCAAAGGCAAGAGTACAGATTACTGTGCCAACACTGCCATGACTTCATCCACTCTTGATGCATTTCAGAGACCACATTTTGTACTGTTTGTAACTGTGCCTGCAGAGTGAATTCCCACTGGCAGCTGGGGCACAGTAGGTGTCTTTTTTGGAGACATGCCATGATTTACTTTCACCCAAAATGAATCCAGCTGTTGTGTTTGGAGATGAGACTCGTGTTTAATCTACACAGTACGAGAGCAGGTGATTCAGAGGTTCCCATTAACAGCATAGTCCCGATGTGAACTAAAATGCTGATGTAGATCTACCTAATGAGACACATCAGTTGGCTCCTGCAGCAGGGGGGCTTGCTAATGTTCTTCAGAAAGGAGCAGAGGATGAAAGCAAAAAGGATGAAACTTAGATCAGACTTTTGAAAATTCTCTGGGAGATTACAGTCCAGGGATCTTCATCCAGTGAAGTGAATCTCTGCTTAGTGGGAGTGTTAAGCTGTGAATGCTCTGTCAGCTGGATGTAGGTTATGTTTTTTAGATTTGCATCTACAATGAAGCAATTTTTATGGTGATTAAGAAAAAAAAAAGGCAAGAAAAGAAAAAAAAAAGAAGCATATTTATGTCTTTGACTTAGCTTTGCCAACCAATGACATTATTTTATGGGTATGTTCGATCCTATCAAACCTGGGACATCATCAGCATTATAATAGCCTGCTTTAGAGCTTTGAGGAGACTGCAAACAGCATTACTGGGTTTGAAATGGAATAAACTGGTGTTGGGAAACAAAAGAACTATTTTTGGTTCAAGTGTTGTGTTTAGGAATGGTGGAAAAGGGGAGAATAGAATAGAATAGAATAGAATAGAATAGAATAGAATAGAATAGAATAGAATAGACCAGGTTGGAAGAGACCTTCGAGATCACCACATCCAACCTATTATCCAACACCATCTAATCAACTAAACCATGGCACCAAGCACCCTATCAAGTCTCCTCCTAAACACCTTCAGTGATGGTGAGTCCACCACCTCCCCAGGCAACACATTCCAAAGGGCAATCACTCTCTCTGTGTAGAATTTCTTCCTAAGATACAGTCTGAACCTCCCCTGGTGGAGCTTGAGACTGTGTCCTCTTGTTCTGGTGCTGGTTGCCTGGGAGAAGAGACCAACCCCTACCTGGCTACAACCTCCCTTCAGGTAGTTGTAGAAAGCAAATAGAATAGAATAGAATAGAATAGAATAGAATAGAATAGAATAGAATAGAATAGAATAGAATAGAATAGAATAGAATAGAATAGACCAGGTTGGAAGAGACCTCCAAGATCATCGCATCTCCCCTGAGCCTCCTCCTCTCCAGGCTGATCAACCCCAGCTCCCTCAGCCTCTCCTTGTGTTCCAAACCCCTCACCAACTTTGTTGCCCTTCTCTGGACGCATTCCAGCAACTCAACATCTTAACTAAACTGAGGGGCCCAGAACTGGACACAGGACTCAAGGTGTGGCCTAACCAGTGCTGAGTACAGGGACAGAATGACCTCCCTGCTCCTGCTGGCCACAGTGTTCCTGATAAAGGCCAGGATCCCATTGACCCTCTTGGCCACCTGCAGGCTCATGCTCAGCCTACCATCAACCAGCACCCCCAGGTCCCTTTCTGCCAGCCCACTCTCCAGCCACTCTGACCCCAGCCTGTAGCACTGTATGGGGTTGCTGTGGCCAATGTACAGAACCCAGCACTGGGATGTGTTAAATCTCAGACCCCTGGATTCTGCCCATCTGTCCAGCCTGTCGAGGTCCCTCTGCAAAGCCTCTCACAAAATGTTGTGCAGGATGTCAGGGCTGCATGCATGGCCAGTGTCTATATTTCATAGCTCCTTTCTTGTTAATGCTCTGCACATTTTTAGAGTCTGTGAATTCTCCATCTACTTCATGAAGGGTTATGCTGGATTAAAATTATTAGCAGAGTCCTGCCCCTTATCACCTTCTAGAAGAGCTCCAATTTGCCATAGGTACTTAGTGGAAATGATTGTACAGCCTAACACAAAGGAAAGGGATGCGGCCAGGTGGCATTAGGTTATTTTGGTTGAACCCTCATTTCAAGACTTCTAAACCATTTCTACTTTCCCAGTGTTATAAAGGCTTAGTACAGGTGATGATTTTGTTTTGTTTTTAATTATGGAACTCTTTCCTTTTAATTTGTCTGTTGTGAAAAGCACCACACAGTTTGACTGTAAAACTCAGCATTGTTCTCTCTGCCTTCCAAACACTACAGGCAGGTCTTTTGATCTGGCTGATAATGGTGCAGAACAAGTAGTCTGACCTGGGTAATAAAGAACTGATCCAGCTGCAGGTCTTATTCAAAAGAGACTTCTAAAGCAATGGCTGCAGCTGTTTCCATGAGAACCTGAAATAGATAACTCACCTTCTGCTGCTGCTGAGGAGCATATGAAGTGAAGATTTTGGTAAGTCAGGGCTGGTATTTTAGCTGAAGATTCACATAGCTGAACTAATGGACAGTGTCAGTTGTAGTAAGTTGTACCCTCATATGTGAAATTTGGGTGAGAATTATACAACTGATAATGATTCAGAGAAGCAGAAAATACAACAGATGTGGAAAGCTGACCCAAAACACAATGGATCGATTCCGATAGTAACGTAATGGAATTAAACCATTCCTCAGAGCAGTCCCAAATATATTCTGCATGCCTGAGGTAAACACAAGCACCTGAGGTAAGCTCACATCCAACCTTTGCCTAGTCTTTGGAAAATGTGTGCAGTTCAGGTCTAGGGCTGAGGAATTCTATCAGCTTCTGACAACGAAAATGTGAGAGAGAGGAGAGCCATGGAGTGAGCAGGAACTGCAATGGTCTGCGCAGCCTCTGTGCAAAGTCAGGCAGCATACCAGCAGCTCTGGGCCTGATGAGCTCTATGTGACTAATGATTGTTATGTCAGAATCACCAAGGTTGGAAGAGACCTCAAAGATCATCAAGTCCAACCTGTCATCACAGACCTCATGACTAAACCATGGCATCAAGTGCCACATCCAGTCCCCTCTTGAACACCTCCAGGGATAGTGACTCCACCACCTGCCTGGGCAGCACATTACAATGGCTAACAACTCTCAGGGAAGAACTTTCTCCTCACCTCGAGCCTAAACTTCCCTGGTGCAGCTTGAGACTGTGTCCTCTTTTCTGGTGCTGGTTGCCTGGGAGAAGAGACCAATCCCCTCCTGGCTACAACCACCCTTCAGGTAGTTGTAGAGAGCAGTAAGGTCTCTCCTCAGCCTCCTCTTCTCCAGGCTAAACAATCCCAGCTCCCTCAGCCTCTCCTTGTTGGGCTGTGTCTTCTGTGTGACTTGCAGAGCACTGTTACAAGCTCCAGGATGTTGTGAAAGATGTGAGGAGAAAGTTCTTCACAAAAAGAGTTATTGGCCATTGGAATGTACTGCCCAGGGAGGTGGTGGAGTCACCCTCCCTGGAGGTGTTCAAAAAGGGATTGGACATGGCACTTGAAGCCATGGTTTAGTTAGTCATGAGGTGTTGGGTGACAGGTTGGACTTGATCTCTGAGGTCTTTTCCAACCTTATTGATTCTATGATTCTATGTTAAAATGGAAGCCATCTGCTAAAGGCAAAATAGAAGAAAGGTTTTTCAGAGGGATCTAGTCCCTGAAGCAGTCCAGCTTTTGGGGAGCACATATTACAGACTCACAAATCAGCATGAAGGGCTCAGCTACAGACAGATATGTCTGCATGTGGTATGGTGCTCGCTCTGGGGTAGGGCTCAAAACCCAAACCATTGCTGTGTGAACTGTTCCCTCTTAGCTGTGTTGCATACTGATGACCCCCCATAACATTAAGAAGCTGGAAGGTGCCTTCAGATCAGATGGTGGTAGGAAGTGTAAGTGAGATGATGAATGATGATTTTTTTCCCACAGGAAAGATGAATGGGTGGCAGGCAGAAGTTGAGATGAAACTCTTAAAGGCTTGCATGAAGATCATTTTTTTAATGAAGGGATTGCAATTGGAGTTACCTTTCCAGCAGCCAACATATGATTTCAAGTTTGCAGAACATCCTTTTTTACTGTAAGACACGATGTGACAGCATCTAAATCCAGCCAGCCAGCACCGGCAGCTTCGAGACACAGGTACCTCCAGGCAGTCCAGCACACCTGGGTGCCCCCAGCCCCTCTGTAGCCCTTGGCAGGTCTCTTGTCACAGTTAATTTGGTCTGCACATTGCTGTTTCAAAGCCAGGTTCTGAATGCTCTGCAAACCTAAAGGGCATTGTTTGTCTGATTATTTTTTCTCCTCAGGATACTTTCCCCAAATAATCTGAGACAGCAAATATAAACCATTTTGAGAGTTTATTTGTCCTAGAAATCAATCCAGAGATCTCTAGTAACCTACATTGAATGTCCCAGGTCCTTACCAGGCTATAAATCTCTGCAGTGCCTTTAATTCAAGCAGACCACTTGTGTCAAGCCTTTCCTTTACAAACACCACAGATATTGCCCACATTCTCCACAGCTAGCAAAGCTCTTTAGCTTCATTATGAGTACATTCCCATCCCTCACTACTGATTTTGATGATCATTTCTAGCTCACCCTCTTGCAAGGCAGAAAAGGTTTTTATGTGTAGATGGGAATGAGCAGAACTTGATATAAACTTCAGGTAATGCTGTACAAAGTTAGTCTGAAGTCAGCCAGTGACTGCAATCATTTACAGGAAATTATCAACTGATTTGGGGATGCAAAGTTGCTGTAAAAATTGTGTCATGTTTGTTAGAGTGCAAAAAGCCCTCATGAAACAAGCTCAGTAATAGCCAGGCTTTTAGTGCTTTCACTTAGATCTCACTGGAAAGTCTTAAACTGGAGAGCATATGGAGTGCTCTCCAAGTGTGTATGTGGACAGCATGGAGATATGCAAAGACCTAATGACAGAGAGTGCTCCTGCAGCAGATGCAGCATTGAGGCTTCTCTGAACTCCAATCTGCACAAAGTGATTCTGTTCACAACAGTGGCAGATAGGTAGTTCAGCTTAAATTCCAGTCACACAGAATCACCACCTGAAAGGAACTTGTAGTGAGGTAGGTGTTGGTCTCTTCTCCCAGGTAATTGGTGATAGGATGAGAAGAATTGGCCTCAGCTTGTGCCAGGGGACATTTAGATTGGATATTAGGGAAAATGTCTTTGTTGAGCTCGTGGCCAGGCCCAGGGAAGTGGTAGAGTCACCATCTCTGGAGGTGGTCAAAAACTGTGCAGACATGGTTTAACTGCAGACTTGCTAGTGTTAGGTTAATGGTTGGACTTGAGGATCTTAAAGGTCTTTCCCAACTTCTATGATGATTCTATGAGACATCTCCTCGTTCTCATTAAATAAATGCAAAATGAAAATAGGAAGGAAAGGAAAGGAGGACAGAGAAAGAATATTTACAGAAGAATATTTACAGAAGTATTTACAGAATTAACCAGGTTGGAAAAGACCTTTGAGATCAAGTCCAACCTATCACCCAACACTATCTAATCAACTAAACCATGGCACTAAGTGCCTCATCCAGGCTCTTTTTAAACACTTCCAGTGATGGTGAATCACCACCTCCTTGGACAGCCCATTCCAATGGCCATATATACCACGTGAATGGACAAAATGCTCACATGGGACCAGAATAATTAGTACAGATGTGCCTTGAAAGTAGATTTATGCAGATCCAGGTAGGTCCTTGCCTTGAAATACCAGAAAGAGAAGAAAAGGTACACACACACACACACTCTGCTATTCATTTTGATGCCTGATCCAGAGCATAAGCCTTGTATCAGGTCTCAGTAGAGCAGATAATACCTAAACCCAGAAATATGTAGAAC